>CAMZMU010000044.1:64734924-65323356 GCA_947311845.1 Poa pratensis | reverse complement strand
GGGTGCGTCGGCTGTGTGCGGCCGCGGTGGTGTGCTGGCCACCCAGGTCGCGCGGTGGTGGATGATACGTCTCCAACGTATCCATAATTTCTGCTGTTCCATGCTTATATTATACCATTTGCTACATGTTTTATATACACTTCATATCACTTTTATGCATTTTCTGGGACTAACCTATTAACAAGATGCCACAGTGCCAGTTCCCTGTTTTCTGCTGTTTTTGGTTTCAGAAAGTTACTTCTGGAAATATTCTCGGAATTGCACGAAACAAAAGGCCAGTCCCTATTTTTCCAGCACGTACACGGAGTCCGAAGGAGAGACGAAGAGCCACGAGGTGGCCAAACCACCTGGCGCGCGGCGGCCCACCGCGCGCCGCCTGTGGTTTGGGCCCCTCGGGGGTCCGCCGACATCGCCCCTTCGCCTATTTATTCCCCGAGACGTGAAAACCCTAAAACACCGAGCCTTTCATCCAGAACATATTCGCTGCCGCCGCCGTCGTCAACCCTAACTCGGGGGGTTCTGAAGCTCTTCCCGGCACCCTGCCGGAGAGGGGAATCATCACCGGAGGGCTCTACATCGCCATGCCCGCCTCCGGAGTGATGCGTGAGTAGTTCATCCTTGGACTATGGGTCCATAGCAGTAGCTAGATGGTTGTCTTCTCCACTTGTGCCATCATGTTTAGATCTTGTGAGCTGCCTATCATGATCAAGATCATCTTATTGTAATGCTACATGTTGTGTTTGCTGGGATCTGACTTATATTGATACCTATGTGGAGCTGAATATTATATTATCATGTCTATGTCATTTGTGATCTTGCATGCTCTCCGTTACTTGTTGAAGCCTTGGCCAAGTGAATACTTGTAACTCCAAGAGGGGGTATTTATGCATGATAGTTGGGTTCAACCTCTATTTAACCTGGGATAGTGACAGCAAGTTCTAAGGTTGTAGATGTGTTGTTGCCACTAGGGGTAAAACAGCAATGCTTTATTCAAGGATGAATGTATTGTTTACATTACGCACATTACTTAATGCAATTGTCTGTTGCTTGCAACTTAATACTGGAAGGGGTACGGATGTTAACCGGAAAGTGGACTATTTAGGCATAGATGCATGCTGGATAGCGGTCTATGTACTTTGTCGTAATGCCCAAATGAATCTCATAGTAGACACCACAGCTCACACATGCATGTTATATGCACTTATCAATTGTCAATTGCCCAGCTGTAATTTGTTTACCCAGCATGTTAGTTATCTTATTGGAGAGACACCACTAGTGAACTGTGGACCCCGGTCCATTCTTTTACATCTGAAATACAATCTACTGCAATCATTGTTCTCTACTGTTTTATGCAAACAAACATCATTTTCCATTCGATACGTTTAACCCTTTGTTTTCAGCAAGCCGGTGAGATTGACAACCTCACTGTTAAGTTGGGGCAAAGTAATTTGATTGTGTTGTGCAGGTTCCACGTTGGCACCGGAATCCCTGGTGTTGCGCCGCACTACACTCCTTCACCAACACCTTCGAAGCAAACCTCGTTTTCCTACTGGTTCGATTAAACCTTGGTTTCATACTGAGGGAAAACTTGCTGCTGCACTCATCATACCTTCCTCTTGGGGTTCCCAACTGACGTGTGACGTACAAGCATTGTTTCTGGCACTGTTGCCGGAGATATTCCCTCGTCAACTTAGAGCACAACACGTTTTCTGGCGCCGTTGCCGGGGAAAACCGAATTGCTTCTGCAAGGGGAGTCTCTCACACCCAATCTCTTTACTTTGTTATTTGTCTTGCTTAGTTTATTTTTATTTAGTCTTGTTTGCTCTCTTTATCAAAAACACAAAAAAATTAGTTACTTGCATTCATTTTATTTTTGTTGTTTTTATTTTTATCATGCTGCTCCCAAGTATTTAAAAGATACTGTAGGAAGTGGGTCTATCATTGGAAGAGACAACATTGAAGAATTTTTTAGTCATGTTAGCAAGCTGAAAGATTTTGAAGATAGATCCTTGGTAGAACTTGCCCCTAATTATGAAATTGCTGCTGCCTCCTTAGTCCACATGCTTGAAGCTAGGTTTGTTAACCTTAACCCTATAATGCAGCATATGTTTCTTAGACTTCATGATATGGAAGAGGGGGAAAAGAAGGATTTTGTTTTAGAAACCCTTCTCAAAGAATTTGGAGATGTAGCTAGTGAAGCTAGAAAAGTTTTTATGCGATATAGGATGCTTGGTTATTACATTGATATCGCCAATATACTTGAAAAATTAGAGAAGGAAAGATCCAAGTACACTAAAGAAACTAGTTATGAAGGAGAGAATAAAATACCAATTCCTTTTAAGATTGCAGGAATGCATGAGGCACTAGAAAAGAACTTTAATTGGATTGTGCCTGAAAATTTATTTGATGAGGATAGTTTACCTAAAAGTAATGAAAGGGGAGTTTCTGAAACTTACATAGATAAAGTGCAATGCATCGTTGAGAAAACTTCTAAACTCTCCGTTGATGCTTCTTCTCTTGACAACACTTGATTTTCACTTTCTGCGCCTAGCTGAAAGGCGTTAAAGAAAAGCGCTTATGGGAGACAACCCATCGTTTTTATTTGCTGTTATTTTTGTTTTCTTTGAGTCAAGGAGTTTTGTTACTTCTGTAGCAACTCCTTTGTATCTTTATTTTATCGCAATGTTGTGCCAAGTAAAGTTCTATATTGAAAGTTGATGCAAGATTTGGATTTCTGCGCAGTGACAGATTTTTAGCTGTCACGGATTTGAGCTTATCTCCCTGTAGAAAATTCAAAAAATTCTGAAAAATCACGCATATTCCTGAGATATGTACGCAACTTTCATTATTTTAGGCCAGATCCATCTGAGCAACTTAAGTGCCTCGAAAAAATTCGTCATTCCAGACTGTTCTGTTTTTGACAGATTCTGCCTTTTGTTTTGCATTCGCTCTTTTACTGTGTTTGTGTGGATTTCTTTGCTCCACAAAGCATTGGTGGCTGTAGCTAATGTCCAGAAGCTTTGGGATTGATTGTATCATTACAGAATATGAGAATTTTTGATTATGCACTAACCCTCTAATGAGAACTGTCTTGAGTTTGGTGTGAAGGAAGTTTTCAAGGATCAAGCGAGAAGGGTGATATTATGTGATCAAGAAGAGTGAAAAGCCTAAGCTTGGGGATGCCCCCGTGGTTCATCCCAACCATATTCAGAGAGACTCAAGCGTCTAAGCTTGGGGATGCCCAAGGCATCCCCTTCTTCATCAACAAACTTATCAGGTCATCTCTAGTGAAACTATATTTTAATTCTTTCACATCTTATGCGCTTTACTTGGAGCGTCTGTGTGTTTTTATTTTTGTTTTTGTTTGAATAAATTCGGATCCTAGCAATCCTTGTGTGGGAGAGAGACACGCTCCGCTTTTTCATGTGAATACTCATGTTCTTCACTTATATTTGTTGAGTATTCTTAACTAGCTACTGCAGTGCTTTTAGCTCCTGTTTTTCATGCATCTCTTCGAGCTGTTAGCACTTGTTTATAAATACTCTCTTGCTGCATTATATTATCATTTGGAGAGTTTATGTTTAAATAAATTGATTGGTGTTTGTTTGGAAGAAAGAAAATGCTACATGTAGTAGTTGGTATTGGAAAAGACATATGCATTCTTGTAGATCATTGTCTTGTTTTGATTTGATGCTTTGCAATTGTTTTGAGCTCTCAAGTAGATCATGTTTAAGCTCTTGCATCATGTAGTTAAAGCCTAGTAGTGGAGAACTACCGTAGAGCTTGTTGAGACTTGGGATGCATATTTGTTCTCTCTAAGGTCTAGATATTTTCTGGTAAAATGTTTGAGCAACAAGGAAGACAGTGTAGAGTCTTATAATACTTGCAATATGTTTTTATGTGATTCTTGCTGTACCGGTTTATACTTGTGTTTGCTTCAAACAACCTTGCTAGCCTAAACTCTGTACTGAGAGGGAATGCTTCTCGTGCATCCAAAACTTGAGCCAAAACCCATGCCATTTGTGTCCACCATACCTACCTACTATGTGGTATTTCCTGCCATTCCAAGTAAATATTTCATGTGCTACCTTTAAACTATTCAAAACTTTATTACTCCTTATTTGTGTCAATGTTTTATAGCTCATGAGGAAGTATGTGGTGTTTTATCTTTCAATCTTGTCATTTACTTCTGACAGACTTTCACCAATGGACTAGTGGCATATACATCCGCTTATCCAATAATTTGCAAAAAGAGCTGGCAACGGGGTGCCCAGCCCCAATTAATTACAACTTTCATTAATAATTCTCTTCACATGTTTTGCCCTGATTTATCAGTAAGCAACTTAATTTGCAATAGACACTCCTCCATGGTATGTGAATGTTGGAAGGCACCCGAGGATTCGGTTAGCCATGGCTTGTGTAAGCAAAAGGTTGGGAGGAGTGTCATCTATAAAGAAACTAAAATACATGTGTAAACAAAAGAGAAGAGGGATGATCTACCTTGCTGGTAGAGATAACGTCCTTCATGGGAGCCGCTCTTGAAAGTCTGGTTGACAAGGGGGTTAGAGTGCCCACTACCATTCGTTGACAACAACAAACACCTCTCAAATACTTATTTTGTGCTCTCTATATGCTTTCGAAAACTTAAAAAGCTCTAGCACATGATTTAATCCCTGCTTCCCTCTGCGAAGGGCCTATCTTTTACTTTATGTTGAGTCAGTTTACCTACTCCTTTCTATCTTAGAAGCAAACACTTGTGTCAACTTTGTGTGCATTGATTCTTACATATTTACTTATTGCACTTGTTATATTGCTTTATGTTGACAACTATCCATGAGATATACATGTTACAAGTTGAAAGCAAATGCTGAAACTTAATCATCCTTTGTGTTGCTTCAATGCCTTTTACTTTGAATCTATTGCTTTATGAGTTACCTCTTATGCAAAACTTTTTGATGCTTGTCTTGAAAGTACTATTCATGAAAAGTTTTTGCTTATATGATTCATTGTTTACTCTTTATCTATTTGTTAGCAAACTATAGATCATTGCTTTGAGTCACTTCATTCATGACATGAGCCTTGCAATATATTGATCAAGATTGTGTGAAAGCATGTCTCCTCAGAAATTATTTGTTGTTATCGTTTTACCTACTCGAGGACGAGTAGAACTAAGCTTGGGGATGCTTGATACGTCTCCAACGTATCCATAATTTCTGCTGTTCCATGCTTATATTATACCATTTGCTACATGTTTTATATACACTTCGTATCACTTTTATGCATTTTCTGGGACTAACCTATTAACAAGATGCCACAGTGCCAGTTCCCTGTTTTCTGCTGTTTTTGGTTTCAGAAAGTTACTTCTGGAAATATTCTCGGAATTGCACGAAACAAAAGGCCAAGTCCCTATTTTTCCAGCACGTACACGGAGTCCGAAGGAGAGACGAAGAGCCACGAGGTGGCCAAACCACCTGGCGCGGCAGGGGCCCACCGCGCCGCCTGTGGTTTGGGCCCCTCGGGGGTCCGCCGACATCGCCCCTTCGCCTATTTATTCCCCGAGACGTGAAAACCCTAAAACACCGAGCCTTTCATCCAGAACATATTCGCTGCCGCCGCCGTCGTCAACCCTAACTCGGGGGGTTCTGAAGCTCTTCCCGGCACCCTGCCGGAGAGGGGAATCATCACCGGAGGGCTCTACATCGCCATGCCCGCCTCCGGAGTGATGCGTGAGTAGTTCATCCTTGGACTATGGGTCCATAGCAGTAGCTAGATGGTTGTCTTCTCCACTTGTGCCATCATGTTTAGATCTTGTGAGCTGCCTATCATGATCAAGATCATCTTATTGTAATGCTACATGTTGTGTTTGCTGGGATCTGACTTATATTGATACCTATGTGGAGCTGAATATTATATTATCATGTCTATGTCATTTGTGATCTTGCATGCTCTCCGTTACTTGTTGAAGCCTTGGCCAAGTGAATACTTGTAACTCCAAGAGGGGGTATTTATGCATGATAGTTGGGTTCAACCTCTATTTAACCTGGGATAGTGACAGCAAGTTCTAAGGTTGTAGATGTGTTGTTGCCACTAGGGGTAAAACAGCAATGCTTTATTCAAGGATGAATGTATTGTTTACATTACGCACATTACTTAATGCAATTGTCTGTTGCTTGCAACTTAATACTGGAAGGGGTACGGATGTTAACCGGAAAGTGGACTATTTAGGCATAGATGCATGCTGGATAGCGGTCTATGTACTTTGTCGTAATGCCCAAATGAATCTCATAGTAGACACCACAGCTCACACATGCATGTTATATGCACTTATCAATTGTCAATTGCCCAGCTGTAATTTGTTTACCCAGCATGTTAGTTATCTTATTGGAGAGACACCACTAGTGAACTGTGGACCCCGGTCCATTCTTTTACATCTGAAATACAATCTACTGCAATCATTGTTCTCTACTGTTTTATGCAAACAAACATCATCTTCCATTCGATACGTTTAACCCTTTGTTTTCAGCAAGCCGGTGAGATTGACAACCTCACTGTTAAGTTGGGGCAAAGTAATTTGATTGTGTTGTGCAGGTTCCACGTTGGCACCGGAATCCCTGGTGTTGCGCCGCACTACACTCCTTCACCAACACCTTCGAAGCAAACCTCGTTTTCCTACTGGTTCGATTAAACCTTGGTTTCATACTGAGGGAAAACTTGCTGCTGCACTCATCATACCTTCCTCTTGGGGTTCCCAACTGACGTGTGACGTACAAGCATTGTTTCTGGCACTGTTGCCGGGGAGATATTCCCTCGTCAACTTAGAGCTAGCAGTCATCTTGGAGCTCTTCGATTCTCCTCAGTCTCGGACCTCCTCTTCGGGTGAAGACCTGACCCTGTTTCTGCAGGGTCGAATGATGGTGTCGATCTTCGTCGTCTTCCCTCTTGAGGGCGTCGTCTTGAAGATGAAGGTTCCTGTGTGCGCGCTCGTGGGCTGGGCTCACACGACATCGTGGTTGGCAGCGGCTGACGATGCCTTGGGTGCTATGTGGTGTTGCGAGCTGTGTGGCAACGATGACGGTGGTGAGTGGAGCCGGTCGCGACATGTCCTTCTTCACCGACAGTTCGTGTTGCGTCCCGCTGTGAAGCTGTAAAGTCGGAGCTGCGTGTCTCGGGGCGGACAGGCTGGCAACGATGACACTTTTTCTATAGTCGATGCAAGGTGTGCAACTTTCTCTGGTGAAGGTCTCCGTTGAATTCAGAGCTGCCTCCTCCTCGATGCTTTGGGTTAACTGTTTGGCATAGGCCGACATGGTTTACGGCGTCTGCTGCGGCGAGGCTTCGTTGGTGGTCGTCCAAGTGAAGTCGGAATCGCTTGCTCGGGGAGGAGTGACGACGATGACGCCTGGTGTTGGCCTCGATGGTGTTTTCCTCCTCGGCGGCGTGTGTGTCTCGTGTGGGTACCAGGTTGGCCGGGTCTGCACAATGTGGTGTTTTCATGACTACATTGGTGCGCTTGTAACGGTTTTCGGCCGGTTCCCCGTTAATGAACCGTTCAATTCCCCTCCTACTTTTTTAATAAAATGAGTCAATGTTGCCCGTTTTGTTTAAAAAAAAAACAATATGAATCTACAAAGTAACAAATAAGTAATCTATTTTATTTTCTTTATATTATTTTGCACTATGGGGTAGTAACATATACATGTTACATATGTTACTGGCCTTAGTTACTCCCCGTTGTGGCTAGCCTTACCTTCATTCAATTAATGAAAGAAATAAGTGGATTTTGCTTTAGAAAAAACATAGCAACCAAAATCAAGATCTTTACATGTTATTGAATACTTGGCGAATATAAATGAGCACAACTAGATGTTTGAATCAATTGATTGGTCTTATTCTAGAGATTTTGAACAAAAAGAGAGAGGAAATGGCATGTAATAAGTAATATAACTTTTATATTTTTGTAGTTTGTTACTACAGGTGAATATTGTAATGATGTAATTATTATTTTTATATAGAAGTCTATATTTTGTCTACCCAATCATGTTTTCTATTGAAGGAGAGACACCTCTACTAAAACTATGTCCCCAATCTATCTTCTTACATTTATTACAACCCATTTATGTACTTTTCATCATTGCTAGCTTGATGCTCTGTTTTTACTGTTGCGTTATTCATAATTATTTTCCACACTATACGTCTTATGTCTTATTCTTTGTTTTTAGCGAGACGAGAAGTTTGACAACCTTTTTGGAACGCTGGGAACAAAAAGCATTATGTTTGTGTGTAGGTCCAATTAAGGTTTGCTCTTCTACTGGTTCGATAAACCTTGATTCCTCACAGAGAGAAATCTGCTGCTGCACTAAAGCGTACATTTAATTTTGGTACCCAACAATCATCACAGGACTTGCTTGGAACCGACGACTGTCGTCAAATTGTAGAAACATATCACACCTGGTCCACTCGAAGCAATTCCTCGAGATAACTATTTATCTCTAGTCGATTGATGCTAGACGCTAACAAAGTAGCGGAGGACAGGAGACCCTTCAACGCCGGTGGGGATACGACCTGCATGGCAGAGAGGTTGTGGTGGAGGAGAAGGACCGGGTGAAAAAGGCAGTGGCAACCGAGCTTAGGAATTCTAGATGAATTACAAGGCAACCGAGCTACTAAATTTTAGATGAATTATAAGGCAACCGATAAAAAAATTAGGTTAGGTATGAGACCCGTTTGACGGAATTCACAACTGAATTAAAGCTTCCGATTCTTTGATATCCAAACAAATTGATTTGCGGAAATGAATTCTAAGATTCCGGGCCCAAATGATGGTAGCTAAACGAGTTCTTGGGTGTACTGGTCGTCATAATTGGTTTGGTGTACCCTCGGGACGGTTTGAAAACCATCTGAGTTTGCAAAAGGAAAAACAGCTACTGAGCTACGTGAGCACTTGTTCGGTTACTGGAAAACAATATTTTCATCAACCTATACTTTCAGCTTCGTTCTACACAAAAAGACATTTATATGGGCAACCCTAGCCGTGTGCTGGGTGATTTGAAGGAAGACATAAAGCGCTTTAACAAGATTCTAAAAGTGTTAATGACGCTCCAAAAACTATTTAAGGATTTTTAATATTTTTTCTACGTTATGTATGTCTTTCTATAATATAGAAAAGTATAAGTTGTACAGTAATATTTATGAAAATAGTAGCTTTTTATTGGTCAACATTTTAAAAGTGGTATGTGAAGCCACCATTAGGTGTCGCAGGCACGAGGGCCGCTGCGGGCGTGTGTAGGAAATATTGCAAGTTTTTCACACGATTTGCGAGCCGGTACGGAAATATTAAAAATATAAAAAATCTTGCTTCCGAATTTTCAACTCGCTTTCAGGTCCAAATCCAATGGTTCAGCCCGTCCCGATGTCGTCGTCTCGTTTCCTCGCTCGTTCAGCCCGTCGCGTCGAGCCCGACTCGGGTTTGCCAAAAGATGAGCCTTCTCGTGTGGGCGGCCTGGCTGCGCTTCCATACAGGACCAGATTAACAATATCCAGTTGCAGCCAGTTGAGGTACAAAACAAATCCCTTGAGGCTAATCTGGTAGCTCAGTATGAAGAAAACATGACTAAATTAACAGAATTTTATAGACAAAGAGCAAAAAAACATTGGGCTACTTTTGGGGATAGAAATACTTCTTTCTTTCACCATGCTGTTCTTAAGCGCAAAAGAAGAAACCGCATCGTCTCGATAAAGGATGCTCATGGCAATATTTATCATGATCCGGATGACATTGCAAACCAATTTATTTGCTATTTTAGAACTATTTTCAATTCAGCTCGTACTAACAATGGCAGGCCTTTCCCAAACGCGAAGCCTCCACTAGACGGAAATGATTTCACATATTCAATTCCAGACAAGCAGGAAATTTTGCAGATTCTAAAAGATATGAGAAGGAATGCGTCACCAGGACCGGATGGCTTCAATGTTGCCTTCTACCTATCGGCATGGAGCTGGATTGGAGATGACGTAACAAAGCTAGTGCAAACCTTCTACCAAACAGGTATTCTCCCTCCGCGCCTCAATGATACTCACATAGCGCTCATCCCAAAGAAGTCGATCTGCTACATGCCTACTGACTATAGACCGATTAGTTTATGCAATGTTATTTATAAAATAATTTCGAAATCTCTTGCAAATCGGCTGAAAATGCACCTTCCTGATTATATCCACCCGTCGCAACAAGCGTTCATTGAAGGGAGACGTATTAGCAATAATATCATCATTGCCCAGGAGATTACTCACTCCTTTAATCTTAATTCCTGGAATAGCCATGATTTCATGTTAAAAATAGATTTGGCGAAAGCTTTTGACAGGCTTGAATGGCATTTCATTGCTACCGCTCTTGCTCGTAAAGGACTTCATGGCCATTTCATAAACTTGATTCATGCTTGCATTTCTACACCCTCTTTTTCAGTTATTATTAATGGTCAACCACACGCTCGGTTTAGTAGCAGTAGAGGTATTCGGCAGGGTTGCCCCCTGTCTCCCTCTCTTTTTGTTCTTGCAGTTAATGAGCTATCACTGGCGTTACAAGAAGCACTGCATGCTAATTACTTGACAGGTATCTCTTTTGGGCCACACTGCCCTCCGATTCATTCCCTAATGTTTGCCGACGACCTTCTTGTTTGCGGTAAGGCCAACACCCAAGAAGCTGCAACTATTTATCATGTTATCGATCAATTTTGCCAAGCTTCTGGCCAAACCCCAAATTGGAGTAAATCAGCTATTATGTTTAGCAAAAAGGTTAATATGCAGGTTAGACAAGATATTAAGCGCATCTTTCAGGTTCAAGACATTGACACCAACACCATCCACTTAGGACATCCTCTAATTTTGCCAGCAAAGAATAGGTCAGCTGCGTACAACTTCATATATGATAAATTCAAATCTAAGCTCAGTGCTTACAAGGCCAACAGAATGTCCCATGCTGCCAGGTTAACTTTAATAAAATCTGTGTTCTCTTCTATACCTGTGTACTACATGTCAAATATACTTTTCTCCAGGAAGTTTTTGTCCAAACTTACAGCCATCATTAGAAACTTCTGGTGGACGGGGATAAGGGAAGAGCCTACCACAAGAAGCCTGTGTCTGAGGGCATGGGCTGATATATGCACACACAAAAAAGAAGGTGGCCTAGGCATTAGAAATTTGCTGGCTATTAACCAAGGTCTCATACTAACGGCGGCTTGGAGACTTGCGAGTGATCCTCAACATCATTTAGCGCAGATTCTCAAATCCAAGTACCACCCTGACACCTCTATTTGGCGGGCAAAATCTAACACTCAGAAATCTGCCTTCTGGACAGCTATACTCAAAGTGCGGCCTCTTTTGGTCTCTGCTACGTTTTACCAGCTCTTTGATGGCAGTGCTTCCATTTGGAGTACCCCTTGGTTTTCAGGATGGGAATCCATTTATGACAACCTTATTATCCAAGATCAGCCCTATAACTACCCAGCGACTGTCAAAGATCTTTGGATACCCAACCAAAAAGCTTGGAATGTCCCTCTTATTCAAAGCCTGTTCACCACTCAAACTGCTAATCAAATTATTCAAACTCCTATCATCCTAGGAAATGGGCAAGATACACTTTGTTGGAAACTAACCCCTACAGGTGTGTGCTCCGCAAAAAGTGCTTACCACCATTGCAGGGCAAATTTGGTTTTCCCAGCCAACCAAAGACCGAAGGAAGTGCCTGGTCAGATCAAAAACCTCCTTTTGCAGGTTTGGAAAAGCAAGAAGATGGTTCCGAGAGTGCAGACTTTCGCATGGAGACTGTTGCGAAAAGCGCTCCCCACCGGGAAAAGGGCAGGTAAGTTCTCCATTCACATCAATGAGGAGTGCTCCAGGTGCGGAACAATTGAAGACGAAATGCATATGCTTTTCCTCTGTCCTTTTTCTAAAGCAGCTTGGTTCAGTTACCCTTGGCATATCAGGTCTGAAGTACTAGCTTCTAATCATCGATCCATTCCTGACTTAATTCAGACCTTGATTTCCTCTGGCCACCCTCTAGCTTCACTTGAAAATATATATACATTTTTATGGTGTCTTTGGAAAGCAAGAAACGATCAACTCTTTTGCAGGAAAGTTCACCAACCTTGGCAGGTATTTTCTGCAACAAAGGCTATACTCCAGGGAGCCAAGTTGGATGACCATGCACATCACAACCCGCCTCAAGCTCTTTCTCACCAGCAAGGGGTGTTGCCTTCTCCAGGAACGACTGTCTCCGATCCATGGAGCATTCCTGGCACGAAGATATTCTCAGATGCTTCATGGACGCAGGTGCAGCATCAAGGAAGCCCTTCGTCGAAGGCAGGGATTGGAATATTCATTCAGATTGAAGGCGCTCAAAGCTGCAATCAGCTTTTCATCTCAGCTATTTCCCCCCCTGCCTGTTCGGTGCTGCAAGCTGAAGCCTTCGGCCTTCTTCTTGCAGCAAATCTGGCGTGGCACCTTCAGCTTCAGCAGGTTCACTTCTTCACCGACAATGAAATCCTAGCAAAGGCAGCATCTACTGGTAACATTATTCAAGCCCCAGGTCACTGGCAGATCAGGCCACAGCTTGCTGCTCTTTTTAGCAGCCCCTCTTTTACTCAGCAGGAAATCTTTCATGTTCCCAGGCGTATGAACTTCAAAGCTCATTTCCAAGCAAAGCTTGCTACTAGGATTCAGGCTCAGGATAGGCCCTTCTCCTTCAGATGCATTCATAGTACTCAGGGTACCGTACGCTGCTCCTTCCAAGATGTATTTTCAGAATTCAGCGATGCATTGTGCACGCTTGCCTCTGTAAAATGTTGCTGAGCTTATGGAATAAAATCTTTATGTTCAAAAAAAAAAAAGCTTGAGCGGCGTCGAAGCGGAATCAGAGGCCGAGAGGAATCAGGAGAAGGCGCAGCTGGTGTTGCGGAAGGAGCTCGCAAAGTTCAAGGACACGTGCAAGAGATACTGGATTTCCCTCGTCGTCTCGATCTTGTCCTTCTCGATGACTTTCGGGCTCTTCCTCTTCGCCTTTCTCGCCCGCCACAAGAAGCCCACCCTGGCTCGAGAGGCCATGGACTGGTCGCTCTGGTGGATCGTTATCTTCGTGGTGAATACCCCTCGTCATATACGGGTATACGGCTGGTTTCCCCCGCAGAGGTTCCCAGATCCAAAACGGATGGAGCTAGCTGCTCGTCTTCCGTGAAGGTGAAGGAATCTGCGATCTGTTTCATAGCTCTGTATCAGACCGGTCAACAACAACAAGCTACTTACTATGCGTGTTTTATGTTTGTTGAGACAGATTGCTCTCTTTCAATTCTATATCATGTTTGCTTGTTCAATCAACTGTTGTTAGATTAACCTCTTTGGTGCTTTAAATTTGGCTGTTGGCCTTGATGCTCTGCTTGTTGTGCTCGTTCTGACTTCTGGTGTGTTGTGATTACTTTCTAGTACTAATCAGCTCCATTTCTGCTACCTATTACAAATTATCCAGTATCTACAAATTGCTTTCTGCTGTCTATTACAGATCATCCAATGTCTGCTAATCACTATGTGTTAATCCGTAAGACCATTTCCTTCTTAAGAGCGAGCTGTAGTTTATCAGCAGTTTTTAGTCAATCTAGCAATAAGAACTTAGGTCCCTACTCACATATACAGTTCTGCCTACCTTTGTTAGATGACGCAGAATATAGTTTCAGTCAACATAAATTTCTGTGAAAAACTATCTTAGTTGAGTTCACAGCAAGAAGCTATTACTCTTCCATCTCTTCCTCTTATCTCCAACAACTTCACAATGCAACTATATAGGTTGGACTGAAGACAGCCCAGCTGAAGGCATTCCCAACCAATTGTGTGGTATGGTTCCTAATTCTTGTGATGCCATCTGCAGGGCTGTCCTCAGTCCAACTACGCTATTCGTGCATCTGCAACATAGGCTATTTAGGCAACTTCCACATTATAGATTGTTGTAGGTATCTCTCTATTTCCTAATCTGGCCAACTTCACAACTGTTAGGTAGTATTATGGACATCCAAGTTAACCTTTTGCTGATCAAATGATGGTCTAAACCTAATAAGAGGGTACACCTTTAGGTGATAGCATTAGGATCGTCGGACTTTGAAGAGGGTTGCTTCGTGAAGGAATGGGTTGAATTACACTCAAATATTTCATTGTCTGAACTATGTGAAAGAAGATCTTTGTACGTGGCCATCAATATCGGTCAAAGCCCATCAAGTCCATGTATGGCACAGTTTTTTCTTTGTTGTGAGCTATATTTATTATTATTATTATTATTTTGTTGGTTGTGAGTATCTTAGCCTAAAGCCCACTGTCCCTTTGTAGCTCACCCTGTTTTAGGAAAACATATTCAGATCTTCAACTTGCCAAATTTTGGAGATGTATAACAGTATAATGAAGAAATATAATTTAATTGAAGGAAAAATCTTGTAATGCATAGTTTTAGAGAAGGTGAAATATTCTACATATTTGTTAATTACTAGTACGAAAGGTAAGAGAATGAACGCCTCATCAATAGCCGAAGAATAGTATGATTTGTTCTCCTGCTCGCTTGATTTTATATTTAATTATTCACTACGCAGGTCAAAGTTAATGTTTTAGCCTAAAAATTAGGCAAGATACATATCATACATTGACCGTCAGTTATGGCAGCAATGATATATGTACTATATTGTACAAAGTTGAATCATGAAAAGCTGGTAGTAAACCCAGTGAATAATTTCAAATTTCACTAAGCTATCCAAAACTCTTGGACTCATGGTCAACTAAAATGTTATGCCTGGAGATGCCGAAAAAATGAATTGGTTGTTGACGGTAAAGGTGCTAGAAAGCAGACGACTATACTTTTTCTGCTTTTTTTATTCAGGTCGCGTGTCACAGGCCCCCCTTCAAAGAATCTTCTGGCTGAAGGGTCAGAATCATCTGGATATAGCCACGAAATTGAATATAGACGTGTGTTTGTTGCTATAGCCATCCGACCTGATATTTGCTCTCTGGATTTTGATTACTTAACGGTGCGAAAGTAGGCTTGCTCTGCAGTAATGTTGAGTCGGGACCGTAGAAGATAGTATATCGCAGGTTGATGGAAGTAGCTAGAGGAAATAGGGACTAGAGGTAGCAGGTCTCTTATGTGGAAACAACAAATGGCTCCGGAGCTTCAGGGAGCTAGTTTTTGAAAGAAAAAGAATCTAAAATGGTATTTGTATGTTTTAAAAAATCCGGACAAAAATTCTTGGTGTAGATTACAATAAACTCTACCATCCTGCAATACCTCGATTCAAAATTAGTTATACTTTGGACTACACAAAATGATAAATTTGACAAACTGCCATTAGTATCCGAATTATAATTAGCCTCTAGGCTTTGATCTAACAATCCCGGAGGTTCAGCAATCCATGACAAAGGCTTAGCCTGCTTACACGCATATTTTGCACTATACTCGCTATTTTTTTTTCTAAATCAAGGAACGGTATATTGCGTCTATCCTACCAGTGTTTAACCAACACTGCACAATCAACTGAACCTCTTGAAGTTGCCAAGAAAACCGCATCATGTAAGGCCAATGCTTCAATGGTAAGTGGATCGTACCCCTTCATAGATCTTGCACGAGGCTCCCCGAAAAGAGCTCCCCTCTCGTGCCACTATCCAGTCACAAGCAACTCCCAAGAATAGCTGAACTGCAGCATCTGAATTTATCTTTGTCATACCTTCTGACGCCTCCTTCCATCTGCAAGCCACATTTCTTTCGCCATATACACCCAGTTTGCCTTTTGCACCATCAGCAATATACTCGAATGCTTCACTAGATAGCTCCCAGTCGCAGTCGGCAGCCCAAGTATTTCCCAGTGAAGGCGCCCGCTTGAATATTCAATATTTGTTTAACTTATGCCCGATGTTCTCAAGCGTACAAGGACAAGATAACAAGGACCATTTTGCTTTAGACTAGTCACAATGGGAAGTAATATAGGGTAGTAACATGGTGATGTTACTAGTCTATGTTACCACCTTCACAGTGGGAGTAACATAGTTGTGGTGTCATATAGATAAGTGTGGTGTTACGGTAACTAGCTAAGTTACCCCCAAACACCTCCCTCCTCATTAACCACATGACACGTAAGCAAAGCAGTCTCAAGATTTGTGATGTTACTACTCCCTCCGTCCTAGTTTAGAGGGCATATCCCCAAAACTATTTGTTCCAAAACCACCCACCTCCTAGCACAATTGCACTTAATTTGCTCTCTATAATTGGCTAGTTGCCTCTCTCACCAATGCATGACAGTTTTTAGACCCAATTATGTAGCACCTTGGGCAAAGAGATTTACAAACTATGCCTTATAAACTAGGACGGAGGGAGTAGCTAAGTTACTCCCATTGTGACTAGTCTTATTGACCTTCTGTCTTGACGCTGCATTAAATATTTCAAGGATGTCATTAAGTCTTGCAGCACTGACGCTACTCTCTCTATTCCGTTTTGTAGAATGTATTTGACAAATCTCTACCACCTAGGTGAAAGGGGATTGGTCATATAAAATCTCTCACCCCAATATTTCACCCAATTAGCAAATGCCTACAATAATCAGAAAAGAACAAACCCAATCGGTTTTCATATTGTTCTTGTGATAGTCAAAACCCAAAATTAACTACTCGTAATTAATGTTAATTGTTTCTTATTTTGGAAAAACCCTGATTTTGGGTTTCATCTTATCAACCGGAATGGAGGAAGTAGTATTTGGGTTGATGAATATCAAGTTGTGACCGGCAAACAACAAGTGAGACGCCCACGGTGCGATGTTGCAAACTCTCACCCCTCTGTCAATGGACATTTTTTAACTAAATAGAACAAAGTTTTATAACGTATGGAATGAATCACGAGTACTAGGAGGAACACAAATTTAATGCGCAATATACAAAGTGTTTATACATGAGGAACAAAAATCATGAATAATGGCACACAATTTTGAAATAAGTGGAAACAAAATTTCGTACTCATAGAAATAATCACGAGTACTAAGAGGAACAAAAACAAATCGCAAGGAACAAAGCGTCAATACACGAGGAAGAAAAATCACGACTACTCATCGCACACAATCTTGACCTAGGTGTGAACAAATATTTAGATCACATGGAAAAATCAAACACCTACGTACGGAACAAAAAAAAATTCAACACCCACAAAACACATCCATTGGATCAAAATTAAAGCCCCATAACTAACAACACAAATAAACAACTTATTAGACTAAATGAAATAAATACTTAGAAGCTAAAATACTAAATATTTTGTTCCAAAATCCATCTCAAAAGAGAACCAAAATAAGGAAACTAATTTAAGGAAAACAAGAAAAAAGAGTAATAGAAATAGTAGAGATTTCTGCCTCCGAGCTATAAATAATGTACACATTTTCAAATCTCCAAAATATAGAAGACTTTTCATTATTGTGTAGCTAAGATTATACCATATTTTAAATCGTTGTTTGCTCATTTGGGGATACATTATTGAAAATATGCACAATTTAAGATTTGAATACTTATAAACATGATTTTTAATTTGTTAGTAGAGGGAGTACTGGAACTGGGGAGTCAAAAATGACTTTATAAGAAAAACAGTGCAAAAGAGAAAGAGAACAAAGACCAAAACGTGAAAATAATAGTGAAGCGTATGTGAAATGACAGAGAGGAGGACAAGAAACAAACAAATTGACGAAGAAACTAGCATACACTAGTACTTCGTGCTATATGAATTTTTACAAATATACCCCACTATCCAATCCCATTGTCCAAACTACCGCCTCCCAATTCCATTGTCAAAAATACGTGTCCAACCGCCAACTCCTTCGCGGGAAGTGACATTCTGCCAAAGAAGCAGGCGAGAGGAGGGAGCGCCCGATGCCTTCACCAGTAGCACAAAGTCACTTTCGCCGTCCAAGTATTGAGAAAGTGGCTACCCGCCTTCTGAACATGCGTGAAGTGACCATTCACCAACTGGTATGGCAAGACACGTGTCTCTTCGTTGTCTTCCTGGTAGTAGTATTTTTAGCAAATATGTTTATAGAGGGTCATTTTTGACAATGCTAGTGCGCAGTTCTATTTGTAAAACATCGTACTCCCTCTGTTCAGGAATGTAAAGCGTTTGACGTACCACTTTCAGCTTTATTGATTCAGATGTATCTAAACTTATTTAGTATATATTCACTTATTTTATTATGTAAGTAGTTAAAACTATTTTTAGCAAATACGTTTAAAAGGGTCATTTTTAACAATGCGATCGTGCAGGGTTATAATCGTAAGAACATCGTACTCCCTGTGTTCACTAATGTAATGCATTTGACTTACTCCCTCCGTCCTAGTTTACAAGTCCTCCCCATATGACTAGGTCGTGAATTTGACCAAAATAATTTGAGAAATATATTATGAAAAAATATTTAGAAAATTCAGATGTTTTATTTTCTAATGGTATAATTTTTACATTATAAAAAACATATTTTATTGGTCAAATTCGACATAGGGATACACGAAAGACTTATAAACCGAGAAGAAGGAGTACCATTTTAATTTTATCCATTCAAATGTATTTAAACTTTTTGTATATATATTCAATTGTTTAATTATGTATGTAGTTAAAATTAAAATGATAGTTTTGAGGTAAAGCCATCGCGGCGTTCTTTATTAATTGGGAATTAAGGAGGCGATTACAGCTTGGATACAAAGAGGCGTATCACCAAGCCACACACATTGGCTGACCTCAAAAAAAATTCCTAACTCATGAGCTGCCCTATTGGCCTCCCTAGGTGATGTGGACATCTCTACCATGGATATACACACAATTGCCACCACTACGTCTACTTCGCCCATGTACCGTTCGACCGGCCGTAGCTCCGCGAGAAGGCACCAATAGAACTTCGGTATGTCGAGGAAGTCGAGTACAACCATGTTCAGTCAGAGAAATCAAGCTATGGCGATGCAAACAGCAAGCATGCTCATCGGGATACACAAGTGCATGGAGTATTTGGAGTCCAGCCATGCATCCATACGTATACTTGCCTGGATACATGCATGCTTGGTCGTTGGTGTTGTGCATGCTACGTCATCTTCGCCAAACTTCGTGGTTTCACGCATGTTGTGCTGGAAACAGACTGCCTGGAGATTATCAATCTCTGAAACTCTCGGAGCAATGATAGATCGGTCATTGTGCCCATCCTAGATGAAATTGGAGAGATAGTTGCTTCTTTTACTCATTTTGTATTTCAACATGTTTATCGGAACGCCAATCAATCGGCTCACCTGTGTGCGCGTCATGCTCTGCCGCTGCAGTGGCAGATAGTTGGCTTACCGCTGTACCCAGCTTTCTGGTCACCAGTCTGTTGGCTGATGATCCGGAAACTTTCTTCGTTGAATAAAGCTCTCAGTATTAACCCACACAAAAAAAAAAAAAAATGGGCCGACTAGCATGTATGCCTGGATATGAATTGGGCCGGCATGAAGCCCACGGCGAGACGCGACATCAGCACGTACCTGCGCTTCGACGTGAGAACGTCTAATAAATAGACAGCCGCCGGTTAGGGTTGGACCGGGTTTTGTTTTAGAGAAGTTTAGCTATTGTGCTACTTTTATTTGTCTACGCTCGTAGCGGCTAGTGCGACCGTCAAGATAATCCTTCGGAACCCCAACTTTTGTGTTTGAGATTATTATTCATCTAGCATATCCGCAATTACAGATTGCTTACGCTATTGTTTTCTTACTTGTTCTTAATTTGCAAGTAGGAAAAGTCCCGTTGGCTCGGTTGATAACATCGTGGAGTTGGTTCAGCGATTGCCGTGGATATCAGTCGTGTACGGTTCTCCCTGTACGGTTGGTAGCCGAATCGTGAGAGTCAAATCCTCTCCAAATCATAGTTATCCTCTCTTATCGAAAGATCGGGAACCCTAGAACACATCACTAGGACAATGTGAAATAATTACACGCGCAAAACTACGACATAGAAAGGTACATTCTTCATAGATCGCCGCAGCTGCTCCAAGCGAGTGTCCGCCGTTCTGCATGGTATCTACCACCTCCATGTAATCAGACTCAACCAACAACTTGTTACATCCCACCTCGTCAGGGTGTAATATAGTCATACTAGTAAAATGTCCGTGCGTTGCAACGGGCCAACAAAAGCTTTGCGGGTATAGTTATTGTGTACATGACAAGCACTCATTTCTAGCCAGGTTATAGCCAAAAAACCGCGAGCAGTCAAACACAAAATCTTATCACTGCAATTGTAAATCAATCATGAGACGGTAAGCTAATATAGTTGATGAATGATGCATGAGTGTAACTGATCTCTCCCTCGATCTAAAATCTTCCAGTGTTGCTACAGTATGAGCAAGAAATAATCAATTATCTTCCGATGCTAAAAAATTGCATCCTTTTCTAACCACAACCAAAGAAAAAAGTAATATTATCAGTTCAATCAACCAGAAAATCAAACTTCATACCTTGCCTGATATAGTGTGAACTTGTTCTCACATAGATTTAAAAAATATTGTGAATTGAAACATCGTCGAGCAAACAAATTTAAGACACAAGAAATTTATGTCTGGAAAGAACAGATGAAGCTACTGAACTGAACCAACAAACTCCGCTTCAAACCTCAACAGTGTACAGAAAATATAATTTACATCATAACCAATGGAGTAAAATATTGGTGATACTAAACTGTAATCTATCGCTCCATGATCACGCACAGATCTGGTAACCAAATCAGAAGATTTGGAGACACTGTTACAATACTTATACATTACATACTCATATTGAACATGCTACCACGACAATTTCTAAGCTGAAGACACAGGTAAGTTGAATAGAACAATAAATGACTATGCACACAACTGAAGTTCGTCAGCACGTGGTTGCTTTACTACGATGCCTTCACTCTATGTCCAGACTAAGATGATTCAAAGCGACATGTAAATCTTGACAGTGTGCACCACCACTATGTTCAGGCTATCAACGTGCAATCTCTTTATCAAGCATGCAAGAACACATTAGGGCAATTGCAGGCATAGAAGATGAGTAATTTGTGCACACAAAAAGATATCCCCTTCAAAACAGAACGACTTGATCAGATAGCGGTTTGATGTTTACCATCCACATTGCAGGTTCTATTTTGATAATAGTAGGAGCTTAATCTAGCATGGATTCCCCTTACCGTAAATGCACATATTGGTCATATAGCTAAAAATTGTTACCCTTATCCATGGAAGAGATGGCTGAATACATCACAACTACCTACAGGACCATTCGAGCCCGCTCCAGCTAATTAGCTCAACCGATTCAGCCACAATTTGCCAGAAGCTCTTCTTGGAGCATCCCAGGTTCCCAACCAACCGATTGAGTCACTTTTTCAGTCTACTAATTCAGGGCGCCCAAAACTAAATGATCGAATGTGGTTTTCGAACAATGAAGCCCTACACAAACTTCTTTCCAGAGTTACAAAACAGACAATTGCCTCAATTAGCTACGAATTGACTGAAACAGCAATGGATATGCATTTGCATTGACTTACCGCAACCTTGGACTTGGGCATGCCCGTCCCGTCCTCACCTGGGGAGGTTAGTACTTGTACCGTTGTACGTAGTATGTACAGGTGTTTCAGGTTCGGATCGTACAAAAGTCCTTCCCGCATCGTTTTTTGGGCCCGATAGGCCGTCAACTTGCGCTACTCGTCTACTTAAAATAAGACCACACCACACACGCAAACCAACGGCATGTCTCCGATCCCATAAAAAAGCATGTCTGCCATATTTTATTTTAAAGACGTAGGATTAGCGAGCGGCGTCCGGCAAGGCGCGTGTTTCAGACTTTCAGTAAGATTCTCGTCTTGCATACGCTGCTTACAGGCTCGGAGAGGTCGGTGCGTTACTTTAGGGCGCGTATGGTAGGTTGCATCTATTTCTCATCTCCCTGGGGGCAGGTTCGCCATGGCCAGATCTACCAGAGCCACCTTGTTAGCCTGGTTGTTCATGTCGTTTGGTTGACTGCATGACGTCTGGCTGCATCGGCTGAATAAACCAACTCACAACGTTTGGTTGCATGCAATCTCTTGTGCTTGGCTTGGTAGAAGCGAAGACATCTTGTTTGGTTACATGCAGCGTTCTTACTAGTGTTACCTAAATTCAAATATGGTGACCTTACCAGTCCACACCACATTACATCATAACATAATGCATCACCATCTAAAAAAGTAGCAGCTTAACGACCACCACAACAAGAACTACGATGACGAAGTCCTTGATCCTGCTAGGCTTGTGATCGTTGTTCATCTGGGCTATCACCTCATTAGCCAGCATCTGCTCGGCCACCGTCATGTTGCCTCCTCCGGCAACATCTTCTATGCCCTCCTGCTGCAGGTAGTTCTTGTAGCTGAACTGTGCTTCAACCAAAGTTTCGAAGCCTTCATAGCTGTTGTTTGAGTAGCCGGCTACCTGATCCTGGCAGGTTCTCCAGGATTTGTACACTCCAGGCCGCCTCCCCCTGTACACGACGTACCAGTTCATCTACGAAGACAGGAGCAACATGAAGGTTAGAGAAGACACAGAAGAACATCATAAGTAGACATCATTTCATAGAAGTAGAGCAGCATGCATGATCATTACAAAAGCAGGATCACAAGTTCATCCTACCACTATGGTGTTAAACTACCACCACATCAAAAAGCGGGTGTTGTCCTACCACCAGCACCACGTCAGTAGAGGGGTTAGCATATACCACCTCATCAAAATATACATGCCATAAGAGTAGTTTGTAAGCCCTAGCTAAGACAAAATGTACATCATCATCATCTTCTTCTTCTTCATGCTGCTGCCCGCACCACCACAACAAGACACACCTACTCGGTGTAGTACTTGGCGAGGAAGGTCCTAAGCCAGAGGGTCTTGTACTGCAAATGCATGCCCACAAATGCAACCCCCTGGGCCTTGTTGTCCACAAGGTGGCCGAGAGCAACCATGAGGGCTTCCTCCGTGAACCCGACGGCATCCATGACAGCCATATACAGGTCAGGGTGCATGTCAAGTGGCTTGCTCTCACGAATGGCCTGGGCGACATCCTTCACTGCTTCGGTCATGCTGGCGAACGCCTGGATCTCGTCGTCGCCGAGAGCTCCCCTCTTCCTCTTCGCTCCAGCAGCAGCAGCTGCGGCAGCTCTCGGGTCTACATTGGCATCAGCAGGCTTGTCCGGACTGTCAAGCACGATGGTCTCGGACTCCTGGGTCTCGCTGAAGTCCGGCTGGCCACCGAGAGGATCCCCTGACCCCCTGGCAAACTTGCCGGTTGCCAACCCATAGGAGAAGATCATCTGCATCTGCGTGTAGTTCACGATGGGCTTGTTGAGGAACTCGGCGTCTTTGGGGTGATCCTACAGGTTAGGAACAAGAACTTAGATCAAAGGTTTGGAACATAGGTTGGGAACTAGGTTTGGAAGATGTGCTAACCGTGACATGCCCCTCGTAGTGGTCATTCTCAAGGAGGATGGTGTAGGTTTCCTCACACCATTGAGCCCCGCTCAAGTCACGCAGTTTGCTCACCATGAGCCACCTTTGCCTCCACTTCCTCAGGTGATTGTACACCTGAGTAGAAGTGACCTCAGCTCACAGTGAACAAACAAAGCTTTGGCGACGGTCTTGAGGTGGCATTCTTTGAAGCCCTTGTCGGTCCTAACACCAGTCTTGATGAGAGCACACATCTGGTTAAGCACAAATGTGGACATGAAAGGAAGCCATTTCATGGTCCCCTTCACCCCAGTCTTAGCCTTGGCCACCTTGGCTTTGGCGGCTGCATCGATGGAGGCTAAGTACTCTTGCACCACAGTAGAGCAAGAAGGATCCACTGGCATCTCCACCTGTGAGTCCTCAACCCATGAAGGGATCTGAGAGTCCCCAATGGGGATCAGGGCCTGACTAAGGTCGTCGCATTCCTACATCGGTTACGAATCAGTGGCTAGAACAACAAGGCATAGCTCCTACACATGCTCACGAAACTACAACATGTACACAAGCTCAAGAACATGAAGAACTACACAAGCTCAAGAACTACCACATCTACACAAGCTCAAGAACTTGAAGAACTGCACACGATCAAGAACTACAACAACAACACAAGCTCGAGAACTAAAACAACTACACAAGCTCAAGATCTACAAGAACTACACAAGCTCAAGAAGTACATAAACTGCACATGCTCAAGATCTACAACAACTAGACAAGCTAAAGATCTACAAGAACTACAGAAGCTCAAGAAGTACAACAACTACACATGCTCAAGATCTACAACAACTACACAAGCTCAAGATCTACAAGAACTACACATGCTCAAAGATCTACAAGAACTAATCAAGCGCAGATCTAGGTGAGCACTTAGGGTTTTGTACTTACAGCCATGGGTGAAGTCGAGGACGAAGGAGAACACCTCGAGGAAGAAGACCGTCTCCCACCGCCGTAGACACCCCAGACACCGCCGCCGCCGCCTGCCGGGGAAGAGGGCGTCGCTTACCTGCTCGCCGACCGGTGGTTGAGAGCTCGGTCGGAGGGGGGAAATGGTGGCTCAATTTTGGGCGGTCACCGGAATGGGTGTATATAGGGAGGAGTTTCGCGGGCGGTGACAAAATTTCTCCCGCCCCCTTTTTCGCTGCAGCGCGCGGGCTCCCGCCATCTCCATGCTCGCACGAGCAGATGCAGGCGGGGGAGCGAAATTGCAGCGGAGGGGGAGAGAACGAGCCTGGCTCCCGGGGCACGGTCGATCTGAGCGTGCCTCTCGGGCCTGGCCCGAGGCTGCTTTGAGGACCGTGCTGGCCTGGCCCGAGAGCTCGCACATGCAACCAATCACCGGGCCGTTGCAGCTGGTGGGCCTGGCTGGCCTCTGTGCAGGATACCAAACGCGCCCTTAGAGTTCAGAGAGCTTGTGCACAGAAGCAGGGATGGGGCTGAGCTGAAGGCATAACAGTGATTTCACGCTGACACCAATTGATTTTTAATAATCCATAATTAATTTTGTACAAATCACAACTTATTGTGAACATGACACCACGTCTGTAGAGCTTACATCATAAGATTATTCTAGCTCCTTCTCCGACAGAAAGAGGAGACTGTTGTTGACCGCCTGACTGTGTAACTGGATGTTGTGTGAAGCCACGTCTCTGCTAGTAGGTCTTTTCAGTCTTTTTTTTTTTTGGTTCACCACTCCGAGTTGCTTTGTACTAGCTCGATCTTTTTTTAAGACTAGCCATAGTGGGAGTAACATAGGTACTCCCTCCATTTAGAAATAGTTTGCGTTTTGAGTGAATTACGGATACCAATGTTGGTCTTCGATGAGCTAAATTACAGCTTAGATGGACGCATGTGCCCCTGGTGCAATCACACTAAGCAAGCTGCTAATTAATGCATGCATGCCCTCGTCGCCTCGCCTCCACTGCGATTTAGAGCGCGTGCATGGCCAGCTGAGCGATTCATGGAGAGAATTTAGTGCATGGGGTGACCAACCAAGGGCATATTAGCAACTCAACTTCACAACGCAAACTAAAAGGGGAAATCTAAAAGCTAGAACGCAAACTATATGTTTAAACAGAGGGAGTAGTATCATGCATGTCACGTAGGAAAAAAAAATGACGTGTCACTGCAATTAATAAGGAGAGAGATGATAGTGGTATCATAGGTAGATACCGTAACATAACGGATTCCAATGCAAGACGAGTGTACATACTAATAAATACACTAGTGTATGATACCACAAATATGTTACTCCCACTATGTAACTAGTAACATAGACTAGTATCATATGCATGATACTAGTGTATGATACTCTCCACTATGGCTAGTCTAAGAAATCTCCAACAGAGGCCCCCGTACCTAGCCCAAAGCCGCAAACAATCAGGCGTACTTACCGGACCATGTTTGGGCAAATAAATGCCACGAGTCGTGTCTCCTATAACAATCAAATAGTCGGACGATCCGGCAGTTCCCAAACCAAACTCATATGTGGGACGGGTTTTGGCGTCGTACGGACGCGCCCGCCTCTGGGTTGCTGAGGCGGCGGTGTCACAACTGACTGCCCGTGCATGCAAAGATGCCACGTGTCTCCACTCAGTGTTTTAAACCTGTTTAAAATCCGGATTACAAGGTTTGGACTAGCACCTTAATATTTAAATTGTTTTATCAATTTGCTCGCATCGGGCAAGTTTGTGTACAACTATTACCTCTATGAAAAATTACAACCAAAATAGCAAAGTCGTCTTCGTCTCAATGTACCGGCAAAAATTACAAGCGAAGAACAAATATCTTAATGTGGTCATGTGGAGCATCATCCGCCAGCTGTCTACACCGTGGCGCAATTACCGCTATAGTCCTACACTTCTTATCAACAACACGGCCATGGATGACTGCAAAAACATGGATGACTTGGTTCAACGAACAATTAACCCAGCTCTGATCATGTGCGCAAACACGAACGAATTGGCTCACCGGAAAATTACCGGCAAAGGCTAGCAAACAACCGGTTGTAGCTTGCAAAAAATCAGCATCATCCTATACCGTTCGATCCATTTAAGTGAGTAGATCCTGCACGACTGATTTATGTAGCAAAAAAAATTTGTGTGTAACATTTTTATCTGTGTATGCAACATCACATGTAGCAAAAATTGACTTTCAAGAAAAATGTTGACTCTGACTGATGTAGCAAAAAAAAATCCGAGAACAACATTTTCTTTTGTGCATATAGCACTGTGTGTAGCAAAAAAATCTGGGTGCGTAAAACTTGAGACGTGTAGGAAAAATATTATAGCACTTTAAACACATCCATATAGCAAACATCGATAACTTATGCAACAAATCTCCAAACTTGGTTGTAGCAAAACATGAAAAATCATTTAACTATGTACTATATTTTCAACACGCTCACGTAGCAAAACGCGTATGTGCTTGTAACATGTCAAAACATCGTATGCAATATTTCAATATCTTAAATTTCACTAACCTATAACCATCAAGTGGAGGTTTGAGGCACCGTCCCTTCACCGATTCAGGCGCTCCAACCACGATTCTGTCCCCTAAATAAGTCCAATCCAAGACAGAATGGGTGAGCCCCGACAAAATAGAATGGCTGAGGCGGTTACATGTAAACCATGGTGGTCACGACTCTTGGTGCTGGAGGGAGGCATGTACACAAATGCACTTAATATTGTTTTACGCCAAAAGTTGTGAAAAATAATTACATCATCAAACTAGTATCACTAATCAATACATATTTTCATGATATATTAGTAACTAGGTACTGTAGATGGTTATACCTTTTTCAACAAAACTTGCTGGAATTAAAATAGCGTTGGCTTAAGGCAAAATTATGGTTGCCCCTGAAATTGGGATGCATTAATATAATCTCGTTTGGTCCACCGCCTTTCCTATTTAGTGTTTAACATGCTTTTATGTACTATAGTTCTCTGGATAATTCTAACATTAATTATAGAATAAGCACGGCGTATGACGGTTGAGCAAACTGAAGCCTGAGCAGCCTTGCCCATGGGGAGGGAGAGTACAAGATTGTTCCCACAAAGTTCGGATCCCGGCAATCCGGTACCCCTGATGTTTGGTTGCAAACTAGTGAGTATCTTATAAAGTTGGGCATAGGCCTTAAATTTAAACAATGAGTATCTTATATTATGCCAAAACATGTTTAATTTAGTAGAGAATTTGGAGGAATTTCGAGCACGACCACTTAAATGAGTTTTTACTTCATAGTAATTTCAAAGTGAAACAGAACAGTTGTATTTATTATTTTGGTTTTAAAAGAAGTTTATGAAAGTACCATTCGTACCATAAGAAAACAAAGGTCTAGTTTATCCTTCCAATGAAACTGTCCACCCGTTTCTACTTCATAGCGAGTCGCCATTCTTTTGTTTCAGCCGTGGGGAACTCTCCCTAGTCTCGGTGCAGAATGGGGGAACTTTAGTTTTATTTTCAATTTGTGGCAAATTTTCGATTTCTTCAAAGCACAGATCATCCCTTAAACCCGAGAAACCCCCACGGCCTCATTCCGGCCCCAAAACAAAACACAGCCCGACAAAACCCTCGCCGCCGCCGCGAAACACGGAGCACCACCTGCATCCCCTAGTCTCGCTTCCCGAATGGCTCAAGCCGGCGAGACACCGCCGCCACCCGCCGCGTCCCCGTCGGCTCCGCCACGCGCCGCGTCCTCTCCGACGCCACCCGCCGCGTCCCCGTCGGCGACGCCACGCGCCACGCCCTCTCCGACACCACCTGCTGCGACCCCGTCGGCGACAACCACCGCGCCCTCGTCGGCGACCACTACGCTCGCATCCGCGACAAGACCTGCTGCTTCCCCGTCGACGACACCAGACGCCGCGCTCTCTCCCGCCACGGCCCGCGCCGTGCCCTCGTCGGCGACACCACCCACCGCCCCCCGCCGCGTACCCGCTGGGACCACCACCACCCGCCAAGCAGAGGGCGTCAGCTGCTGACGGCAACGACGAGGAGAACCGAATGCTGGTCCGCGGGGCGTGGCCCTCGCTACCGACGTCAATCTCGAGAGTTTTGCTTCCCAGTCATCCTGTCTACTTTCTGAATGGGTACGTCGCTCGCTAATCCATGCTTATTGCTGCTTTTTTACATCAATCGAATTTAGGAAGTTATTTAATGAAACACTAGTACGCTACTAATTAGGGGAATTGTTCTCTGCGATAATGCCCTACCTGATAATTTTGGACTTCTAGATCCATTCAGATGCCCTGATTTAGTAGTGATCAACCAGTCGATCCAGGTCTATCTCGCTGGGCAAGGCGAGGACTTCATACTGTAGGCATGTGTGTAGTCATATGGTGTTCATTGCCATGCTCGTTTCATCATGCCCTTTTGTTTATGAACATGACTCTCAAGTGTCATGTTATGACATTTACTGATGTATGTGTTTGCGGTTGGAACCTGAACATCAGTACACTGCAGTAGAAAAATATTATCTGATTGTTATTAACCTACAGATCAAGCACTTCTATAGAAACGAAGACAAGCTTACAGTGTTATATGTTGGAATGGTGGATTTTTGCATGAGATTATAGAAGCATACATGCTTGTGGCAGTAGCTGAACAAGATGTTATTTGCTCATTTAACTCTTATTGGTGCGTGCTTAGCAAGTGAAAGTGATTGTCACTGTGATTTTTTTTTGTACAATGTCGCTGCACATCACTCTTTTGAGATCTACATACTGCAGTACAAGAAGACATTTATCTACATACTGCAGTACATGAATGCAGTGCATAGTTTGTTTCAGCAAACTGCTTGTTGAATTATACTCGTCTCACATTTATATTGTTTCACATGTTCATCACATCCTAGTCTCAGTTAGATTAGTTTAGTAGATGAACATAAATCACCTTGTACTGTGTTTACAAGGCTATATCATTGGAGTGAATTTGTTCCAGTCTTGTCTGTTGTAATTGATGTCAATTTTAGTTGATGATCGTTTGTTCCTTATCTTTTCTTGGCAAAAGAAGAAGCTAAAATTTTAGGCATTGGTTTCCATGTGTTAGCTCTGTCAGTGAAAAGCTTTCTTGTGTTGAAATTTATCTCTCGCAGTACGCAATATGGAGGATAGAGTGGAAGAGGAATCAGTTGCAATTCTGGAACAATCTGCTGCTAATTTGGCGTACTGCTCAGGAATGCTGCAAGATCTGGAAGAAGATTCAAACGATGAAGAGGATGAGGTGCATGTATCGGACTCGTTGCTTGACCCTGAGGTGTGTGAACAGATGTCTTCTGTGAGGAAAAACTTAATCCCTATCTTTGATCAACTGGCGGCACAGAATCAAAAGAAGAAGAAGGAGCAATGGGGCCCAATAGTAGCAACAAGGAGGAGTTCTAGGAACCATGGCAACTTAAGTATCTTGGACAAAGCGAAAGAGTACCAGAAGAAAAGAAACCTTGAGGCTCCAGCTCGTTTCAAAGGTAACTCTTTTGCAATTTTGGATCCTGATGTTTTATGCAATATGGCTTCTGTTGTCGATATTGATATTGGCATAGATAATTCTACTAGAAATGTTATTATTGAGACGTTGGTTGAGGATGAAATTGACAGGAACTTAGCTTTCGCTAATGAAAATCCTGAAGTGGTATTACCTGCCTCTGAGAGTATCTTTCATGATCAGTTACCTGATCAAGAAAATGAGAGAGAGTTCGCTCATGATCTCTCTGGGAAACATCAGTTACCTGATGCAGACCAGGAGTTTAGATCAGGGGAGTGGAGTTATGTTTCGTACAAGTCCAAACGAAAAAATAAACGATATGATAGGAGCCACATGGAATATTAGGAGTCTAGCTCGTCTAGGCCGCAAACAAGCTATTGCTGATTTTATTTTGGAACATAAAATTGAGTTTATTGGTTTTCAGGAAACTAAGAAAGAAAAAATTGACCCCAATTTCCTTAAATTTATTGCGGGACCTTTTTCTTTCACCTGGTTCTCGTTGCCTGCTAAAAAAACTGCTGGAGGTATTTTAGTAGGTTTCAGAGATGATCTGTATGAAGTGCTCCAATTCTCTGCTAGGACCTACTCTGTTAGTGCCTTAGTTAGAAATGTTTCGGACAACTTCATTTGGCAATGTGTGGTGGTTTATGGCTCAGCTTATCCTGAACACAAAATGGAATTCATTGCTGAATTGCATGATGTGATGGAGGCTGCTTCGGTACCTACCATGGTTTGTGGTGATTTTAACCTAATCAGAAATGCCCAAGAGAAAAGTAATGAGGTTTATAATCCTCAACATGCTTTCCTCTTTAATGATTGGGTTAATAAATGGAGCCTATTGGAGCTTAAGCCTTCCAATAGAGCTTACACTTGGTCGAACAATCAAAATGATCCTATCCTGGCTACCCTTGATAGGATCTTTGTTTCCTTGGATTGGGAACAGCGTTTCCCCCTGGCCACTATTCAGGCCCTATCTAGAGTTGTCAGCGATCATACCCCGTTGTTGATCGACTCTGGCTGCTCTACTAGGGTGCCACCTAGACTTTTTCGTTTTGAAAAATGGTGGCTTAGTCAACCTGATTTTTTTGACTTAGTGATTGCGGTCTGGAATGCCCCTTGTCCATACTCTACAGCTATGGATGTTTGGCAATATAAACTCAGACAACTGAGGAAAAAAATCAAAGGTTGGAGCATTAATATTGAGGCTGCCATGAAAAAATTAAAAAAAGATCTATCGCTCGAATTTGACATTCTAGATGTTTTCTCTGAGCAAAACCGTTTAACGGATGCTGAGAAAGAGAGAATGGGTGCGATTAAAAAACAAATAGAAGATATTTGGCAGCAAGAGGAAACAAAATCCTGGCAGAGATCTAGAGATAGGCACATCCTTGAGGGTGACCGTAATACAGCCTATTTCCATGCTCTAGCCAATCAACGGAGAAGGAAAAAGAAAATTGAAACCTTAAATGGGCCTGGTGGTCCTGTTACGGATACCAACGGCATGCTACTGATAGCATCCGACTTTTACAAAAAACTCTTTGGTAAGGAAGATCGACCCAACATTAGTTTGGGCTCTGATTTCTGGGATAACGATGAAACTCTTACTTCTGAAGAGAAAGAGGATCTGGAAAAACCTTTTACTGAAGAGGAAATAAGGGAGGCTGTGTTCGGTTCCTATGCATGTGGTGCGCCTGGTCCGGATGGTTTCTCTTTCTTATTTTATCAAAAGTTTTGGGAGGTAATTAAAAATGATCTCATGAATTTGGTGAGAGAGTTTGAGGCTGGCACCTTAGATGTGTCCAGACTCAACTATTCTATTATCACCTTAATCCCAAAAGAACCTGACGCGGTAGACATGAAAAAATTCAGGCCAATCAGTTTGTGTAACTGTAGTCTGAAAATCATTACCAAAGCAATTACTAATAGGATTGCTCCTATCTGTAATCGTATCATTTCTTCAACGCAAACCGCTTTCCTGAAAGGGAGATATATCCTTGAAAGTGTTGTCTCAGCACATGAAGTTATTCATTCTGTGCACTCTGAAAAGAAAAGTGGGCTTGTGCTGAAGCTCGACTATGAGAAGGCATATGATAGGATTGATTGGTCTTTCCTTGATGAGATGCTTGCCTCGAGGGGTTTTGGGCAGATTTTTAGAGCGAGGGTTAGATCTTTTCTTGAGGGAGGATCTTTCTGTGTTCGTTTGAATGACGTCAATAGCTCCTATTTTGTTGCTGGAAAAGGGCTTAAGCAAGGGGATCCCTTGTCCCCAATCCTCTTTAATCTAGTTGGCGATGTTTTTTCGAAAATGCTTTCGAAGGCGGCTGCCAATCAATTGATTAGAGGATTTATGCCTGATTGCCTGCCTGCCTGGTGGTGTCATCAGCCTTCAGTATGCTGATGACACCATCCTTTTCCTTGATAATGATGTGGACATGGCGAAAAACTTAAAATGGTTTCTAACCTGTTTCGAGCAAATGTCTGGTATGCGCATCAATTATCACAAAAGTGACTTAATTCCCATTAACTTGTCAGAAGAACAGGCAATGTTTTTGCCCAGATTTTCTGCTGTAAAGTTGGGGAATTTCCTTTTAAATATCTTGGCGTGCCTTTGCATCACTCGAAACTTCGAAAAAAGGACATTCAGCCTATTATCGATAAAATCATGAAAGGCATTGCGGGATGGCGTGGGAAATTACTTTCATATAGGGGTAGATTGATACTTTTGCAAACTTGTATTGCTAGTATCCCTTTATATCTCCTCTCGGTCATTAAGTTTCCCAAGTGGGCGATCAAGATGATCAACTCACAGATGGCTCATTTCTTTTGGGCCTCTGCTGATGGTGCACATAAGTACCATTTAGCCAATTGGGGCTTGATTTGTAGGAAAAAGGAGTTTGGTGGCATGGGTGTGCAGGATTTGCGGGAGTACAATATTTGTCTCCTTGCTTCTTGGGTTAAAAGATACCACATGGACACTAATAAAATCTGGAAGTCTATTGTAGACTCTAAATATGATTTATCCCCCAACATTTTCTGGGCTAACCCTCAACATTGCTCACCTTTTTGGAAAGGTGTGATGTGGGCAGCACAAGCAGCGAAAGTTGGGTATCGGTGGAAGGTTGGTAGAGGAAATTATGTCCTGTTCTGGGAAGATATATGGTTGGGTACTTGTAGCCTAGCCATTCTCTTTTGGGATCTTTACGTGATTGCCAATGAGCAGCACTGCACTATTGATAGTGTATGGGATGGTTCTCAGCTAAGAATCTCTTTCCGAAGAACGGTGACGCCAGAGTTATATAATAGGTGGTTGGATCTGGTTAACCTGATCCAAACATACTCCTTCTCTGATGAACCTGATGCCCCCATTTGGAGATTTGATCCTTCTGGGGTTTATTCAGTTAAATCTTTCTACGCTGTGATTAATGATGGAGGTGTGATCCCGATGCATACGCCGGCTGTCTGGCAACTATCCATCCCTCCCAGGATTCATGTGTTTCTGTGGCTTTTGGCTAACAATAAAACACTGACTAGAGATAACCTTCATAAGCGTAGACACGTTGAGGACCACACGTGCTTATTCTGCCCTGTTTCTGAATCAGTTACTCATCTGTTTTTTGAGTGCTTTGTTGCTAATCAAACCTGGGGAGTTATCTCTCGAATTTTTAATTTACAAATTGGCAAAGATTTTGAATCTGTTGCACGCTGGTGGATTAGCAACAATAAGAATGGGGTTTTGAATATGTTCAGTTCTGCAGTGCTTTGGTCCTTATGGTCACTTCGAAATGAACTTTGTTTTCAGGGAAGAAGCTGGCTCGGCATGAAAATGGTCTGGGACAAGGTTATTGCTCACTTGCGAAGATGGTGTATTCTCTGCAGCCCTGCTCTTTCGGACATCATGGAGAGGAACCTGTTGGAGCTAGAAAGAACCAGGGGTGAACTTCTCAGGATTGCCTGGAGAGATGTTTAGTTTTAGGTGAAGGCTTTTGTGGTTATCTGTAGAAACCTTTCGCTTTTACGCTTTATATTTCCAGCCGATGTGCTGTGTAAAACTTGGATGCCTGTACTCTCTGGTTGCTTAAATGGAACCTGGGGCGAGCCCTTTTATCTAAAAAAAAAAAAAAATCTCTCGCAGGGAATTTCAGCGCTGACAATGATTGCTGAATTCGAAACCAGCGGTGCAGTAAGACTGCCTGTTGAAATCACTATTTTGCAACTGTAAGCTTATGTGAACTCCTCACCCCCGGCTCTCTTCAGCTAATTTTGCTGCTATCACTAATTTTACTCATGTTATTAGGAGTTTGCTGTTTGAAAACTCTGGCCCACTTGCATACCTCAAGCTCTCCCAGGGACAGCATCTGCTGATTGAGTTTCCATCTGTCCGGTTGAACATTCCGCCTCAGAAGTTACCACCGGTGAGATTACTTACGCCCTACGCTGATAAGCCTGGTGTATGTATATTCCTCTTCCTTCCAAACTTATTTCTGTAACTAATGGAACCTCAAGCCAGAACGAAACTTTTTGTTCTTATGTTATAGACAAGCCTTTCATCAAAGAAGGTTGGGGCATCAAAGAAGATATATGTTTCAAATATTGAGAACATCACTGAATTTGAAATGTAAGCATGTGATAAACCTCCCTCTCCCAAATTTTCTGCCACAAACTTTATCTGAAATTACTTGCATTGTTGTAGGAGAATGATTTTTCAGAAATTTGGTCAAATATCTTCCATTAAACTATCAAACACCAAGAGGTTTGCCTGGATTGAGTTCCATACGACTGTAGCAGCATCAATGGTTAGCTTCACACTTAATTATCTTATTATCATATTCCTCATGTTTCATTTCGTGGAAGTTTTTTAATTCTCCGTTTTTATTGTTGCAGGCTGTTGAACTTAATGGGAGAAGGTTTAATGACTTAAAAAAGGTCCTGATATTCTAAATTTAATCAGTTTACTCTTGCTTTCATACTCATCCTGTAACAGACTATTACGTTTGTTTACTGTTGCAGGAAGCTCAACTAGAGGTGACCGATTCAAATGACTTGAGGATCTATGTCCAGCTTGCTCTGAGAAATTATGGTAGCCCTGGTACATCAAGTTCTAGCCTGCAGCCAAGCAATTTGCGGACAGCTTCATCTCCAATTGGCTTCTCACCTGTCAACGCACAAGCTGCCCTTTCCAACCGTCCAGACCCAATTGGAAACTTACCAACCTTGGGCGGCCATGTTATCGACTCCCACCCACCTGAGGCTCTTCCTGCAGCTATACCTGCCAATGAAGTGCAGAATTCTCTGAGAAATTATGGTAGCTCTGGGTCATCAACTTCTAGCCTGCAGCCAAGCAATTTGCGGACAGCTTCAGCTCCAATTGGCTTCTTACCTGTCAACGCACAAGCTGCCCTTTTCAATCATCCAGACCCAACTGGAAAGTTACCAACCTTGGGCCATGTTATCGACTCCCACTCCTCTGAGGCTCCTCCTGCAGCTATACCTGCCAATGAAGTGCAGAATATATTCCAGGGTAATGGATCGTCGGTGCTGCTCGGGGGTTAACTGGAGAGCATGATCTGCCTGGAGAGCATGTGGTCAAACCTGATGAGATGAATGATCTTGCTAATCCCAATGCAGCTCTACATTCACAGGGACAGCAAGGTAGTTTGATTGAACCTGTACTGCAGCAAGCTAGCGGTTTAGTTGGAGTGCAGGATGCTTTGCAGGGTAATGGATCGTTGGTGCTGCCCAGTAGGTTAACTCGAGTGAGGCATTATCTGCCCGGAGAGCATGTGGTCAAACTCAAACCCGAGGAACTGAATGATCTTGCTAGCCCCATCCACCTCTGCATCCAGAGGGACAGCAAGGTAGTTTGATTGAACCTGAGCAACCCAGTGGCTTAGTTGGAGTGCAAGATGGTGTGGCTATACAACAAGATCGCCTACCTCAGGGGCAGAACAATCCACAAAGAGACTACCATGCCTACTGGAGACGCACAAGGTTTCTTGTGTTGCTTCTGATCATCTTCCATGGGAGTTTACTACTCATCCACTATCTCCTGGAGAAGTACACCCATCTTGGAAGGGGTATGTCTGTGGTTGAAGGAGTGCTCTGGCTTGTGCTGTATGGTTTGTTTACTGTCATCAAGTACAAGATGGGCTGCAAGTTCGGATGGGGAGAAACTTGGGAGTCAGTTAGTGCCCACATCGTAATCCACGCAGTGATGTATGTGCTCTTTCACATCCTTGAGGATCAGAAGATCGGAGATGAAGAGATGTACTCACTGATCGTTGCGCATGGTGTTACGTTCGTCCTCGATATTGTTACCTCCTTCCTCATATGGTATGTCTATGGTGCTGACGTAGACTATGATGCACCCGAGCTTTGAACTCACTCGCCCACTACCCAATTCACCTTCAGTTTAACAGCCACTCGGCAGCTATTGACATGACTGAGACAGTGTTCTTGATGACCTTTGCTGGTTTCACCTTCAGCTTAACAGCCACTTGGCAGATATTGACTGAGACAGTGATTCATATGCTGGTTCTTGATAAACTTCTTCTTGATGGGTGCCATTGACTTCTGCTAACCCGCGGCGTACTCAGGTTCTCTCACCTTCAGTCATTCGACACACACCCGATAGGACTGACATATGCTGGTTCTTAAATCTTGATGAACTTTTTTGGTGGCTTTCCCTTGTTGTGCTTGATGCGGAAGGGAGAGAGTTTTGACTTGTTGATGTCTTTCTGTGTGTGGAGTCGTTGTTTTGGTAGTACTATAAGATACGTATGTTTCACATCATGTTTTTCATGCATATTCTTGCATCTCCTTGCATGGATTCTGCATATTCCGATATGGATTTACATATCGACGTCTGAAATCTGTTCAGTATACTAATGGCATGTTGTGTGTGACGATGTACAGGAGCAACTCTTTTAGTGATGCTGAGTTAAGAAATTCGAAGATACAAAAGCCCATTTTTCTCAGACCAGTGACTGAAAAACATGCAAGATACCATTGCTTCTTGAGTCAGTTGTTTTTACTATGACTCCATGAGTAGCATGTTTTTTTACCATGAGTAGCATGTTTTCATCAGCTTCTGCATGCTTGAAAATTGCAATAGTTCTTTCTGGAAAAGCAAATCAATCAGTATAGCATCTACATTAATGTTCATAGAGTGGAAGTATCAGAGACATAAACATATTGCTAGGAGCTGAAGCTATTCAGTTATGGGCTACATTCATGCTATATGCATGATAGCATGATAAGCAGTTACACTGCAGCGTGTTTACCTGAAAGTTGAGTGCCAGCTGCCATGTTGACCTGAACCTCCCACCTGGTTTCTATTAATCAGCCTTTTGGATTTGTATGTCGATCAAGGATTGCATGATGCAACTAATAATGGGGCTATTGACCAAAATTCTTTTTTTTATCCAACGGCTATTGACCAAATACCTTTTGTAATATATTTCTCATTCATGCATTTGGTTGATAGGGATACGAAACACCACAGCCTGTCAACCTGCAAACAGTTAAGTGTGATCCATCCATAAACTTGGCGGCAAGGATAACTAACTACTACATGGAGGGGGTATTAGGGTACTAGTACAAATTCTTGTAAATATTGTTCTACCCTTCTATAAAAATAAGGTATGCCACTTTGGCATACTCGCTAAAAAAAAAAAAGAAAAAAAAAGGGTACTAGTACAAATCGGTATACAACTCGGGACAATAAAAACGGAACAGATATAGTAGTTGTCTTGTTAGTAGTTTTCTGTCACTCGTTTTTTTTTTCAGATCGAAGCTACAATTCTGTTCACTGTTAGTAGTTTGGCACTGCAATCTCATTTTTCAATCAATTAATCTGTATCTAATCATGTAATCCATATGTGAGCTGAGGGACGGTGGTGCAGGCATAGCTTGCCCACGGCCGTGCGTAGCAAAACGCGGCGGCAGAGCACGACCACAACTCAACATTACACCGGTGCCGTGCTTCCCCGTCGTGGCACCGGACGCCGGCATGAGCGTGTGCGGCGTCCTCCCTGACGCGTTCGCTCCTGACGGTGGGATCAAGCGGCCTAATCGACATGCCGCCAGGAGCCACGGTCTGGCCAGCGTCACGCCTGCCGTGCTGACATCCACCCCCGCGGTTGTGCTTCCCAGGTGGCGCCCGGCCGCAGCTGGTCACCGAGCCCCGCACCAGGTCGCGGGCGCCGGTGCTGTACACGTTGCTGCGTGCCTGGACGCCTGGACTAGTTGTGCGCGCTTGCAGGGCTCCCAGCCTTGCACTAGAAGCACAAATGCACAATAGCAACCTGGACGAGCCATGCAAAAGAAAAAATCCCCCGTACCCGTCAGCGGGTACAGAATTTTCCCATACCCGCCACCCGCCGGGTACCCGCGACCCGACGGGTACCCGCGAAATTGGATCGATCTTGGGCTATAGGCATCTCCCCTGGCGCTGGTAGTCGCCGGAGCCGCCCTCTACTCGTGGTCTTCGACCTCGGCCGGCGGCGGCGTAAGAAGGGACATGGGAGGGACGAGCGGTGGCGCAGACCTCGACGTTTGTAGTCGTCGTCCCTCCTCGTGGTCCTCGACCTCAAGTCATCAACCGGCGGCGCGTCGAGGCCTTGGTGGCGGCGCGTAAGAAGGGACAGGGGACGGACGAGGCCTTGGCGGCGGAGCCGTCGAGGTGGGCGGCGGCGCTCCGGGTGAGAGGAGGCGGAGGTGCTGCAGGGTGAGGAGGCGGAGGTGCTGCAGGGTGAGAGGAGGCGACAGCATCTGCTTAGGGTGAGATCCAGGGACAGCAGGGCTGGCGGCCGCCGGCGGGGAGGGAGTGACAGTGCGGCCTGCCCTGCGGCGTGGAGAGCTGGTCGCTCGGGGTCGGGGAGAGAGAGAGGATAAGAGGCGGCGCGGGGGAGGAAAAGAGCGGGTGCGGCCGCTGGGTGAGGAAAAGAAGTGGTTTAGGGTTTCTATTACAATGACATGTGGGGATGGACACATTTACTCACTGACATCTGGGGTCAGTCGGGTAGGCGGGTAAAGGGTATGGGTTTGGCACCCCCATACCCGCACCCGCTATACCTGATGGGTATGGAATTTCCCCGCTAACTATACCCATGGGTTTTTTTAATACCATACCCTCCCTATTTAAGCCGGGTACCTGTCGGGTTTGCGGGTATCGGGTACCCATTGCCATCCGGAGACACAACCGCCACAGTGCCAAACCTCAAGAGAAAATTGCATGTAACATCATGCTTTGTCGAATTTGTTGCAAGGAACACATAAAACAAACCACTTTTGCACACAACCACACATGTTGGTCTAATTACGTGCACTAGCCCAAATAAACAATTTAGTGGTCTTGACATTTTCATGACATATGGAACCCATGTTTTATAGTTTGTTGTTGCACAGAACACCGCCGTTTGGTGTAGTTGTTGCACATAACACAAATTTGATGTAAATTTATGTTTCTGTGTTATGTTACAGTTTCCTAAAAAATGGTAGCATAACCTCTGAAAATCTGAATATTTGATCAACACAAATATCACAATATATTTGAGCTAGTATCTAGAGTGCGGTGATTTGGAGGATGAGCTCCACAGAGTTTTTTTTTTTTTTGAAAAACAAAAATCAGAAACAATATTTTTTGAAGTTTCAAAAAAAAATCTGGAAGTGGAACACGCTTACTTCTACCATTGTGCAAAAAATTCTATATTTATTTGTGTAAGAATAGCGAATTTTTATATCCGAGTCCAAACAACGCAAACTTCGAAAGATTACAGATTTGTCAGGATTTTTCATTCTTGTAGGCCGGAATACAAACAATTACGGGATAAAAATTTGCAAAATCAAATACGTCATTGTCAAAGTCTAGATCTTTTTGCAGATTTTTTTAACACTTTAAAATGTCGATTTCGTTATTTGAAAAAAGGCTATGTGGAGCTCATCCCCCAAAAGCACTTTGTCTCGGGGCCCCATTTAGCGGGGAGAGGAGGCCGTCACCCTCGACCCCGGCGACCCGTGGTGATTTCTTCAATCTCAAGACTCGATCCGCCAACTCGGTATTACGGATGTACTCATAGGGGTAGGGTGTGCGTGCGTTCATATGGGTGAGTGTGTATGTGAGCGTCTGTGTTATAATGTGTTTTAAAAAAAAGTGGTTTGTTTTCCGTGTTGCTTGAAACAAATTCCACAAAGCATGGTGTTACATGCAATTTTCTCAAACCTCAACTAGCCGCGCCGTCCTCTATACCCTTTGGCTGCGGCCTGCGGACATACCCGACTGAAATCGAATCCCCCCTTTTTCACCTCTGTTTCGTCATTCGAAACGGAAGAACCCTAGCTCACCGTGCTGCCGCCGGCGCCCGCGCCGCTGTCCAGCCTCCAGGCCTGACTCGCGTGCGCACGTGCGTCTTGAGGCCGGAGTGGGAGGCGGCGATGGTCGACGGGGAGAAGGCCTCGGCCCTGCAGCTGGAGACGCTGCTGGCGCTTGGCCTCGACCACCGCACGGCGGAGAACGCGCTCGTCAACAGCAAGGTCACCGCCAACCTAGCCGCCGTCATAGCCGAGGTACGCCTTCTCGAATTTGGACCAGGGCTGGTTTGTCTGTGCTTGATGCCGTGCCGCGTTTAGGAATTACCTTGTGTTTATCTTCCTAGCGTGGTGTGGGATTTAGTTGTTCTGGTGTTAGGATATTCTGCTCAAGCGACTAAGAGATGTCTGGTTTCTCAATTAGCTCCTCCCAGCCCTCCTCTGGCAATTGAACTGTAAAGTCTGATCTAGAGATGTCCAAATCTAACACCTATAGTTGTATGCCCGTGCGTTGCTACGGATGACATGTAAATGAATTATGCGAGACTTAATTGCCGCTACAGTTGACACAAGTAGAGGTTTGCCAATTTGTCTATGAGAATAACATTTGGTACAAAACACATAACAACTTGAAATACACGATCAGGGCCAGAACCGAACTTGCATGCTGCAATACAAAAACAGGAAGAGAGGGATCGCACAGCTGAATATGCTTAAGAGTTAAAACTTGGAAGAAGGTACACAACTAAGCATGTATCATGCTTTTACACATTGGACATGAAAAGACAACAAACGCATGACATAGACTCCATCTGTCCGGATTTATACAGCCTCCTCATCAAGCCGCCATCTCCTCGCCCAGCGCCTCGTCAGCCTCCCCCATCAGGCCGCTCCCTCCAGCATCTCCTCGCCCCAGCGCCTCGCCGGCCCAGCAGCCTCTCCCCTTGCCCAGCAGCAGATCAAGCATCCGGTGGGCATCTCAACCTTGCCCAGCATCAGGCAAAGCAGCAAAAATGGCAAATCTGGACCTTAGTTCACAATTGGGAAATCTGGGTCTCGATATGACTCCACCTGAAGCAAAATATCATGAAGTATCAATAAACCAGGAAACATGTTGGCAGAGATGAACGAATATGTCCAGGCAATTAACTAAAGCAAAACAAATTTGCACTTAGAACTACCAAGATTAATTTCAGTATTCCTTTCACATTATCCTTCTCAGAGGAGAACAAGTCGTCGTATTATTGATTTGTTCAATTTAGTTGTACAATGGAGTAGCTCTTTTTTATGAGTATGATAATTTTTTTATGAGAGAGTACAGTGTATTAGCTCTTTTGTTGAACTTAGTTGTAATGTGGAATAGCAATCAATAATAAAATTTATCAGAACACTTGTGAATTCGTGCAATATACTAAGTTTGATACGGCTGCATACTGTGCAGTGGCCAGGGGCGGAGCTGGAGAAAAAATAACCCTGATGCCCTTAGAACCATGATGCACACTTGATGCCTAACTCCTCTTTCAGTGGCATTACTTCTATTGGCTAACTCCTCTTTCATAGAATAAGTGATCCGTTCAGTATAGTTGAGCTGAGATCTTAATTCAGTGTACTGACTAAGTTTTGACTTCATCCATACAACATCAGAAGAAAAAATCTCAAAGTTCTCCGACAACAAATTCTTCATATGCCTGATGCCATCTGCCAGTTCAAGAGCTACCTCATTTGCTTCTAGCAGGCTTGACTCGAATTTCTTTTCCATATACTGGTAATTTTGTTCCTTCACATCAAGCAGCATCTTCAAACTAGTGATCTCACTTAGCAAGTCATCCTTTTCGATAATAAATAAAGATTCCTTTTGTTTGTATTTCTCTTCTTGGACCTTGGCATTTTCATTCGCTTCCATCAGTGCCTTGACTGTAGAGTCTGAATCCATAGTTCTATGTGCTTCTTGGAACTTGGCTATAAGAGCAGAGGTCTCAGATGATCTTCGTTGTGCGAGACCTTTTGCCTCAGAGACCTCAATTTCAAGTGCCTGAAAGAATGATCACAAGTGACAGGATGGAATCAAAATCAACCAACTCAAGAAGTTGAAGGTAACTCTTTGCTGCTTTATCTACAAAATGAAAAATGCATTCAACCCATCATGCAGGTGTAAGTAAATGGGTTAATTAGATATATGCCACTGCAATTCATGCCAAATCGAAAAACGCCACTACAATTTTCAACTTTTGAAAAATGCCACTGCAATTCTTGAGTACTTCTACATATGCCATTGCAGCCATTTTAGCTCAGTTTTAGTCCAAATTTCGTCAAATATTCATCATGTATTTGTACCCAGACAAAATTGCCCCTGGCCTCATCTTCTCGACCATTTCCTGTCTGCTCTGTACGAGGCATGGCACTGCCGCCAGTACCCAGCAAGCTCCGCTACGTGCAGCCGAGCTCCGCCGCCTCCGCCAAGAGCTCCTCCTTGGTGTTTCGGACCTCCCCGTGCGATGAATCGGTCGCAGACGCTCAGAATCGAGCGGAGCGAGCCCATCTTCCCCGCCTCCGTCTGGATCTCGCCGTCGCCATTCCCTCGTCTCTGATATTCCTCAGCCTTGCCGACCATGTCTGTAGCTTCCTGTTGAGCATACGTCCCAGATGAACTCCTCCTTGCATCTCGTCGTACCCCGCAGCGCGCTGCCGCCGCTCGCCTTCTAGCGCCACCGTCGAAAGATGGAGCTTGAGTTCGGGAACGAGTAGAGCAGATGAACAGCGTGGAGGAACGGGGGAGAGGAGGGCCGGTGACCGTGTGCTGCAGGGCGGTGGCGCTTGGAGCTGCGAGGCACGCCGGAGGGAAGGCTGCTGCGGCGACGGCCTTCCTGGTACAAAACACAGGAGACGAACTGGTTGAGAAGAAGATGATGGGGGGGTAATTTCGTCCAGGAAAGAATACTTGATGGATATTTGACAAAAAATTGACCAAAAGTGAGCTAAAATGGCTGCAGTGGCATTTGTAAAGGTGTTCAAGAATTGCAGTGGCATTTTTCAAAAGTTGAAAATTGTAGTGACGTTTTTCGATTTGGCATGAATTGCAGTGGCATATATCTAATTAACCCTAAGTAAATTGGTGTGTTGATTCAGCCAGACCTGCTTTCACAAACTTTAGTAATTCTCCCTGACCAGGAGATTACTAGAACTCATTAGAACTCAGGGACATTCACCAGACAATGCTGAACTATGTCAAAGGTCTCTTGGAGTTCTTTTGTAATTATATAACATGATTAAATTACAAACCAAAAATGCCTTCCACGTATAAACCAGGCAAGGGTAAGTGATATCTATGTCATGTAATCAAAAGAAAGTAGGCATGGCGCAGAATGTTGGCCTGAACCCGTGACCTCATGGTCCGGGGAAAGTAGGCATTTCTTCCCGTCAACTAAAATATTTATCACCTGACTGAAATTTAAAATCCAGGAAAGTAGGCATGGCGCAGAATGTTGGCCGACCAAGAGACGACATATCCAACAGTTAGGTGTAGCGGAGATGCGCATGTTGAGATGGATGTGTGGCCACACAAGAAAGGACCGGGTTAGGAATAATGATATACGTGAGAGAGTTGGGATAGCACCGATTGAAGAGAAGATTGTCCAACACCGTTTAAAATGGTTTGGTCATATAGAACGTAGGCCTCCGGAAGCGCCTTTGCATACCGGACGGATAAAGCGGGATGAGAATGTTAAGAGGGGTCGTGGTAGGCCAAACTTGACATGGGAGGAGTCGGTTAAAAGAGACCTGAAGGATTGGAATATCACCAAAGAATTAGCCATGGATAGGGCTGCGTGGAAGTTAGCTATCCATGTGCCAGAACCATGACTTGGTTTCGAGATCCTATGGGTTTTAACTCTAGCCTACCCCAACTTGTTTGGAAATAAAAGGTTTTGTTGTTGTTGTTGTTGTCTTCATACATGAAGGCTCAAGCTATGTTTCTAGATCTTTCCAAGTCCAACAATCATTGCTATTTTCAATCAAGACTGACATAAGTCCGTAGTAAGTGTACTCACATTAGTTTTTACTCCTTTTTGGTCTCTGCCACTGAAGCAATTTAAATATATAGATACAACTGATTCAGTCACTGTGTGCAGTTTGTTCTTTCCAAAGAACAGGTACATCCAATTACTGGATATTAGGTGTTTTTTTCCAGGATTATGGTTTACTGCTTGAAATGAAACGACATGTTACGCAAAAATATTTGGTCTGAACATCAGGCATGCACTGATGCTATGTGGAAACAGGGGAGTTGGCTCCTAGAGGTATAATATAAACCTTCTATCCAGGGTGTATAGATCATTCTTACCGTTGTACAGTAGTTAGTAGTCACTACTCTCTCTGTTTCAAAATATAAAACTTTCTATCCATTCTTATTTTTGTCATAATTCGTACGCATGTAGACATGTTTTAGTATGTTGACTCACTCTGTTTTCGAGGGTGTTTCCCGTTATTTATTTATCGCCTTAACTTTCAGCATGTCGACGACTCGAACTCGAACGGTTATGCCTGCCTGGCGAGGTTAAAAGTTCAAACGTCAGCCAACAGTCCGTGACCGAACCCACATCAATCCCCACCATGCAACAAAGGAGGGGCCAATTGCGTACAATGCATCAGAGGAGGATGGTCGAAGAAAAACTTAAGAAAATGTACTAACTCAGAGTATAAAGGTTCGATCTGATGGTCCAGTTCGCGAAATTGCAAGGAACTGCCGCCATATTCAGAAATACGAGTTGCAGCTAGCCCTTGTTGCTGGACTTGCGTGCGGCAACCATCTGGGCTGGCTAGAAGATGGGGATTCGAAGGAAGCAAGAAGACCTATCTTGTGCTAGCCATGGCAGTGGGGAACGAGAGAGGAAACAGGACACAGAGGACAAAGGAAACCTGGCGTGAGTGCGTGCAGTTTTTGTTTTTAGTCTTTTGAGCAGGCCCCAAAACTTTTTTGAGCACATGATCATCAACTCGGACAGGCCTTGAAATTCCAACTCTGCGCCTACAGCACCAAGGCCCAAGGGCTGCAACTACGCCTTTGTTTTAGAGGCCCAAGGGCGTACAATAGGATTAGGGCCACCGCTTCAAGTATCACACCGTAAAATTCTTCGTGTCTTTAGACCTAAAAATAGACAATTCATGTAATCCTAGTCAATCAAATAGACAGTTCTTTTATCTACGATGCATGTAGTCTATACTTTCAAATAGGCGGCTCCAAGGCGATTAGGTTCAGCCTCCCGTCGGCACCGCCGCCGCTCATCTCTCCGTCTCCGTGGCCTTGGGGCCATGGATGCGTGGTGGATCTCGGCCCTCGTCGACGATAGGGTTCCGTTTTCTGGGTTTTTTGTCAAGGTTTGCAGGGACGTCGTTCTAATGGCGGCGGCGGCGTCTATTGCAATAAGGTCTATCCGGCTTCAGTCCCATCTCGGAGGCGACGTCGAGAAGCTTGTGGGAGTGGTGTGTTTCTCAAGAGCTTCTTCTGGCGGTGACGATCTCGGATCGTCGTGGAGCTTAATCGGCGGTTCATCCTTCTTCCTCGGCACCGGGACGGATGTGGTCTTCTTGACCCGTTCGGCGACTTCCCGCCCGCAACCAACAACGTCAACCCGGCTCAGGGAGGAGCGGCAGCGGCGGCGCGCCGTCGACACGGTCTCGAGGTTGAAGACGAAGGGCACCTCAAGGATCTCGTTCTAATTTTCGTTTTCATTGAGGTGTTTTGTACTATTCGATATTTCTTTTAATACCAGGGTCCTTTTCGCGAAAAAAAAGTATCACAGGAAAATCTCTTCCTGCATTTTCTTACATGATCCGAGTTGTCTCTTCTTTATTTGGCCCTCTCAAATAGTGTGGGCCAAACACAACAAGCACCGTCCTGCAGAATTTGTACATCAATTTGATAGTTGTGGACTCTGACATGCGTAGATAGTCATTTACACCATCTGCATGAGTTTCATATACAATTATTCTCATGGCAGTAGTGCACTTGTGGATGGATGAAAAACTAACCATTCCCAGTACGTCCATTTTCAGCTTAAATCATGGATCATACGCCCTCACGGCATGCAGGATGTTGTTGAACAAGACATGGTTCATCCGAAAGTCTCGACGAAAACCCTTGGCGGTGAATGGTGTAACATCGACAAAGTAATCAAAGAGTAGCAAGTAATATCCTTCCATTCTATGTATTAGCTTGGTCTTCTTCCTCCCATGCGACGGGCCACCTCGTTTGGGTGTGGTAGCGGCGGCCTCGTTGGCTTGAAGTTGTAGAAGACATGTGAGGATCGCCATGCTCTCATCTTCCTACTCGGCTATGGCATCTTCTTCTTCCAACGGTATCGCCGCTATCAACTCGTCATCGCCATCCATCTGAAATGGAAAGGGTACCGATCAATCACTCTCGCCAGCTTCAGCAACAAATTCTGAGAAGAACAGGCGTACCAGTATTTTGGCCGAACACCTGGCAGACAAGACGGGTGGCGGAAGACACCGATTCCGCATGTGCCAGAATCGATTTTGCTCCGACACACTGCAGAGGTTTTAGACGGCCGTTTGGGCGCGGCCAGTGAAGATGCTCTTAGCACATGCATCGGGAGAGAGTTAAATTCCCCGATTGTATGGACATGAATCGGATCGAGCATATAACATGGGAAACATATCTCATTTGCTGATTTTATTCCCAGTCCGGCACGATTCCCTCGTCCCTTCTCACAAAATCTCCAGGGCGTCCACCGCGTCTGCCCCCTCGCCTCCCACCGTGACCGAACCCATCAATCCCAACCGACCGCTCCAGATCCAGACCGGCGGCGGCAGCCATGCACCCGTCGCGGTCCGCGCCGGCGTCGTTCCGGGACCGCACCAACGAGTTCCGCTCCGCCGTCCAGAGCGCGCACCGCCACGCCGCCCCGTCCCCCCACGACGGCTTCACGTCGGTGCGGTCCGAGTTCAGCCGCCGCGCGTCCGAGATCGGGGCCGGGATCCACCAGACCTCCGGCAAGCTCGCGCGCCTCGCCCAACTGGCCAAGAGGACACCGTCCGTTTTCGACGACCCAACCTCGGAGATTCAGCACTTGGCCGCAGCCGTTACCAAGGACATCGCCGCTCTGAACAACGCCGTCATGGACCTACAACTGCTCTGCGATGCACAGGACGAGAAGAGCGGCAACAATCCTTCCAAGGATAAAGCGGATCACTCCACCATTGCCGTGGGCAACCTTAAAGATCGCCTGATGGGTGCAGCGAAAGAATTCAAGCGAGTCCTTACCGTGCGGACAGAGAGCTTGAAGGATCATGAAAACAGGAGGCAGATGTTCTCCTCCTATAAAGATGCGTCAGATCCGTTCATGAGTCATCGTCCCTCCGACTCCGCGCCTCCAGCGCCATGGGCTGCAACCACGCCTTTGTTTCAGAGGAAGAAGACCAATGGAGGAGATCATGTGGCATCATCGTCATCGACTCCTGTTTTCATGCAGCCACAGCAGCAGATGGCAGTGCAGCAGGACAGTTACATGCAGAGCAGAGCTGAGGCTCTTCAGAGTGTAGAATCAACCGTGCATGAGCTGAGCAACATCTTTACACAGCTCGCAACCATGGTGTCTCAGCAGGGGGACCTAGCAATCAGAATCGATGACTTTACCGACGAGGCGACGGCTAACGTCGAGGGAGCGCAGGCAGCGGCGGAGCTACAGCTAGCTACCCGGGTGCACAGGACACCGGGTAGACAAAAAATTCTTTACACAACAGCACATTTTCACCATGTGTGCACCCCTAAAACGATGGATTTTATCTGCTTTGGCACCCGTATGCACCCTGGTGTTGAATGCTCTAGCTCCGCCACTGAGCGCAGGGCCAGCTCATCAAGCTTCTCGACAGCATTTCGTCAAATAGGTGGCTGATGATGAAGATGTTCTTCGTGCTCATGGTTTTCCTCGTCATCTTCTTATTCTTCGTGGCCTGATCCCACCCCTGACATCATGTCCGCACAAGTATTGGCTAAGTTGAGCTGCGAAAATAAAAGTTGTAATGTTTGGGTCGGTGTAGCACCGGCTGATACTTTGTCTAGGCTGTACGTTGACAATTCGGTAATATAAATCACAGCAATTTGATCTAAAAAAGTATATTCTTTGTTTTTTTACAGAACGTATATATCACCATGCACACAATTTTCAATAGGATTATGAACACTTGTTTAGCCCTCTGTAAATTGGGAGAAGCGTCTGCTACTATCTGGCAGTTATCTTTTGACGGAATGCTATGTTTGTGGACGATCTCTAAGGTGGGAACGGCGCTTTTGTGTTGCTTGTCTCATGAAGTCTCCCCTTGAATGTTCCACCGGCTCGATGTAACAATGGAGTGTGTTGGTGGTCGGTGGCAACGAGTTGCAAGACAAGCTAGGCGGACAAGTATACCACTACCACCCCTGCCATCATGTCCCGCACAAGTGTCCTTAGTTTTGAATATAACGTATATCCTTCTTTTTTTTTATCGAACTACCACCATGTTTGTATACGGTCTCTCGGGGGAAGACGACGCTTTGGATGTTGTGCCGGCAAATGGACCAATGGAATGTGTTGTTGGTCGGTGGTCGATGGCGGCCAGCTGCAATACAAACTTTGCTATATCAAACAGCGGACGTGTCCTCATGTTTGACGAGGTCCCTGCACTGATCTTACTTGGTACTGACTATAGCGGCATTCTTGAAGGTCACTCCCCTTTTTGGACTTTGGAGGCAAGGTTGAGCCTTTTCGCCTCCCTAGACGGTGTTTGGTCAGTTCGAGTGGCGAGCTTTGTCTTGTTTTTTGTTTTCGGCTAGGTTGTGTGTGGGCCGGGTTTAGTCTATCGCCCCCAGCTTGTTGAATTGAGTTGTTCGTATTTGGGTGTCGACTTTATTCGCTCGGGCGCTTTTGTCGTCGAAGCGCAACATCGGGTCGTTGTTCTGTGTTCGGCCAATTTTCCTTATAAACTAGCCAATTTAATCTATTGTCTCGTTTAACAAATGAACATTTTTTTAGATCATTGTTTTGGTTCTTCGGGCAACTTTGGACAATCCAAAGAATCTATTATGGGCAATGCCGCTTGGTGCGTGCGCATGATCTCTACTACTATTAAACAAGCAAACATATTCTTTGCTACAGCCACCCCAACAGATGTACACGGCTAGACTCCCACCACACGATGTGACCTGACTAGCTAAAATAAACAGCCCAGATTAACCAATCTCCCACAATGTGTGCACGTAGCAATTAAATTGGGCAGACGAAAACTCTGCCAGGCGAAGCTCCGCCCGCATCCGCACATGAAGGCTCCCTAAAATAACGCGAATCCACGCCGATTTCCCTCACCTCAATCCACGGCAGTTACCGTGTTAATTGGATCAAGACATACTCCCTCCGTTTATGTGGAGTAGCGAAGATCTCTATGTACAACATGGGAATGCGCTGCCACCGCTGCTGTCCCTCTCCTCCACCCACAGGCCCGTTGCCAAGCCAGCATCAGATGCCAAACCGCAGTGCTGGGAGGCGGGCTCGGAAACCAGTTCGCGCCCCCTTAGATCGCGTCATGAATCTCCCCGAGGACAATGAAGAGGTGCGCCCGTCCTAAAAACAAATTCCTAAGGTTGAGTTTATCCACTCAGGGCTCGTTTGGTTGCACGCATTCCCAGGGGGTTCCGCCGATTTTCCCTGGCCCAAGAAACCCCGGGCCGAATTGGCCCGGTTAAACTTGCCGCACCGTTTGGTTGCTGACGAGGGGAGGAAACCCGACCCATCCGCGTCTTTTCCCCGGGCGACTGCTCCGCGACTCGAGAGGTGGGGATCGTATTCCGCGACAGGGGAGGCAGCAGCGCCTGGAGCAGGTCGCGATCTGGAGGCGGCGGGGAGCAGGCGTGATCTCCTTCTCCGGCAGCGACTGGACGAGAGCTCGGACCGGAGCGAGTCCTCCTCCCCTCGCCTCTCCCTCCGTCGCATCTCCCCTCTCCCATCGGGTCAACCTGCTCGCCCAAGATCTGGCCGGCCTCATCGTCAAGTTCTTGTGGGCTTCCTCGTCAAGATCTTGTTCGCTTCATCGTCAAGATCTGGTCGCCCAATCTCCTGCCTAATAACTTCTCCATGCCTTCTCTTTGCCTTTCCGAATTTTGCATCTCCCATACTGTTCCATTTCGTTCCCTTGCTCTGCTCTCCAAACAGCAATCGTTGCTGTTCCCGAGCGGGAGGGGAAAGCGGGGGTTCCCCGGTGGCCAGGGAAATTCCTGTTGGGGGATTAGTTCCCTGGTTTAATTATCTCCTACAACCAAATGAGCCCTCAGGCGGAAGGCCGGGACAGCAGCAACGCCGCCGCCACTTCCTCCAAATTAACCACTGGTTCACACCCCCGGTGAGTGCCAACCGAAAATAAGGTGTCAGACTACTTGCTTTCAGATTTGGTACGGTCATATTGCAATTTGAAGTATAGGGGACATGGAGATTTTGAACGAATGGGCCAGTCAACCAGTGGGTGCCATGAACCACAGCCAGCTGGGCTGGGCGCTGGCACCAAAGGTCGTGGAAGCGAGGAAGAGCCTCGGTAGTGTACTCCACTTTTTTCCTGATTGTTCGCCTCTCTGAAGCTAGCCTTTTTGCAGCTGACCACTTGAACTGAATTTGCTCCATTGCATTTCATACAACGATGAACATTCACTGCAGGTAAACACATTTGTTACGCAAGTATATCTTCTCTTTGTACTTTAGAACACACCTTGCTTCGAGATAGCGGTCTCCTGATTCATGCTTCAGTTATTTGCTTTCACAGGAGATATCATACTTATGCTTCTTGAGAGTATGGGACATTTGAGATAGTGGGACAAAGCAATAAATATTCAGATAGCATTCTTAGACTAGTCACAATGGAGAGTAACATAGAGTAGTAACATGGTGATGTTATTTGTCTATGTTACCACTTTTACGGTGGGGAGTAACATAATTGTGGTGTCTTATTTATTACACTATAGAGTTATCTTGCCTTGATAAGTGTGATGTTACGGTAACTAGCTAAGTTACTCCAAACACCTCTCTCCTCATTAAATACATGCCACATAAGCAAAATGGTCTTGAGATGTGTGATGTTACTTGCTAAGTTACTCCCATTGTGACTAGTCTTATGCTTCTTGAGGCGCATGCAATAATTTCTGGGTTTTGTCTACCTTTTGGTTCAGATATAGTAGAAACAAGTGCTTCTTGATTTGCGCTAAACTTTGGTTCAGATTCACTTTTTAGTTTCCTTCACTTGGTCCAGAAGCAAATAGTTGCCATATATGTCGTTTAAGAAATCACTTTTGAGGTGAGATGCAACATCAGAGCCCCCCCACCCACCCCATCCATCATGTACTCTTCCTGTTTTGTCTACACTATGTATTAAATTTTTATAAAGCACCGTTGTTGAAGTGGGATAATCCTCACATTATGTTAAATTGCAGCTGCACACATTTGTATGCTAGCCTTTTTAATTTGGTTAAGAGAACATGATTTATTTCTCGGGTACTTATTATTTGATATATGAAGCAATATAACTGAAGTGGAAATAATCCTCACAATGTGTTAAGTTGCAAACATGTGAATGCTACCTTTTGCTTATTTGGTACTTATTATGTGGCATCATGCAAAATGCAGGGTATGTTTGATGCATACTGGGACAGCCACATTACTGCAAGTGCATTGGTTCAGGGGAGCGCCTGCTGAAGGGCTTCATTTTTTAATGGTACGCATCTGCAGGATGATGGAAATATATATGATCTTTATCCTGTGTGTTTTATTTCTGCAACTCAGTCCATTTTTAATACCACTGTAACTCTAGGAGAGCACATGTTCCATGGTCCACCAGTTTGCACATTTTAGCGGGATTGATTGAGAAAAGTAGAAACCAACAACTAATGTAAGGAAACACGAGATGAGAAGAAATATGGTAGATGTAGCCTTGACTTTAGGTGTAAAAGACAGACCTATTTGATCCGGTAGTAAAGAAAATCCCAACTATTTGTAGTTAACATTATATTGTTTTGCTAAAATAATATGTCTACAACATGTATATCAAACTGGAAAATTGATATATTTAAATCTATATTAGTTGTTCTAGAACATAAGGTATGAAGATAAGGCATTGCCTTCATTATGTCTATGGAATTTGGGTTGCACATGTTTGTTTGAACTGCCAGGTGAGTTAGCCAAGGTCTACAATTAAATCTTGGATTTTTTCTAAACATCACAGGTCTAAAGGCTCTCGACCTGAATTTTTCTTCTACATCTTGGACCGGCCATTTGTTAATGGTGTCCCATGGCTAAATCTTGGAACTGATTTCCTTGCTTGAGTACAACCTTATCTATTGTGCTACTCTTCAAGACTTAATATGAAGTCAATGAGTCAGATATTAATCTTTGTAAAATCATGGAATACGGCAGCTCGTGATTTATTTGGAACTCTTGGTACTAAAGCTTTGTGTTCTGCTGTCTTTCATGAGCACATTTCGACCTGCGCATAATGGCTTCTTGGAATTGCTTTCCATTAAAAACACAAGTTAATTCCCATGATCCTTCCTGCTGAAAAAAAAGAACTATGATCTCATCTACTAGCGGCTTGAGAGTTTTACCAAATGAATCACGGAGTTTGACATGTCGGCATAACAATACTGAAGCCTTGTGGTTACAAAATGGCGTTTCCCTAGCTGTTCATGTGAGGGGTGCCCGTGGTCGCAGTAACTGAAGTAAGACTAAGTGACACACTATACCACATATATCTCATCAAAGAGCATGTAAAATGTGCCATTCAGCTGAATCATAAGATTTGTCATGTAGAGACGTGCACGTGCAAAGCTACTAGTATACCAAAAGAATCTTTTCCGGCTGATAGTGATCCCCATACCAAGGGAACAGAGCGGAGAGCAGAAGCACCCGGCGGCGGCGAGCCCGCCGGAGAGAGAGGTGAGGAGCTCAGCTTTCGTCCTCTCCTCCCGTCCCATGCACAGCGACTGCCTTCGGTAGCTCCCTCTCCCATAGCTCCTCGTTTTCTTTCTGCGTGCCTACTCTCTCACGAGAACCCTAGAAATCTAGGTAGCCTCTTGAAACCCCCGATCCGCCCATGCCTCTTGCCTGCCAATTTGGATCCGTAAACAGATTTAGGGATCGAGGCTGAGATAATGTTGTGCATCAGAAATCGACTCTTGTTTAATCTGTGTGCTATTGCTGCGGTTGTACTGTTTTCCTTACCATTTCTTCCTGTACCTTCCTCGTCAGTGAATCCCCCTAGTTTATCTTTCTTTTCTTGGCAGGCAGTAATTGGGCTGCGCACTATTATTGTATTGGCATTTGTACATGTTTGCATATCGCTACTGGTGAACAGGAGAATTGGACCATAGGTCGTTCCTAATTTCAGTCCAAAGGCGGAACCGGAATTTCCTCTTCGACCTCCCAGACCTGCATCCAAACAGAGCCTAAACGACCTGCATCCAAACAGAGCCTGAACTGTTTAACACATTGGCAGTATGATGAACAAATTGTACTTCAGTTTATTGCCATTCTGAACTTCTATGGTTTATACCGAATTGCAAAACAATGATAACTCCAATTGTGCTAGGAGGTCTGCTCCCCCACTGATGCATCCTCAGTTAGGTTCTTAAGTTCTTTGCCAACAAACAAGGTTGATCAGAAGTTGACCCCATAGGGTTAGGTTTGTGGGAACAGCTTGTTTGACATTTTTCCATACAATCTGGGGATTTAACTCTCTTCACATGCCTGTGCTAACCATGTCCTTGCATAACATGAGGCAGGGCATGTGTATACCATCTCTCTTTCGGAATGCTACTAGTTATGACTTTTGAGCCCCGTTCGAATTATGTACTGTCTTTTATGAGTATAAATTGCATCCTTCCTATTTTTGCGAATGACATGTATCCCTCCTTTTTTTTTGGTGAATGATTTGTATCCTTCCTTGTAGCTGCCTATCCTCACATTTAATTATAGGCTTATAGAAGTAAAAATGAAGACAGTAAATTGTTACATTAGGTCTTGTAGGCCAGTTGATTAAGTGGATTTCTTCTTCCTGTCTACCTTACTCAATGTCAATCGTCATCTGACAATGTAGCTGGCACACCGGTGTCATGACTTATGCATTGCATCTCTTGTTTACTTCCAGCTAGAATGAAGGTCAAGATTCTCCAATGGCACGCGGTGGCTTCTTGGACATGGGACGCGCAAGACGAGACGTGTGGTATATGTAGGATGGCGTTCGACGGCTGCTGCCCTGACTGCAAGTTCCCCGGGGACGATTGCCCGATTATCTGGGGCGCCTGCAACCATGCCTTCCATCTTCACTGCATACTCAAGTGGGTGAACTCCCAGACATCGACCCCTCTTTGCCCCATGTGCCGTAGGGAGTGGCAGTTCAAGGGCTAAGGGGCATCCCAAATTTACTATGTCAGCACCAAGTGTTTTATCAGTATCTCCTTGTAGAAAACTAGACCTGGTGTATTGCATGCTGAGGAATGTGGTTATGTCGTCTTGAATTTACCTCTGTAATAGGTTCTGGTTACCAGACGGACAACATCTATATAAGCTGAACTTCTGAGTTGGTGGCCGAGAAAATGCAAGGATAAATTTGAAAGGTCTAAGTAGCCTGGGATTGTGACAATCTTTCTTGTCTTTGCTCAGATGGTTTCCTATGTAGCAGCCACAGATTATTAACTTGGTTGCCGTTGGATACATGTTATACTGTGGATATAACAACTAGCAAAAAGCTTGGTTTGTTCATACATATTTTTATTCTCTAACGACCATACATTTATTAGCAGGTTTCAAGTTAGGACTAATGAACAAAAGATTTGAGGAACATCCGCTAGGTTATAGTACTATCTTGAAAAGTATCACATCGGAGCAAGTGACGCTGGGTGTTTGTTTCTTGTGACAATTATGACTGCAGATATCATCAACGCCTTGAATTAGTTATCCTTAGGTCATTCGAATAAACCATTAGAATCGTTTAAAATAAATTCTTTGTGATTGAGTTTGCTACATGCCTGGTTGTATGAAGTGGGTTGTCGTGCTCTCCTAAAAGAATGATCATGATCCTCGCCGGCAGTCATGTCGCCGGCAGCAATGAGGCCGGGGAATCATCAGATAGCAGCTCCGATGAAGTGGTGGATCTCGTTTAGTCTACGTGTGTGTTACAGGTTTGGTGTCAGAATATTCGGATCAATTCAAGGGTATAATGGCGACAACTTCAGAATGTTACAATCTATCCAGAGGAAGCCTTTAGCAAAGAGAAATAGTTGGAGGGAGTTCAATTTGAGAACGTCGACACTTTGTATGCATATCTGAAACAGTTCCAAACAGAGAGTTTTATGGGGAATTATTGAGACAGAGAGTGATTGCCAAAGCATCTGACAAAGTTGCCAGGATATGCTTCGAGTACTGCTTCTTATCTTTGCCCCAACTTGATCAATTCGTTAGCACTAAATATATTCTGGTGGTTTGTTGCTTCATTTTTTTTGAAACGAGGCAAAAGATTTGCCATTTCATTTCAAAAAGAAGGAGTTTTAGAGTGTTATTACAAACCCGCCTTGAACGAATTCAAGGCCAAAAATGCAAGTCTACTCTCGCGGCATAATATTATAAATTGCTTTTGCACCCGCACGCCCCCACAACACCGCTTCATCTTTTATGTTATCAATGATCATCGTGGCGGTAGAAGATTTATTGCGGAAGACGCGCGCATTCCTCTCTAACCAAATTTCCCATGAGATGAGCATGGCTAGCGAAGCCATCACCTTCCTTGAGCCTCCTCTTTTGTGAACGACGTCGGACCACCACGCTTTGACCGTAGGGATGTGAAGCCAATCATTTGGGTTGATATCATGAAGTCCAAGCCAAGCCTTGAGAGCGTTCCAAATTCTTATGGTGAACCGGCATTGAAAGAGGAGGTGAGCGGCCTTCTCTTGAACTTGGTTGCAAAGCTTGCAAAGCCCACAATTTTGCAAACCCCTCCGGTCAAGCCTATCCGCCGTCCATACACGGTTTTGGAGAATAAGCCAAGCAAAGATTTTGCACTTTGACGGCGCCCAAGGTTTCCAAACCAAAGTTGGCATCATGGAGTTGACATGTCCATAAAATTGCATTTTGTAGGCCGAACTAGAAGAGTAGCTTCCATCCTTTGTGAACTTCCAAGTGATCGAATCCACCACACCGGGAGTAAGTTGAACATTGGCGATGAGCTCCCAAAGAGAGACAAATTGAGATATGTGCTCAAACGATAGGCCACCTTGGGTGTCAACTTGTGTTGTCCAAAAATCATTTTCAATAGCTTTCCGAACCGTGCACTTCCTTTTCTTGACAATGTCAAAAATCAACGGAGCAATATCCTTTGGCCTCCTCCCATTGAGCCATGAGGACTCCCAAAAGAGAGCCTTCTCTCCATCTCCAATGGTGAATTTAGTGGCCGCCGCAAAAATGTCTTTGTCCTAGCCGTGCAAGGGGTTCCTAGCCCTTTCCAAGGCTTTGGCTCATCACTCCAATCAAGCCAAAGCCACCTCAACCGCAAAGCCGACGCAAAATTCTTTAGATTTAATATTCCTAGGCCACCAAACTCCTTGGGCTTGCACACAAGCTCCCAATTCACCTTGCATTTGCCTCCAGTAACTTTTTCACTTGCGGCCCAAAGGTATGCGCGCCGGATGCTATCAATCTTTAGGAGAACCTCCAAAGGCACATCGAGGACGGTGATGAAGTAGATGATGACACTTGTGAGCATCGACTTGACGAGGGTGGAGCGGCCGACCATGGTGGTGTTCTTCCCTTCCCAAGGTCGAAGCTTGCCGGCGACCTTGTCCTCAAGAGGTTGAAAGTGGATCCTTTTTAGTCTAGTCACCGATAAAGGGAGACCAAGATACTTCATAGGGAAGGTTGTGCGACTAGCCGGGAAAGCTTGAAGGATTCCATCAAGAAGCTCCCCACATTGGATAGGGGCAACTGGCTTTTTGCACAATTTGTAACTAGCCCGGTAACATTGCCAAAGTTAACCAAAGTTTGAGCAAGAAATCAATGTCTTTTTTTTGGGGACAACAAAGATCGCGGCATCATCGGCATATAGCGAGGTTCGGAGAGTAGGGGCCCTTCCCCTAAGCTTTTGTAGATGTCCTTGCTCGGTGGCCTTGCATAGGATATGGTGCAACGGGTCGATAGCCAACACAAAGAGGAGAGGGGTGATGACCCACAAGTATAGGGGGTGTATCGTAGTACTTTCGATAAATAAGAGTGTCGAACCCAATGAGGAGCAGAAGGTGTCGACAAGCAGTTTTGATTAGGAATTCACTGTAAATGCTAGCAGACAAGTTTTTAGGGGTTTTTGATATGGCAATAATAAAATACAAGTAAATAAAATGCAGCAATAATAGTTGCAGCAAGTGGCCCAATCCTTTCTACAGCAAAGGACAAGCCGGTAGGTTTACTTATGATGACCAAACGTTCTTGAGGACACACGGGAATTTTGTCAAGTGCTTTCGATTCATATAGTTGATTAATCTTTATTGTTTTGATAAGTGTTGTGTGGGTGAACCTATGCTAATGCACCGCCCTCCTAGGAGTAATACATAGTTGTGATTAAACCCCTTGCAAGCATCCGCAAATACAAGAAAGTTATTAAGATAAATCTAACCAGGCCTTAAACTCTGAGATCCTGCTATCCCTCATGCATCGAGATACCAACGGGGGTTTAGGTTTCTGTCACTCCGGCAACCCCACAATTGGCAACCGAATACACAATGCATTCCCCTAGGCCCATAAAGGTGAAGTGTCATGTAGTCGACGTTCACATGACACCACTAGAAGAATAACACCACAACTTAAATATCAAACCATTAAATATTACTCAACATAATTCACTACTAACATCAAGAGTTCTCCCATGTCCTCAAGAACTAAACGAACTACTCACAAGACATCATATGGAACATGATAGAGGTGATATAATGATGAATAACAATCTAGACATAAACCTTAATTCAACGGTTTCACTCAATAGCATCAACCACAAGGAGTAATTAACACCGGGAAAGCTTCCCTATGAACTAGACAAGATTCAACCCTAGATGTTACAGCGGAACGGAGTGGAGCGGTGGAGATGATGGTGTCGGCGGTGGAGATGATGATGATGATCCCAATGAAGTCCAGCTCGATGACGGTGATGATGGCGATGATTTCCCCCCCTCCGGGAAGGAATTCCCCGGCAGATTTCTCCCTGCCGGAGAGCTTTTCTCTCTCTGGTGTTTTCGCCTCGTGAAGGCGGCGGAATATTTCCTCGACGTCCCCCCTAGGCTTAGGGTTTGATGTACGCGAAGGGGGCTGGCAGAGGTGGGCCAGGGCCTCCTTACCACGTGGCGGCGCGGCAGCAAGGTGGGCCGCCCACCACATGGTGAGGCCCATGGTGGCCCATCTTGGCCCCCCTTTTTGGCTGCCTCCGCCATCTGACAAAATAGGAACTTCTGATATTTTCCTCGAATTATTGATCTTCAGAAATATGGTGTCTTGACGGTCCTTTTTCCAGCAGAAATCCGACTCCGGTGTTTAATTCTCGAATAATCATCAAACATGCAAAATAGGTAAAAATAACATAAGTATCATCTCTAAATATGAAATATACAATGAATAACAGTAAATTATGATATAAAATAGTGATGCAAAATGGACGTATCAAGGGGAGAGGGGATCTCCTTGCCTCAACCCTCTCCCATGCCGAATTGGGGCACCGGGGATGCCATTAAGGAGCACCCTTGATGAGGAGGAGAGAGAAGCGCCGCCACCCAATCTCTAAAGTTGCTTGGGAAGCCCAAATGTTGAAGAAGCTCCATCAAATAGTCCCATCTAACCGAATCAAACGCTTTTTTGATGTCAAGCTTAAAGAGGAGCATGGGAGTTCGGGTCTTGTGGAATTTCCTAGCCAAGTTCCTCACATAGTGGAAGTTATCATGAATACTCCTCTTCTTGATAAAGGCACTTTGGCATTGGAGACGAGCTTGTTCATATGAGGAGCAAGTCTAGTGGCCATCATCTTGGAGATTAACTTCGAGATTGCATGTATGAGACTTATTGGCCTAAAGTCGGAGACCTCCTCGGCCCCCTCTTTTTTAGGTAGAAGGGCTATGTTTGCCGAATTGAGCCAATGAAGATTGTTGGCGCGCAAGGAGGAGAATCGTTGACCACCCTCATAATATCATTTTTTATAGTGCCCCAACAAGCCTTGAAGAAGGCACCGGTGAAGCCATCCGGACCGGGAGCCTTATCGCTAGAAGTGGCATTAACCACGGCTTTCACCTCCTCCTCCGAAAAAGGGGTGCCAAGTTCGCTAAGATCACAAGTAGATGGCGGAATGTTGATCCAATTGAAATTGGTGGTTCGTGACGGCCCTCTTTTAATAATTGATTGGAAATGCCCATGTATGATGTCTCTTTTTGATCATGTGTGGTGACCCATCCATTGTTGTGCTTGAGTCTAAAGATGAAGTTCTTCCTTCTTCTAGCATTCATGCAAAGGTGGATATATCTAGTGTTGGCATCCCCTTCCTTTAGCTTGGTCACCCTTGAGCTTTGCCTCTTTCTCGATCTCTCTAGAGCCGTGAGGCCGATTATTCTCCTCTTTAGTCTTGATCTAATCTCCCTCTCTTCGGCACTAAGTTCTCGTGACTCTTGGGCAATGTCGAAACGATGGATGATCTCCAAGGCCATGTGAAGCTCGACTTTGGCCTTTGAGAAGAGAATCTTGCTCCAACGGCGCAATTTTTGCCCAGTTGTCTTGAGCTTGTGAAATAGACGGTGACAAGGATCTTGGTGATTGAAGATTCCATTCCAAGCATCATTCACAACCTCCGCAAACCCGGCATCTTTATCCAATAATTTTCAACCGTAAAGTTTTAGGCCTCTTTGGCCCTTTTCCATTCGCAAGAAGAAGCGGGCAATGGTCGGAGAGGGACGAGGAAAGGGCGTGTAGGATGTGGTCCGAAAAGGTAACGTCCCACTCTTCATTACAAAAGTATCCATCTAGCTTGCTCATGGTTGGATCTTGTTGCTCATTGCTCCATGTGAACTTGCGGTTTTGGAGTGGATGTTCTTTAGATCACAAGTGTTGAGAGCGTTGCGGAATCTCACTATCCGGCTTCTATTGGAGTTAGCTCGGTTTTTATCGCTTGCTTTATAAACTTGATTGAAGTCGCCGGTGACCAACCATCTCGTGCCCGCCAAGGGCTTTGCCGCGACAATCTCGGCGAAGAACTCATCTCTGAGGTTTCCACGAGTCGGCCCATAGACCGTGGTGAGCTTGAACATGATGTCCGACCCGATGATGCAAACGTTGGCAGACAAGGAGTAGGTCGCCACAACCACGTTTGTGACCTGCACCACACGGTCATCCCAAAGCAGCAGGATGCCGCCTTTGGTGCCAAGCGCCGGCTTTTGAGCAAACTGGGTTTGCCTGTCCACCCAGGTGGGCAGCAGTGAACGCATCAACATGTTGAAGCTTTGTTTCTTGTAAGCAGACAAGCTGGCAGTAGGTAGAAGCAACGAGCTCACTAACCACATCCCGACGCCGTGGATCATTCAGCCCTCTCGGTTCCAGTTCAAGAAATTGATATCAAAGTCTAACATTGCAAACCAGATTACAACTAAGAGGCAAAAGTGCCAGGTTCAGGTTCAGGCAGCAAACACATGCTGCATCAGAGTGCACGATGACTTGCCAGGTCGATAGCACTGCCCAGCACGGGCAGCAAACAGGCAACAACAAACGGCTAGCAGAAATAAACAGGAACAACATGTTCAGTAGAGTCTTGTATATACCAAATAAGATGAGGAGTAGAAATAGAATCAAGTGTCCTGAGTCTCCACGTTTGCTAACACAGGTAGATTACCGATTTGGCTCTGCCAAAATTTAGGGAAAGAGGACTCCGACTCGTACGAACTACGCATAAACTACTTTGCACCCATCTTTCTAACTCCAACCCCGCCCGCATCGCTGCCGCGCACATAAACCCTAGCTGGCCGTTCGCAGCTCGCGCGACCAGTCTGCGCTTGGTAGCACCGGTGGACGCTCGAGTCTCTTAAACGCCATCCTCAATCCCGCTCTGCAGGTTGGCCGGGGATGGAGACGCGGAGCCGCAAGAAGAAGAGGGACATGGAGAGGAGGCCTTTCTCCGAGCTCTCGGACGACCTCCTCGTCGAGATCATCTCGTGGATGCCCTTCAAGTCCACCCGCCGCTGCAAGTGCGTCTGCAGGCGATGGCGCGACGTCATCTCCCACCCTGACCACGGCAAGAAACTGCCCTGGTCGACCCTCGCCGGTTTCTTCTACGATACCGGCGATCTGTGTTGCCGTTTTCCAACCCGTCGTTATGAAAGCTTAACAGGAAACTGGTGCCCTGGCATCGACCCATCCCTCTCGTTCCTGCCCAATCTCAGGCTTTATCACATTCACATGTTTGACTGCTGCAATGGCCTCCTACTCTGCCGACGACAGGAGAAAGACATTTGGAGGACAACGGATTACGTGGTGTGCAATCCGGCCACTGAGAGATGGGTTGCCGTGCCTGGCACCAACGGGTCCAGTGAGGTGCGGGTCGCTCGCCTGGGGTTCGACCCGGTTGTCTCCTCTCACTTTCATATGTTTGAGTTTGCACCGAGAGATGATACACACATGAAATCATTGGGGATCTACTCTTCCAATACTGAGTTTGGACACATTTGAGCGATTGGAAATGTCCTATTGATATAGATCAAGATTCAGGTAGCACATTTTTCAGAGGGGTGCTATATTTATCTTCCTATGAAGATAAGGTTATAGCCGTCGACATGGAGGGAAATTGTAGGGTCATTCATATTCCTACGCCACAAGATTCTTGTGTTGCTCGTGAAGTTTATGCATCACAGGGACAATTGCATTTTGTTATTTCTAGTGCTTCTGAACTATCAGTGTGGGCTCTTGAAGATTGTAATACTGAAATTGGATCTTGAAGCACAATGTCAGCCGTTTGCAATTGTTTGGAGAAGAGGATTCATCTTATGAGCAGCAATACGATATTATCATCCACCCAGAATATAAGGTGTTACTTATACTATTTACGAGATTTATCTCGAGGCGCATATCACTTACGAAACTAATGTCATACGACATGGACTCTAGGGAGCTCCATTTTGTAAGTGATCTTGGATATGACTGCAAAGTCGTTATCTTTCATATGCTCCTTTGTTCTCACATTCATTGCTTGATGGGCACTAGCTAGAAATCTTAATTGTGTAGTACTGATTTACAAATGTGTATTTTTGTGCCAACAGAATGTTATTTATATTTTGTATGAACATGATGGTGTGTATTTATTTTTTACGATATTTGAGTTATGTCTTGGACTTGGCTAGACCTTTTATGATGTCGTGCTAGTTTTTATCGGTGCTTACGAGCACTTATATACCACTTATGCGCTACATATTGCAGTAAATTTACAAACTAGTAACAACATTTTTTTGTAAAATATTTTTACAACTTACAGATCAAATCTACCAAAACGCAACTCTAAAATTCTACTTTCATGTGGGACCACTCATCCACCGGTTGTCACTTACATTTTCCCTTCTGTTTTCCACCCTTTTCCCTTTATTCCGGCTTTTCCCATTTGTTTTTGCAAAAGCGCGCCCATGAGTGTGGTCCCTCTCCTCCGATTAACGTTGCCACCACTCCAGTCTCCTCACTTTATGGTCGCCTCCTAGTCAAGCTCCCTTCCCCCTCTCGCCTATTCGCCCGAGAGCTCGAAACTTAGCCCAAGTAATTGTGGCGGGGTCGGGCATCTTACTTTAGGTTTTCCAGCGGTGCTCGACTAGGCCAACAACAACAACCACAAAACGCCACCACGTTCTCGCCGAGAGTTCGATCTAGCGAAGGAAGCCGAGGGTGGCGGAAAATGGGAGGCAGTCAACGTTGAGGGTGGCTTCATCCCACGAGACCATGGTTGGAACCGGTGGCAGCCTGACAAGCGTTGTTGCCGGTATAGCTGGCCAAATTAACAGGCTTGGCCAAATGGGCCGGCCCGAAGCACTTTTTTTTTTGCCCGGCAGGGACACGACCTAAATGGGTCGCGGCACGGCACAGACCAGTTAGTGCCCAGGCAGCTTTTTGATTTTGAGCCCGTGGGCCGGCATGGCACGATTAGCTATTTTCTTTCTAGTTTTAGATTTTATTGCTATTCTTACATACTTTTTAAATTTGATATCTATTTTATCTATTATTCGGTTTGTAATCGGGCCTAACCCGGCCCATCAGGTCGTATTAGTGCTGGGTGGCCATGCCGAGGTTGAGTTCACATCCCACGGACCGGCACGATACGACACGATTAGTACTCGTGCCTAAACTGGGCCGTGCCTTGTCAGCCCCGCGACGGGTCGTGCCGTGCGGCACGTTGGGCCAGCTATAGTTGTCAGCTCGTCGTGAAACTTTGGTTGTGCCAGAATTTTGTTGTATACATGGGCCTCTATGTCTTAATATCCATTCTCTGTAGGTACGGTCAATAGGGTGTTTAAAACGATAAAACGGGTGGGCGTTAGAGGATCTGCTACCTTTATTCCCTTAGTCCTTGAAAATGACAAACACTGCTAATTCTGTCAATTACTCGAACAACTAAAGTACATCCAATGGACTAAGCAGAAACAAACACGGACACGAAAGATCACTCGTAAAATTAGTAGTTACTCGCCAATACATGATTTGAAGATTTATCAACATAATGACTTGTTGCGCTCACATCAGACTTTTCATTTTATTTGTCAAGTTATATCTATCCGGAAGAAGTCTTCAGCAAAGAGAAAGAACTGGAGGGAGTTCAGATTTCAGAACGTCGACACTTTGTATGAACATCTGAATCAGAGTGTTTTTCATGGAGAATCAAACAGAGATTAATTGGCGAAGCACCAGGATGACAAAGTTGTCAGGATATCCTGGTGGTTTGTTGCTTCAGTTTTCTAGTAGTAGTTTTGTACGCAAAAGATGAGAGTAGAAATAGAATAAAGTGTCCCGAGTCTCCACGGGTTGCGAACACGGGTAGATTACGGAATTTGCTCGGCCAAACTTGGTAAACCTTCTCTCTCTCCCCAAAATAAAAGGTAAACCGAAGCCAGCGAGAGACGACGTGTGTATCTTGCAGTTCGCGACGAGTCTGCGTTTCCTAGCACCGGTGGACGAGTCTCCTATCTGCAGGTTGGCTAGCCATGGAAACGCGGAGCCGCAAGAAGAAGAGGGACATGGAGAGGAGGCCTTTCTCCGAGCTGTCCGACGACTTCCTCGTCGAGATCATCTCGCGCATGCCCTTCAAGTCCACACGCCGCTGCAAGTGCGTCTGCAGGCGATGGCGCGACGTCGTCTCCCACCCTGATCACGGCAAGAAACTGCCCTGGTCCACCCTCGCCGGCTTCTTCTATAAAACCGGCAATCTGGTATGCCAAAAATGTAACCGCCATTACAAAAGCTTAACAAGGAAACTGTGCCGTGGGATCGACCCCTCCCTCTCCTTCCTGCCCAATCCCAGGTTTTGTGACGTTTACTTTCGCATTGACATGTTGGACTGCTGCAATGGCCTCCTGCTCTGCCGACGACAACATAATTACAGGACAACCGACTATGTGGTGTGCAATCCGGCCACTAAGAGATGGGTTGCCGTGCCTAGCACCGACTTGTCCAAGGTGCGGATCGCTCGCCTAGGGTTCGACCCGGTAGTCTCCTCTCACTTCCATGTATTTGAGTTTCCACCAGAGGATGATACACACGCGGTAATATATTGGGGATCTACTCTTCCAAAGCTGGAGTCTGGACATATCGGAGGAATTGGAAATATGCATTTGATATATGCAGATATTCACGCAGCACATTTTTCAAAGGGATTGTACTGTAAACTGCTGATGGCTTGATATCTTTGATCTGTGATTGTACTGTAAACTGCTGATGCCTTGATATCTTTGATCATATATTGATTGTATCAAATGATCTGTGATTTTGTTTCTGTAAATTGCTACCCTTTTATTGCCTTTTTTTTGTTTCTGGTCATCAAGTATGCCGACGGCTTTTGCCCTCGGCATACACGTGGATGGAAATGCACTGGGATGCGCCACGTGGCGAGTATATGCCGACGGCCCGACCGTCGGCAAACGTTTCGACGCCGTCAAATGCTAAGGTCCGTTACTTTGTTTGCCGACGGCTGTGTATGCCGACGGCCAAAGAAAGCCGTCGGCATTGGGCTATATGCCGACGGCTTTTCCTTTGTATGCCGAGGGAGCAGAAGACGACGGCAAAAGCCGTCGGCATACTCATTTTGCCGTCGGCATAGTGTATGCCGACGGCATTTGTGCCTTTGCCGACGGTATTTGGCTGTAGGCATATAGAGTTATTCCTGTAGTGGCTATATTTATCTCCCTATGGACAAAATAAGGTTGTAGCCGTCGACATGGAGGGAAATTGTAGGATCATTCGAACTCCTACGTCACATGGTTCTTGTGTTGATTGTGGCGTTTATGTGTCACAGGGACAATTGTATTATGTAATTTTTACTGCTGCTGAACTATACGTGTGGGCTCTTGAAGATTCTAGTACTGAAAATTGGACCTTGAAGCACAATGTCAGCCGTTTACAATTGCTTGGAGGAGAGGACTCAGAGCAGAGCTATGACATTATTATCCACCCAGAATACAAGATGATATTTATACTATGTACGAGATTCATCTTGACAAGCATATCATTTACGAAACTAATTTCATACGACCTGGATTCTATGGAGCTGCACTCTAGAAGTGATCTTGGATATGACTGCAAGAGGCCTTATCTTTCGTACGTTCCTTTGTTCTCACATTCATTGGCTGATGGACACTAGAAATCTTAATTGTGTAGCGCAGATTTACAACTGTGTATTTTTTTTGCCAACAGATTGGGATGTATCTTTATTAAGAACAGGATGGCCTGTATCTTTTATTTTTTGGATATTTGAGTTAGGTGTTGAACCCAACCAGCTGGCACTTGGTTAGACCTTTTATGATGTCGTGCTAGTTTTTATCGATACTTATGTGCACTATATGTACCTCTTATGCGGCTAGATATTGTAGTTAATTAACAACCTAGTAACACTATTCTTCTTTCTAAAAATGTGCTTACAACTTGTAGATCAATTCTATTAAAATACAATTCTAAAATTCTACTTTGATGTGGGACTACTCAACCGACGGCCGCCACTTTTTGTTATGGTGTTCTTTTCCATCTTTCTTCCTTCACTCTGGCCATTCTCATCGTTTTTTTGCACAAGCGCAACCATCCATGTGGCCCTCGCTCCTCTGATCAGTGCCGCCACCACTTCTATCTCCTCCCTTTGTCGCTGCATCCTCGTCATGCTCCCTTCTCCCTCCCACCTATTCGCCATACAGCTCGACATTTAGCCCGAGTGATTGGTGGAGGCCATGCATCTATCTATCATAGAGTTGTTGTTGCGTAGCTCGACTAGGCCAAACAACAGCCACAAGTGCAACCTCGTTCTCGGTGCTGAGTTTGGCTCTAGCGAAGGAAGCAGAGGGTGACAGGAAGTGGGAGGCAGTCAACACTGAGGGCAAGACTTGGTTCTGGCGTCATCCGACGAGGCCATGGTTGGAACTGGTGGCAGGCTGACAAGCGTGTGGTGTCTGCTCGTCATGAAATTTTGGTTGTGCCAAACTTTTGCTATATTACATGGGCCTCTAGAGGCGGTGCAGCCCACGCCACGTGACCGCGCTAGGGATGGGGTGCTCGGGCTTGGCTCCTCTGCAGTTCTAGTGTACGCCGTACAGTACTGGGAACATCTGCCGTCCAATGTAATTGAGCGGATGCGGATGTCCTTCATTCCTCGCTGCACAACTAATTTGTGTTTAAGGAAACAGTTTAAGGAGAAACAGAGGTAAAATAGGGCATATATTCTATCATGGCGCCAAAATACTTGGTGAGCACTACCTATTGTTTACCGACTACAGAGTACAGATCGAGAATCAATCAGGCCATGGAAAACACGGCAGCACACAACGCCTTGCCGCCGCCGACTGTGTGCCTTCATTGTTTGATGCCTAATCCCACCTACAGGTGAGCAAGTTCAGGGCAATTGATCGCCGGCCGGCCGGCAATGTCGACCTCGTTGACGGCTGTTGCCGCCGGTGCTGGTCTTGTATCAGCGATCAACAGTACTGCTGTGAGTGCTACCAAGTCCGGTTGGCAAGCAAGGAAGGAGGTCCATTTGATTGCATTGGACGGTCAATTTTCGAAGTACTGTACGGCGTACAGTAATGCTTGAACTGCAGAGGAGCCGAGCCCGGGGTGCTCCCCCTTCGATACTCTGTGGTGGCCACTGATTTAAATTGGTATAGAAACATAGCAAAATCATGTAAATAAAAATATGGATGAATAAAAAATTATACATACGTTCCACAATGACAAAAACGTCCTGTCATGCTCTCCAGTGTTCGCGTGTCTTGATGAAGGCAAAAACTTCGGAGTGCACCTATGAAACCAGTGTCCACATCAATATTACAAGGGGTGCTACCTAACAGATATCATCTATCCTTGTTGGTCGATATTTCTGAAGACAATACACAACCCTATTGGTGAGGCAAAATCTCACTTTGCAAACATACAAGAGAGTGTGTAAAAAAATGTGAAGCGGGCATTTTAGGTGCTCCAAACCCAATCTGTGGTTGTGCGGTATCCTTGTATATCATGCTCCCTGAATCAGTGGAAGATAATAAATGCTTGTAGTATCATGAACAACATGATAATCGAGAGTTACACATGTGTCTGACAACTTACAACACACATATTTTTTAGTCGTCGAACAAATTTCAAGACTACCAGTGGAGACGCTCTAAGGCCAAATCATCATGGAAGCTCTGTCAATGCAGAGGGTACCAATCTGCATTCCCATAGCTCAAGAGCATGAGCTGACAAAAACAGTAAACTTGAAACTCGAAATTATATTGACAGTACATTTCCGATCACATCTATCTAAAAACGGCATCTTGCTTCCCATTTCACCGATCGGAGATTTGCAAGAACCAAAAGGAACTGTTTACCTCGGCATGCGGCCAATGACGCCGGGAGGCGAGAGTTACCGCTGTGCATCGACCGGGAGATTAATTAACCACATGGTTAACTGACAGGGTAATAAACAAGCATGATTCAAACCCTAGCCTGTTTCTTCAACGCTTGCAACCAAACGCTCACGCCACCTCTGTCTCGAGGCCGAAGAAGAAGAATCTGCGATGAGGAAAATATCACCATTTCCGAGACGACAGGTAACAGAGCGAGCAGTAAAGAATCAAAGGTGGCACCGTGGACACGGACTTGCGAGCCAGCGCAACACAACAAAAGCACGCACGCACTGCTGCACTCTAGGCATGGTCAAACATGGAAACCATCATTTGGTAGTAGTTTGGTACGATCGGCTTATACAGAGCTTAGAAAAAATTTATTAAAACAGCATGCACATTCTTAGATTCTAGTATTTGTTTTACCTGTAAAACACGCTTCATTTGTAGGATTAATAATAACTTTGGATTTTCTTTCTCACGAATCACTTTGCACCCAATTTCAATATGAAGTTTGGACTGACCAGAACTTCTTGTAAATGTAAAATCTTGTTTCTATGACAAACTATGTATCATGCACCTAATACTTAGGAATCATTCCATCTCTTTGCGCTGCAACCGAACAACTGAGAGTCCGTGATATCTACATCCAATTTGTACAAAAATACTGGGAATCAAAGAGACTAGTTTCCTCGGAAAACGAAGGTTCTCCGGATTGAACAGTTTCACGTGAAAATAAGTTTATAGTTATGTGAAACCCATGGGGTAATTGTTTTAGCCTCTCAAGTATGGAGCTTAATTAAGGCAAGTTGGAGAAAGGGATTCATAGGAAATTTGGTTATGCAGAGTTTAGAAAGGGATCAATAGCAGGGACGGAGACAAGGGGGACGAGCAGGGGCTACCCCCCCCCCCCCCCCCCCCTATGATCATGATTTGCTTAGTAGTATTAAGCACGATGGCTCAATGTTTAAGCTAATTTAGCTGGTTTAGCCCCCTCCATGAGATGACACACAGTGATTAGTCTACCTTTGCCCCCCTTATATTTATTTTCTGGATCCGTCCCTGATCAATAGTAAATACCAGTCAAAACCTAATTGTCGATGATTCTAGATGTTCAGTACGCTATAAAATCACCCATCGAAAAGTAGTCAAAGATAGATACAACTGCAAGAAAAACATGTAGAATCCACCTAATTTATAAAGTTGAAAATTTATCCAGCGAAAACCAAGTTAGAATGAAAACTTTGTAGGAACCACGCTTGAAATTTTTCAAAACATAAAAAATATGACTTGTTCAGGAAAATGATGTTTTATGAACAAGTAAATTTTGAAATTCAAACTCATATTTATCTGGTCAGTTAGAAAAGCTAAATTATGTATGTATAGTATTTTTTGCTACTATTTGCCACTATTCATTGGCAGAAGCCACATTTTTCTCACCTCCAAATGAATTACTCTTAAATTTGAAATCTTGCATGTTTTTAGGTTATCATCTTTGAAAGTGCATGTGTTGCCCCATGCGTGGTTTTGATAATTAATGACAATCCTTATGGACTAATGTTTGCATTGAGATATACTTGTAGATCTTGTCCAAAGGAAATGATTGTAGTTCATGTGTTGGACTCTTGAAGATGACATGATGACCAATGCTCTATTCAAGGGTTTATATGAAGAATGGTCTGGTGTAGAGTTAAGCTTATTGCAAGTATGGCTTGGAAAAGAAGATTGAGCGAACAATCATGTTTATCTCCAAGCCATCATACATATAAAGAGAAGAAGATGAAGTGCAAGCTCAATATGATGCATCTCGGAAGATATCATTTGATTGAAGCTTGCAAAGGAGACATGAAGACGGCGTACTATCAAGAGGGGCTCTCAAGTGAGTAACTTAATCGCTTAGCGAGGCCCTCCCATAATGGAGTATGGGGGAGCATTTGGAGAAGTCTTCATCAAGCATGCGCTAGCAAGCACAATCAAGAAAGGTGTTCCAACTAGAGAGAGTCAAGATCGTCATCATTGAGCTCAAGTGGAATGCGCAAGGCAAAGGTATGATCTTGATAGGTTTTCTATTTTACCGGTCTCATGTTGTTAGTGGGAGACCGGGTTTTAGGATAGACGGCGTACTATCAAGAGGGGCTCTCAAGTGAGTAACTTGATCGCACCTTTGTGGAGAGCTCAAACCTTTGCATACTTGGCATTACATCTTTCTTGGTTCTTATTTGGTTTTCTCCTTGTTGGCTTTTGGTGCTTGTTGTGATCTTCACGACAAGCCCAAGTTCATCGAAAACGGATTTCGTATGGAAAACTTGTTGCGTTTTCGGTTTTGGAGGTTTGCCGATCATTCCTTTTTAGGGAGGTTTTACCTTTCTCCATTTGGTTTTATCTTCCATTGTTGGACTATGATGTTTCTCTGCATGATCTTGTAAAGCTCTTCGTTGCGATTCCAACGAGCCTGAGAACATCGAAAACAGAGTCCGGATGATCAAGATATCTTCGTTTTCGTGTTCAGTGTTTCTGCAGTTTTCTGAGGGGCGGAAGTTCCGGTATGGCCGGAAATTCCGGCCATCCGGAAGTTCCGGCCAAATTTCCGGCCAAAGTTCCGGCCGAGTACAGAACCGTTTTTTAGTCGCTTTTCTGGGGGTCCGGAAGTTCCGGCCCTAGGACCGGAAGTTCCGGCTGTAGGGATATGCGCGACAGAAAATCAAAAAATTTCTCTCACATGCGGAAGCAACACCCAAAGATCTTATCTAAGGAGATGCAAGTAACGGGGAGGGTAATCAACATACCCTCGAAGAACACGAGCGTTGGACGTTAATCACAACGCAGCTTGGTGTAGACCTTGATGCTGTTCACTCCGATCAGCACCACAACGAGCGGTGCCTCCGAGATTTACACACGTACGGCTCAGCAACGTCTCCTCTTCTTGATACAGCAAGCTTGAAGGAGAAGTAGATGGGATCCAAACCAGCAGCACGACGGTGTGGTGGTTCGGTGAGCTCTCACGCGGGCAAGGCTTCACCAAGCCAAGACCACAAGAGAAAGGAGCAAGAGGAAGTGTACCAGCTTAGGAATCCATTTATTTCTTTCCCCAAATGGTACCCTCCATATGTAGTATGTGGGGAGGAGCTGTGAGGCTTGCCTCCTGAGCTTCCCCAGGAAGGAACCAGCCTCCAAATCTTCCCTGGAAGAAACCAGCCTCCAAATCTTTCCCAGGAAGAAACCAGCCTCCAAATCTTCCCAGGAAGGAACTTGGCTGCCAAATCTTCCCAGGAAGGAACCAGCCTCCAAGGCTTCCCCAGGAAGGAACTTAGCTGCCAAGACTTCTCAAGGAAGGAACTTGGCTGCCAAATATCCTAAGTGGGACGTTCGGGATAGTGGGCCCCACCATGGGACCCACCGGAACATTTCAGGAAAAACCCGATACAATATCGGTTAATTCCTGAACCTTTCCGGAACCCAAAAACCACATTCCTATATATGAAACTTTATCTCCGGACTCTTCCGGAGCTCCTTGTGATATCCCGGATCCTATCCAGGACTCCGAACAACCTTCGGTCTCACCATTATAATTATCCCAAAGCTACTCTAGCGTTACCGAACTTTAAGTGTGTGACCCTACGGGTTCGAGAACAAGTGGACATGATCGAGACTCCTCTACGATCAATAACCATTAGCGGGACCTGGATGCCCATAATGACTCCCACAAGTTCAACGAAGATCATTATCGGTGTGAACCACAATGTCAACGTATTCCATTTCCTTTGTCTCACGATATTTTACTTACCCGAGATCTGATCGGCGGTATCACCATACCTAGCTCAATCTCGTTACTAGTAAGTACTCTTTACTCGTTCCATAATACAACATTCCATGTGGCTAACTCTTTAGTCACGTGCTTGCAAGCGATACCGAATGTGCATTACCGAGTGGGCCCAGAGTATATCTCTCTGTCACACGGAGGGACAAATCCCAGTCTTGATACATGCAAATCAACAAGTACTTTCAGAGATACCTGTAAGCCACCTTTATAGTCACCCAGTTACGAAGTGACGTTTGAAGTCCCCAAGACGTATTCCTCAGTACCCGGGATAGACATAATCTCATGGTCAAAGAAACAGGATACTTGACAATACAAGACATGGCAATATATACTTATTGATCCGATCAATATTGCTATGCTTGGTTGGGTCTGTCCATCACGTCATTCTCCAATGACATGACCTCGTTATTAATTGACAACTCATGTCCATGGTTAGGAAACCATAACCATCATTAATCAACGAGCTAGTCTAGTAGAGGCTTACTAGGGACTCTGTGTTGTTTACATAACCACACATGTATTAGGTTTCTGGTTAATACAATTATAGCATGGACAATAAACATTATCATGAACATGGAAATATGATAATAACACTTTATTATTGCCTCTAGGGCATATTTCCAACACCGGCCCTGCGACCGGAAGTTCCGGCCTAAGTGAGCCTGCAATGGGTATTTCGGTGGGAGGGGCTATAAATACCCCTCCCCTTCTTCAACCTTGAGCAGCTCGTTTTTCCCTTTCTCTCCTCCATTGTTTGACCTTGGAAAAGCTTGTTCCCTCTCAATCTCTCCCATGATTCTTGCATATCTTTGAGGGAAAAGTGAGAGGAGATCTAGATCTACATTTCCACCAATCCATCTCTCCTCTAAGTGAGGGGAACCTAGTGGATCTAGATCTTGGAGTACTTGTGTGGTTCTCTTCTTTGTTCTTCCTCTCTTCTCCCCCATAAGCATTAGTTGCTTTTGGTGGGATTTGAGAGTGAAGGATTTGAGCACTTGTGCTCTTGCCTTTTGCATTTGGTGCATCGGTGTGCTCTCCACGAGGATTCGTGGAAGTTGAAAGCTTGTGAACTTGTTACTCTTGGGTCTTTGGACCCTAGACGCCCACGTCGTGGTTGAGACCATTTGTGGTCACTTGTAAGCCGTTCGAGAGCCCCCAATCCCGTTGTGGGTTGTGCCCCGGATTGTTGTTGAAAGCCGTTCGGGAGCCCCCAATCCCATTGTGGGTTGTGCCCCGGATTGTTGTTGAAAGGCTCCGGATTCCGCCTTGAAGGATTCCGATAGTGGAAGGTGAACCAAGCCTTTGTGGTGCGGTTCATCGGAGAAGAAGGTGAAACCTTTGTGGTTGTTGAACCGTTGTGTCGGTTCACACCTCTCCAACGAGACGTACTCCCTTAACAAGGAGGAATTCGGGAATACATCCTCGTCTCCGCGTGACTCGGTTATTTCTATACCCGAGCCTTTTACTTATGCAATTTACATTGTGATAGCCTTCGTGCTTGAAGTATTCTATAGCTATCACCTTGTTGCTTGTCTTGCTTAACATAAGTTGTTGGTGCACATAGGTGAGCCTAGTTTATTTAAGTTGTCGGCTTGTTATTTTCAACACCTAGTTTTATTCCGTAATTAGCAAGCCTAAACCGGAAAAGTTTTAATCGCCTATTCCCCCCTCTAGGCGACATCATTGTCCTTTCAATTGGTATCAGAGCCTGGGCTCTCTTTTTGGGCTTTACCGCCTAGAGAGTAAAAGATGTCGTTTAGAGAATTAGTGCACGATCCCACCTTTATATTCGATGGCACAAATTATGATGTTTGGAATATTCGCATGCTTAATCTTTTTAGGGCCATGGGTCCAAATTATATTAAGAGGATTGTAGATGTGAGTTTATCTCCTCCAAAGGATTTCCAAGAATTATCTTTAGAGTATGAGATAAACTCTCATCTCGAGACTCAAGTTACTAATGGTCTTATATGTGCTTTGACCGATGTAGTTCTTGCTTCAATCATGCCTTTTCTAAATGCACATGAGCTTTGGACCAAGCTTCAAGATATATATGAAGTGTCCAAAATTATTGAGGATGATTGTTCTCCCTCCACCTCCGGCCGTGATGAGTTCACAACTTCTTCCACTTCACCAACATGTGATTTGTCACAAGGTAATGATATGGCGAGTGGTGATAGAAATTGCATTAGTGATGGTGAACTTACTATTGATCATACTTCTTCTCTATCACATTGCAATGTTCTATCTTTGGACTTAAACTCTTCTAGCACTCCAAATGTCATACATGCTAGAGTTGATGGTCCTTGCATATCATGTAATAGTTGTTTAGTTAAATCTAATGATGATATGCTCTCTATGTCTTCTTGTCATGAAAATAATGCTTCCATATCCTCTAGTACTTGCATGACTAACAATGTAGAGGAATCCCAACATTTGTTGGAACAAGACATGGACCTCAATGGTGCTTCAAGTAATTCTTCATCCTCCTCACCTATTAATCATGTTTGCCTCATGACTAAGGATTCCAAGGTAACTTCTACCTCGAATCCCGAGATATGTGATGATGTGGTTGAGGATCCTCATGGAGAAGATTTTGACATTGAAACCTTAACCAAGAAGGGTGAGATTGTTCTTGGTGCTCTTCCCAAAGGTAGTGAAGCTATCTCTTCTCTATGTGAAATCGTTGCTCATGGTATTAAATGTATCGAAATCATTGAGGATTTGGATACTCAATTTGAGGAAAAATGTAAAATTGAGAGAGAAGATGCCGATGAAAAAGCATCCTTAGAGAATGCCCTTGAGGAAGTGCAAGAGCTTCGAGTGTCTCTTGAGGAGAAACTTGAATCTCTTGATGAATCAAATGATCTTATCATTGCTAAAATCATTGAGGAAAGAGATCATGCTCACTACTACAGAACGACACATCGGAAACGGGCCAAAAACCCCTTCGGCAACGGAGAAAGGGTCCGTGTCTCCGCCTCTGTCACTGATGTGAAGGCCTTCATCGGTAACGGAGGCCAAAAACCGTTTCCGATGAGGTCTCCATTTGGCAACGGTTGTGCGCAGACCTCCGTTTCCTTAGTTTTCCTTCATCAGATACGGAGTTTGCCATCCACCCGTTTGCACTGAGCATTTCTCATATTTCGGTTATATACCATAATACATGAAAGGCTGATTGCACAATGCACTAAAACGTTATTCAATTCATAACATAGAACAAATGCCATCATTACATTGGTATACAATAATATCACCGTTTTTTACAATTTGACTACAATCATATCTATCACACATTGGCATAATGTAATATCACCTATTACACTTTGACTACAATCATGAACTCTAAACCTATAAGCAACTAACCTAACAAGATGGAAGGCTGGCTTAATTAAGCCAGCGTTCCATCTTTGACTTGGAGCTCACCTTCTATGAGCTCTCGGTCGTCGCTGTACCCACTCCAAGACCAGTATCCACGAAATTTCCTTGCCTTAAGGTTTCTGGTTCTCGGAATGATACATTGGTACTTTTATGCAGTGTTGCCGAAATAAACTCCTGCGTGAAAGAAAAAAAACTATTAGCGAAATATACAAAATACATCTGGATATTAAAAAAATCAGTGTCTATTTTCCAGCAACTGCTTTGTTCGGTTGCCATTTTCGAGAAACTGCTAAGATCGACGGCAAATATCCAGGAACTGCTCTGTTTGGTGGCAGACAGTTCACATTCCTTCCTTCTCTTCTTCCTCGTTCCACCCCAATCCCCCACCCGCCATGGACGACCGCAACAGAATAACAGAGACAACTACCGTCCGTACCCACGGCACCGTTCTGGAGGTGGTGTACACGAACGAGGAGCATACCGTGGAGCGGATCCTCGACAAGTACGAGGAATGGCTAGCAGAGGAGAAGCATCGGTTCATCGGCCTTGACATCGAGTACACCCGTAATCGTCGGCACATGTCTGTCCTGCAACTCGCCATGCGCCAGCATGTCCTCATGTTCCACTGGTGCAAGTCCAAGAAGAATTGTCCAGAGTTGGGCAAATTCTTTGAACGCAAGAATATCACCTTCGCAAGCATGGACATCACCAACGACAGCAAGGTGCTTTCTTCTGCCGGCTTCCACATTCCACCGGAGTACTACGTGGACATCCAACTCGTATACAAAATCAAGGGTGGAGACGAGAGGGACGGAATGGGTGATCTAGCGGCAGACCTCATCGACAAATCGTACGCCAACATGAAGAAGGAGTTCCCATCCAACCAGCACGAATTTTGGGAGTGGATGCCGCTGCACAAAGTTAACCTCGACTACGCAGCAATAGATGGGTACGTGACCTACGAGTTGTATCGCAAGATCCTAACCTTGAAGGACAGGCTACGTCCAACATGGCAGGAAATGCTCTACCCGAGGTGCAAGAATGCCCTAGGTGAATTGCAATAGGCTTTGGATGTGGGTGTTTAACTAGTTTGTACAGTTGGTGCTTTAACAATAAGTGTTTGTAATTATCAAAACATATATGTGTGAATTTGCACTAGGAATTTGTTTATGTGATGAAATGCTCATACGTAGAACCTAGTTCATCGGCATCGCAGCCGGTCACAGAAAGATTTATACCTTTCACCCGGCGGGAGAGGAGGTGCAGGCCTCTGCCAGATGCGCTGAGATGCTACCAGCGCGCTGCGACGCAATCACCTCCTCATCCTTCTCCTTCGTCGACATCCACCTCCTCCTTCTTCTCCAGATCAGACACCACCTACAGATCCTCCACCACCTCCAGATCGGCCACTTCCTCCTCCAGATCGGCCACTTCCTCCTCCAGATGGGTTTTTGCTGGTAGATCCGCCGGAGGTGCTGCACCACCACCTCATGAATGACCTACTCCACATCGGCCTGGCTCAGAAGAAGCCGGGCATCACCGGAGGAGGAGGGCGTCAGATGGTGGCGCTGCCGCATCATTAGCGGAAGCATGGCCGCCTCCAGATCGACCTTCCCCTCACGAAGGGCTGCCGCTAGAACGGTGCTGCCGCGGCGGCTAGAGCCGCGGCCGCGTGTGGGGACCCCGGATTATCTATCCGAGATACCCGTTATGTTTCCTGCAACACTCCCATGATCAGTCTGTTGTTGCACATAACTCGAATTGGCATCACAGATCACCCATAAATACCGAATAAAAGTACTTACTTGATTGAAGCCATAACTGCATCAGGTATTTGCAGCGGAAATCACCCAATCAACGTGGAGCCCAAGTCACTTGCCAACCCTACAGGCAGCTGACTGGGAAGCGCCCTAGTTCGCATTGACGTTATTGAAGTCTTCTTCTTCGAACAGTTCTTCTTCAAAATCTGGCTAAGACAATAGCCAGGGACGAAACCAATATGAGTACATTTGAATGTACTCGCAAACTACCCCCGAAATGAGCATGCACTACTCTTTTTATTGTTTAAATAAAACTTTTTCTGCTTTGAAAACTCTATACCCTTGTTGAAAAGAGAAGGATAGACTTTTGTTTAATAAAACTTTGTTTTGAAATCTCTATATCTTTATTGAAAAAGAAAGGAAGGCTTTCAGAATCTTTCCCATAAATCTGTTTTTGTAAGAAGTCTCTTTTAAAACTTTTTCCCGAAAATATCACCATTTGGTTTATTTCTCCAAAACTCCTCTTTTTCTTTTCATTTTTTCAACAACCTTATACCAGCCCTTCGGTATAGTTGCCTAAAACATTTTCCACTTTCAAATCACAAAACTCTTCACTTCTCGACCATAGCCCGTCATGGTCAAGTCATTCTCCAGCAACCTCATACCAGCCCGTCGGTAGAGTTGCAAATACAACACATCCCCATTTTATTTTCAAATCTCAAAACTTTGCAAAACTTGCACATGGTCAGAGGACAGTCTCCCAATTGTCCATATCCGAGGACTCGGCTATTCGAATAGTTTTAACCCTCTGCAGAGGTAGCACGCTTTTCCCACACCCATCCGGTAACTCATCGTGTCAGCCACGTCCCGCCATACCAGGTGTATGTGAAGTTGAGCCACCGACCATAGCCTCTCATTTGCTCATGCTAGTACAGGATCCTTCCCATATGACACTTTCCATCGACACCCAGTCCAGTTTCCCGTCAGAAACCCTAAGTGTGAGGACTCATAGTTTTGTCCGGCGGTTTATGGTGGAACCTTCTATCCTCCCCACCAACTTGTGTGAGGACCCGGGTCAGGGGGTAGGTCCTCGGACCATCCCCTCATGCATAACGGAGTCATCTCCGTCGATGAGGTATCCCATACTAATAAGAGCAAACTACATGACTACGCCTTTTCCCATATGTGGTAAATGTGGTCGCACAGGGTAAGATTGGTCGTCATAGTACAAAGACACAATGTGCATTTTTCATAAGCATCTCCATTCTCCATTTCTCCATTTCCACACCGACATCTCGGTATTCCACAACCACACAAGTATTTTCCAAAGGAGTTTTGAGTAAACAATATTTTTCCCATCCTATAGTTTGAAAAAGAATTTCCATCTAATATCTCCATATTGGGTGCCAAAATAATATACTTGTATTTTTAAAACAAAGGGTTTTCAAAATCATAGCTTTAGTGGCAAACACCACATAAATCACTGTTGCTCTTTATAAGCAAAACATGCGAACCAAAATAGATGTAAATAAATGCAAGCTCAGAGGATAGCTTGCCTTGCTCGGCAAAGTGACCTTGGTCTTGATCTTCAGGTTCAACAATTCCCCCTCCTCGATAATTCCAGCAACGTTCTCGTCTAATCGATAAACAAACAAATACAAGCAATCACTAAACTACTCAATCAAACATCACCACCTTACAATATTAAACTCTACCAATAGCTACGGTAGTCACACAAGGCAAACCAATTGGGTTCAATTTAATTGAATTAACCAATATTTAAATTAATAAGTAAGTGTTGTTTCAATGTTAGGGTGATTCAATTTTAGTCAAACAGGTGTTTGCTTTATACAAACAGATAGATTTTATTTTTCTGTTCATTTTTATATATATTATTTGTATTTTTCATTAATGAGAATTTTAATAATTTTATCTTATTTAAATTCCCTTTTTAGAATATTTAAGGTTTGAAGAAAGTAGTTAACTGATTAAACTTAAATTTTGATTTATTAAATAATAGGAGGAATCATTTATGTAATATAATTTTATTTTATTATATGAGGAAATTAAGAATATATTTATTTCTTAATTTATTTGTATTTTGTTTGAATTTTCAAACTTAAATTCTTATTTAAAATAAGTTTTATAGATATAAAGGTATATCTTATATTTTAAATCAAGATAAAGTAATTTATAATACAAAACAATTTCTTGAGTTCATAAAATTACTCTGAATATTTTTATTTATTTTACAGCATTGTTTTTCTAATTTTACTGAATAAATATTTTTCTCATAATTTTTCTTTTTAATAAATTTTTTTTAAGAGTAAAAAGACCGTTTTGCCCCTGGTCCAACACGGTTGAACCAGACCAAAACCTGGCTCGGGTCGGTGGTCAACCCGACCGAGCCAGACCCTCTACTCGCCTCTCTCTCTCACGACCCGAACTCTCTCTCTCTCCCGCGGTTCCTCTTTCCGCCGCCGTCGCCGCACGAATCCGGCGAGGTCCGGTCGTCTCCTCCACCGTGCCGTGGCGCAAAAGACGCGCCACAGGTTCTCCTCCCTCCCCTCCGCGGCGATTTGAGTTTCCCTGCCTGACGTTGCCGTGCGAGACCCAACCCTAGGCTAGGGTTTCGGGCGTCTGGCGCGGCTCCGCCGTCCCGCTCTGCTCCGATGCTCCGCCACGGCTGGGTGCAGGGTTGCGACCCCTGTGCCGCCGTGGTGGTGTAGGTGAAGCTCGCCCGTGTCTCCTCGAGCTGCTGTCTTCTTCAACCTCGACGCCGGCGGGATGGCAGTACCGCAACTGCAACCCCGACGTCGCCTCGACACCCAGCTCGACTACAACTTCGGATAGTGCTGGTATGCTTCTGTGACCAGCCTTCGTGCTGATGGACTGCTTGATTTAGGACTACAAGGTGGTGATCTCCTGGTTTTCTAACTATAACTAGCTATGGTTGTGATAATTTGATGATGTCCTGGCTGCTGTTTGTGATGTGCATCTTGGATGGATGTGTGTGATGTTCCTTCCAAATAACTGAATTATGTGTCAGTTATGGTGCTAACATACTGATTCCTAGTTGCTACAGCTAGGAAAATGATTTGTTTCTCATTTGGATTTGCTTGCAAGTGATTCAAAAGTATAGATGAATTTGAAAGTGATTTGTGCCTTAGTGGCTTCTATGGTTGTGACTTGTTGCTGTGGTATTCTCCTGGGAGTGTGCCCAGTAACACGATCATGACCATATGATCTGCTGCTGGTGTGTTGCTCTATGAAAACCTCCATTTTAATTGTTGATGTGTTGCTCTGACTGTGCCCTGTGTAAGTGTAGATGATTTTCTGGAGCTAAATGTTTTAGTTTGCTTGCTGTGATGCCTCTAATGGAGTTACACAGTAGCTAGCTACTAATTATAGCTTTGGAATTTCTTTTATGCTATCCAGGGCGCTTGTTAGTGCACAGGTGTGCTTGTGGTGCCTTTCCCCCGTGGGTTTTGTGCCCAGCATCTAAATACTGGATTTGTGCTTCACAATTGATGAACTCAAGCAATAAAGCTTGTATGCCTTTGCCCAATTTGATGGATTTATGCCCCTTGCCCATGATGCATAGGCTGAGGCTTTTGATTTAATAAGAACAGATGCCTTGCTTGATTTAAATCCCTGTGATGAGGTTAGCATAGCATTTCTATGCTTAGCTGAGGGAAACACTCCACCACACCATGTGCATCTAGCAGATCATTTGGCTAGAGATAGAATATCAACCTGTGCTCAAGTGTGGTGATGTTGGGGCTGTTGCTTGTAGTTCTTGTGGATCTGTTGCTTGCAGTTCTTGTAGATCTGCTCCTGGTAGTTCTTGTGGATCTGCTCCTCCTGCTTCAGCTGCTTCCTTCCAGCTCCTGGCCTTCTCCTCCCAGCTCCTACTTGGCCTTGTGCTTCTATCCATCTTGCTCTTGCTTTAGGCAAGAATCCAGTGGTGAAAAGTGGAGGGATTGGGGGTTTAGTGATGAACTGTGGGCTGTGTGGGTGATGAACTTGAGCTGAGTGAAATGAGCTTGCTCCTTGCTTGCTACTGCTGTCCCTTGCTTTTATCCTCCTCCTGGGAGTGAAGTAGCTGTGCATGTGTAGTGAATGGTGGTGGGTGAAACAGGGCTGTGTGGCTTGTGTCCTACAACTCCCTTTGCCCTTGTTATTCACATGCCTATTGCAGTGTGATGATGGCTACCAGGACTGTGTGTGCTGTGGGCTCCTTTGCTGGCTCAGTTCAGAGAACTGGCATTGATGGGTTGAGCTTATCTTCATATTTGTTTTCATTTCTTTTTACTGGCCATGTGGATTTTATAGCCTGGGATGTTGTACTGAGGCTAAATATGATGATTAAGAACAGATACTACACTAAGTTCCTTGTCTTAAATCCGATGATGTGTTTAGCAGTGCATCACACTGCCTAACTGAGGATAATCTAACCCTAATCCCTTTGTTTAGTTCTATCTTTGCTTTTCATTTATTTTGCAGGAAAACAATATTGGTATACAGATCAAAAGGAGGAAAAGAAATACAAGATATTTTAGTTTAGGAAACAATTGTAATTTTCCTTTTTGAATTTCAGTTTGTTGTAATAAAGTTGTAAAGACATTGTATTTTATGTTTTAGAAAAAATGATTTGTTTGCCTTTGCAAGAATTCAATAAGTTGTATTATTTATTGTAAGATTTGAGTTATTAAATCTTTTATTAAATCATTTACATAATTGTTATTTTAGTTCCTTCAATGTTTTAATTTGAATTACTTTATGAATTCAATCAGTTGAATATTATATTTGAATTCAAATTCCTACAACAAGCAAATTACCTAAAGGTCATGTCAAAATAGAGGTTTTTAAAATAAGAGCTAAAAATACTTGCAAAAATATTAATGTTGAAATATAGGCAGGAGATAGTATGTAGTTCTCCTTAGTTTACAAGCAAGTAAATTTTGGAAATACTTTTGCTTTCTCAAATACTGGTATTAGTTTTGGTTGCTGATAACCCAAGTGTCATTGAAATGGAGTTGGCCAAAATAAGAATGGAAAAGATACATGGAATATTTTTCTTGTCATGACATGATCACCAAGTTAAATATATTTTTATATTGGTTGGGTCTTATATTTACTAGTCAAACAAATTAAACAACAAGTCACCCCTGTTCAAACATAGCAGTGGGAAGGAAAACACAATCATTAGTGAAGTATTTCAAAAAGTTTTTGTTGGTTCAGAATTTTGGGTCTGGTAAAACTAAGTTTTTCTTAGTTCCAAAATTTGGGATGTGACAGCTCTTCCCCCTTAAAAATAAATCTCGTCCTCGAGATTTGCCCGGTGGTAACAGGGGAGTACGAGGGCACGGGTTTTGGGCTGACTATACTTCCGAGGCCGTTGCTTCTTCAGCGCTATCGCCATGTGAGATCTTGACAAATTGATGTTGTGAGGCTTTCTTTGTCGATAAACTTCTGTGCTGAGTCCAGATCCTTGATGATGGGTGGTCTTGACGATTAACTCGGATGGATAGTCTTGGTTGGTTGTTTCCAGATGCTACAAGGCTAAGACGCAAGGAACTGATTATTAACATGTTCTTGTATACCCATTGCCGGTCTTCCCCCCTTAAAAAAGGGGTTTTTGAACGGTCATGCTGAGGGTTGCATCTGGGGTTGACTTGGAGGCATCGTCCTTCTTGGGTAGCTTGACATTCTTCGTCTTGGGTGTCGCGCCTTGGTGCTTGGGGTTGGTGCAGATATCACTTCCAGATATTTTCTCCTTACGAGGGTCACAGATGAGGACGCATTGTTTTCAGGATGCGTCGAGCCTATGTACTCGACTCTCTCCGGTTTCTAGCTAGAAGAAGGAGATTAAAACTTCTAATTGCACCTGGACACTTCTGGTTGCGTCTGAGGTTGCTTGGTGGTTGATGTTGTCCATAGCAGGTGTTTCCGGCGTTTGATTCTTCTGGGTACTCTGTTGGTTATTTGTCTTCACCTTTGTCCTTCTTCAGCTGAGTAAAGGAGGAACTTCATTGTCGACTTCCTTGGTTCTTGAGCTTCACGAAGCTTTGGTAAGAAGAGAATTTTGAGGTTACTTTGTGCTACCGACAAGGCGTGATTGTGAACAAGAAAAACAACACCCAAACAGAGACTCACCAACAACAACACACAACCAAGTAGAGCACACCAACACACAAGGTACCTTTAGTACCAACGGACATCTAATACTCGTGGTAGACGGGTAGTACAACCGAGGTTCCTATCATATGTTTTTCCTATGGGCCTTGGTTAAACATAGTTGGTGAAGTCTTCACTTTGTCACCTTAGGCTTCAGCAGGAAAAATTGAGATTGTCGGGTTTGCAACTTGAGTAGAATTATTGATGTTGAGCGGAGATCTTCGAAGGTCTCTTGCCTTGTGGACATCGATGATCTTGGCATTTGCAGATCAATCGCCTTGATGTTAAATGTCGAGTATTTGGGATGGAAACTTCTTCTTGTGGGTGCTAGCTAATTAGGTCTCACTTGGGTTCATCGTCAAGTATTTTGAACGGGTAAGAGGGATTAGAGAAATCCTTGGAAAATCTTAAATAGAGGGATGAGTCTCGGAAATATTTGAGAAGGTGAGAAGAGTGGAAGTTATTTTTGGACTTCCTTAGATAAAAATATGTTTTTGGTAACAATATATTTTTAACAAAATATTTCTTTCCTAACTAACGTCCATGCTAACTAAGGTCTGTTACAGTCAGGATGGCTCTGATACCAAGTCTGTGGGGACCCCGGATTAGCTATCCGAGATACCCGTTATGTTTCCTGCAACACTCCCATGATCAGTCTGTTGTTGCACATAACTCGAATTGGCATCACAGATCACCCATAAATACCGAATAAAAGTACTTACTTGATTGAAGCCATAACTTCATCAGGTATTTGCAGCGGAAATCACCCAATCAACGTGGAGCCCAAGTCACTTGCCAACCCTACAGGCAGCTGACTGGGAAGCGCCCTAGTTCGCATTGACGTTATTGAAGTCTTCTTCTTCGAACAGTTCTTCTTCAAAATCTGGCTAAGACAATAGCCAGGGACGAAACCAATATGAGTACATTTGAATGTACTCGCAAACTACCCCCGAAATGAGCATGCACTACTCTTTTTATTGTTTAAATAAAACTTTTTCTGCTTTGAAAACTCTATACCCTTGTTGAAAAGAGAAGGATAGACTTTTGTTTAATAAAACTTTGTTTTGAAATCTCTATATCTTTATTGAAAAAGAAAGGAAGGCTTTCAGAATCTTTCCCATAAATCTGTTTTTGTAAGAAGTCTCTTTTAAAACTTTTTCCCGAAAATATCACCATTTGGTTTATTTCTCCAAAACTCCTTTTTCTTTTCATTTTTCCAACAACCTTATACCAGCCCTTCGGTATAGTTGCCTAAAACATTTTCCACTTTCAAATCACAAAACTCTTCACTTCTCGACCATAGCCCGTCATGGTCAAGTCATTCTCCAGCAACCTCATACCAGCCCGTCGGTAGAGTTGCAGATACAACACATCCCCATTTTATTTTCAAATCTCAAAACTTTGCAAAACTTGCACATGGTCAGAGGACAGTCTCCCAATTGTCCATATCTGAGGACTCGGCTATTCGAATAGTTTTAACCCTCTGCAGAGGTAGCACGCTTTTCCCACACCCATCCGGTAACTCATCGTGTCAGCCACGTCCCGCCATACCAGGTGTATGCGAAGTTGAGCCACCGACCATAGCCTCTCATTTGCTCATGCTAGTACAGGATCCTTCCCATATGACACTTTCCATCGACACCCAGTCCAGTTTCCCGTCAGAAACCCTAAGTGTGAGGACTCATAGTTTTGTCCGGCGGTTTATGGTGGAACCTTCTATCCTCCCCACCAACTTGTGTGAGGACCCGGGTCAGGGGGTAGGTCCTCGGACCATCCCCTCATGCATAACGGAGTCATCTCCGTCGATGAGGTATCCCATACTAATAAGAGCAAACTACATGACTACGCCTTTTCCCATATGTGGTAAATGTGGTCGCACAGGGTAAGATTGGTCGTCATAGTACAAAGACACAATGTGCATTTTTCATAAGCATCTCCATTCTCCATTTCTCCATTTCCACACCGACATCTCGGTATTCCACAACCACACAAGTATTTTCCAAAGGAGTTTTGAGTAAACAATATTTTTCCCATCCTATAGTTTGAAAAAGAATTTCCATCTAATATCTCCATATTGGGTGCCAAAATAATATACTTGTATTTTTAAAACAAAGGGTTTTCAAAATCATAGCTTTAGTGGCAAACACCACATAAATCACTGTTGCTCTTTATAAGCAAAACATGCGAACCAAAATAGATGTAAATAAATGCAAGCTCAGAGGATAGCTTGCCTTGCTCGGCAAAGTGACCTTGGTCTTGATCTTCAGGTTCAACCAATTCCCCCTCCTCGATAATTCCAGCAACGTTCTCGTCTAATCGATAAACAAACAAATACAAGCAATCACTAAACTACTCAATCAAACATCACCACCTTACAATATTAAACTCTACCAATAGCTACGGTAGTCACACAAGGCAAACCAATTGGGTTCAATTTAATTGAATTAACCAATATTTAAATTAATAAGTAAGTGTTGTTTCAATGTTAGGGTGATTCAATTTTAGTCAAACAGGTGTTTGCTTTATACAAACAGATAGATTTTATTTTTCTGTTCATTTTTATATATATTATTTGTATTTTTCATTAATGAGAATTTTAATAATTTTATCTTATTTAAATTCCATTTTTAGAATATTTAAGGTTTGAAGAAAGTAGTTAACTGATTAAACTTAAATTTTGATTTATTAAATAATAGGAGGAATCATTTATGTAATATAATTTTATTTTATTATATGAGGAAATTAAGAATATATTTATTTCTTAATTTATTTGTATTTTGTTTGAATTTTCAAACTTAAATTCTTATTTAAAATAAGTTTTATAGATATAAAGGTATATCTTATATTTTAAATCAAGATAAAGTAATTTATAATACAAAACAATTTTCTTGAGTTCATAAAATTACTCTGAATATTTTTATTTATTTTACAGCATTGTTTTTCTAATTTTACTAAATAAATCTTTTTCTCATAATTTTTCTTTTTAATAATTTTTTTTTAAGAGTAAAAAGACCGTTTTGCCCCTGGTCCAACACGGTTGAACTAGACCAAAACCTGGCTCGGGTCGGTGGTCAACCCGACCGAGCCAGACCCTCTACTCGCCTCTCTCTCTCACGACCCGAACTCTCTCTCTCTCTCCCGCGGTTCCTCTTTCCGCCGCCGCCGTCGCCGCACGAATCCGGCGAGGTCCGGTCGTCTCCTCCACCGTGCCGTGGCGCAAAAGACGCGCCACAGGTTCTCCTCCCTCCCCTCCGCGGCGATTTGAGTTTCCCTGCCTGACGTTGCCGTGCGAGACCCAACCCTAGGCTAGGGTTTCGGGCGTCTGGCGCGGCTCCGCCGTTCCCGCTCTGCTCCGATGCTCCGCCACGGCTGGGTGCAGGGTTGCGACCCCTCTGCCGCCGTGGTGGTGTAGGTGAAGCTCGCCCGTGTCTCCTCGAGCTGCTGTCTTCTTCAACCTCGACGCCGGCGGGATGGCAGTACCGCAACTGCAACCCCGACGTCGCCTCGACACCCAGCTCGACTACAACTTCGGATAGTGCTGGTATGCTTCTGTGACCAGCCTTCGTGCTGATTGACTGCTTGATTTAGGACTACAAGGTGGTGATCTCCTGGTTTTCTAACTATAACTAGCTATGGTTGTGATAATTTGATGATGTCCTGGCTGCTGTTTGTGATGTGCATCTTGGATGGATGTGTGTGATGTTCCTTCCAAATAACTGAATTATGTGTCAGTTATGGTGCTAACATACTGATTCCTAGTTGCTACAGCTAGGAAAATGATTTGTTTCTCATTTGGATTTGCTTGCAAGTGATTCAAAAGTACAGATGAATTTGAAAGTGATTTGTGCCTTAGTGGCTTCTATGGTTGTGACTTGTTGCTGTGGTATTCTCCTGGGAGTGTGCCCAGTAACACGATCATGACCATATGATCTGCTGCTGGTGTGTTGCTCTATGAAAACCTCCATTTTAATTGTTGATGTGTTGCTCTGACTGTGCCCTGTGTAAGTGTAGATGATTTTCTGGAGCTAAATGTTTTAGTTTGCTTGCTATGATGCCTCTAATGGAGTTACACAGTAGCTAGCTACTAATTATAGCTTTGGAATTTCTTTTATGCTATCCAGGGCGCTTGTTAGTGCACAGGTGTGCTTGTGGTGCCTTTCCCCCCCGTGGGTTTTGTGCCCAGCATCTAAATACTGGATTTGTGCTTCACAATTGATGAACTCAAGCAATAAAGCTTGTATGCCTTTGCCCAATTTGATGGATTTATGCCCCTTGCCCATGATGCATAGGCTGAGGCTTTTGATTTAATAAGAACAGATGCCTTGCTTGATTTAAATCCCTGTGATGAGGTTAGCATAGCATTTCTATGCTTAGCTGAGGGAAACACTCCACCACACCATGTGCATCTAGCAGATCATTTGGCTAGAGATAGAATATCAACCTGTGCTCAAGTGTGGTGATGTTGGGGCTGTTGCTTGTAGTTCTTGTGGATCTGTTGCTTGCAGTTCTTGTAGATCTGCTCCTGGTAGTTCTTGTGGATCTGCTCCTCCTGCTTCAGCTGCTTCCTTCCAGCTCCTGGCCTTCTCCTCCCAGCTCCTACTTGGCCTTGTGCTTCTATCCATCTTGCTCTTGCTTTAGGCAAGAATCCAGTGGTGAAAAGTGGAGGGATTGGGGGTTTAGTGATGAACTGTGGGCTGTGTGGGTGATGAACTTGAGCTGAGTGAAATGAGCTTGCTCCTTGCTTGCTACTGCTGTCCCTTGCTTTTATCCTCCTCCTGGGAGTGAAGTAGCTGTGCATGTGTAGTGAATGGTGGTGGGTGAAACAGGGCTGTGTGGCTTGTGTCCTACAACTCCCTTTGCCCTTGTTATTCACATGCCTATTGCAGTGTGATGATGGCTACCAGGACTGTGTGTGCTGTGGGCTCCTTTGCTGGCTCAGTTCAGAGAACTGGCATTGATGGGTTGAGCTTATCTTCATATTTGTTTTCATTTCTTTTTACTGGCCATGTGGATTTTATAGCCTGGGATGTTGTACTGAGGCTAAATATGATGATTAAGAACAGATACTACACTAAGTTCCTTGTCTTAAATCCGATGATGTGTTTAGCAGTGCATCACACTGCCTAACTGAGGATAATCTAACCCTAATCCCCTTTGTTTAGTTCTATCTTTGCTTTTCATTTATTTTGCAGGAAAACAATATTGGTATACAGATCAAAAGGAGGAAAAGAAATACAAGATATTTTAGTTTAGGAAACAATTGTAATTTTCCATTTTGAATTTCAGTTTGTTGTAAAAAAGTTGTAAAGACATTGTATTTTATGTTTTAGAAAAAATGATTTGTTTGCCTTTGCAAGAATTCAATAAGTTGTTTTATTTATTGTAAGATTTGAGTTATTAAATCTTTTATTAAATCATTTACATAATTGTTATTTTAGTTCCTTCAATGTTTTAATTTGAATTACTTTATGAATTCAATCAGTTGAATATTATATTTGAATTCAAATTCCTACAACAAGCAAATTACCTAAAGGTCATGTCAAAATAGAGGTTTTTAAAATAAGAGCTAAAAATACTTGCAAAAATATTAATGTTGAAATATAGGCAGGAGATAGTATGTAGTTCTCCTTAGTTTACAAACAAGTAAATTTTGGAAATACTTTTGCTTTCTCAAATACTGGTATTAGTTTTGGTTGCTGATAACCCAAGTGTCATTGAAATGGAGTTGGCCAAAATAAGAATGGAAAAGATACATGGAATATTTTTCTTGTCATGACATGATCACCAAGTTAAATATATTTTTATATTGGTTGGGTCTTATATTTACTAGTCAAACAAATTAAACAACAAGTCACCCCTGTTCAAACATAGCAGTGGGAAGGAAAACACAATCATTAGTGAAGTATTTCAAAAAGTTTTTGTTGGTTCAGAATTTTGGGTCTGGTAAAACTAAGTTTTTCTTAGTTCCAAAATTTGGGATGCGACACCGCGATGGCCGGATCTAGAAGCGCCGACAGAGGAAGCCATTAGAGAGACTAAGGAGAGTTGAAAGCCACAGTGTGCGGCGGCTAGGGTTGGAAGAGAGACAAGTGAGAGAGTGATAATGAGACCGAGCCGACAGTATATATAAGCGCCACATTGGCAACGAACATTTTATATAACCGTTTCCATTGATTTTACACCAGCGAGAGAGTAAACTTACTAACAGGTACTCTAAATTACATATGAACGCAGAGACCACTTAGCAGCTAGTGCTACTACATACGGACTTGATAATGAAGTAAACGATTACATATATGCTACTACTAGCTAATGCTAGTTGATACGTCTCCAACGTATCCATAATTTCTGCTGTTCCATGCTTATATTATACCATTTGCTACATGTTTTTATACACTTCGTATCACTTTTATGCATTTTCTGGGACTAACCTATTAACAAGATGCCACAGTGCCAGTTCCCTGTTTTCTGCTGTTTTTGGTTTCAGAAAGTTACTTCTGGAAATATTCTCGGAATTGCACGAAACAAAAGGCCAGTCCCTATTTTTCCAGCACGTACACGGAGTCCGAAGGAGAGACGAAGGAGAGCCACGAGGTGGCCAAACCACCAGCGGCGCGGCAGTGGGCCCACCGCGCCGCCTGTGGTTTGGGCCCCTCGGGGGTCCGCCGACATCGCCCCTTCGCCTATTTATTCCCCGAGACGTGAAAACCCTAAAACACCGAGCCTTTCATCCAGAACATATTCGCTGCCGCCGCCGTCGTCAACCCTAACTCGGGGGGTTCTGAAGCTCTTCCCGGCACCCTGCCGGAGAGGGGAATCATCACCGGAGGGCTCTACATCGCCATGCCCGCCTCCGGAGTGATGCGTGAGTAGTTCATCCTTGGACTATGGGTCCATAGCAGTAGCTAGATGGTTGTCTTCTCCACTTGTGCCATCATGTTTAGATCTTGTGAGCTGCCTATCATGATCAAGATCATCTTATTGTAATGCTACATGTTGTGTTTGCTGGGATCTGACTTATATTGATACCTATGTGGAGCTGAATATTATATTATCATGTCTATGTCATTTGTGATCTTGCATGCTCTCCGTTACTTGTTGAAGCCTTGGCCAAGTGAATACTTGTAACTCCAAGAGGGGGTATTTATGCATGATAGTTGGGTTCAACCTCTATTTAACCTGGGATAGTGACAGCAAGTTCTAAGGTTGTAGATGTGTTGTTGCCACTAGGGGTAAAACAGCAATGCTTTATTCAAGGATGAATGTATTGTTTACATTACGCACATTACTTAATGCAATTGTCTGTTGCTTGCAACTTAATACTGGAAGGGGTACGGATGTTAACCGGAAAGTGGACTATTTAGGCATAGATGCATGCTGGATAGCGGTCTATGTACTTTGTCGTAATGCCCAAATGAATCTCATAGTAGACACCACAACTCACACATGCATGTTATATGCACTTATCAATTGTCAATTGCCCAGCTGTAATTTGTTTACCCAGCATGTTAGTTATCTTATTGGAGAGACACCACTAGTGAACTGTGGACCCCGGTCCATTCTTTTACATCTGAAATACAATCTACTGCAATCATTGTTCTCTACTGTTTTATGCAAACAAACATCATTTTCCATTCGATACGTTTAACCCTTTGTTTTCAGCAAGCCGGTGAGATTGACAACCTCACTGTTAAGTTGGGGCAAAGTAATTTGATTGTGTTGTGCAGGTTCCACGTTGGCACCGGAATCCCTGGTGTTGCGCCGCACTACACTCCTTCACCAACACCTTCGAAGCAAACCTCGTTTTCCTACTGGTTCGATTAAACCTTGGTTTCATACTGAGGGAAAACTTACTGCTGCACTCATCATACCTTCCTCTTGGGGTTCCCAACTGACGTGTGACGTACAAGCATTGTTTCTGGCACTATTAACCTAGAGCCACCAACACGTTTTCTGGCGCCGTTGCCGGGGAAAACCGAATTGCTTCTGCAAGGGGAGTCTCTCACACCCAATCTCTTTACTTTGTTATTTGTCTTGCTTAGTTTATTTTTATTTAGTCTTGTTTGCTCTCTTTATCAAAAACACAAAAAAATTAGTTACTTGTTTAATTCAGTTTGATTTTGTTTTTCAAAATGAATGCTCCTGAAGTTGAAGTTCGTTCTTTTAGGCAACTAGGAGGTGAAAATTTGAAAGATGCTTGGTATAGAATTAGTGATGCTCATCATAGATGTACTAAGAAACACTCTACCACTATCCTCCTTAGGAACTTTTATGTTGGTATCTCTAGTTGGTATAGGTATGTTCTAGACACTCTTACAGGTGGAAATTTCTTGGGTACTCCTGCTTTAGAAGCCTGTAATATTATTGAAAGTTTGGTAGGAACACCACCCACTAAAGATATTAAAATTGAGATCACCTTGGAGGATGTTATAAATAAGTTAGACTCTATGGAGAATTTTTTCCAAATTTTCTTGATTGTATTGGTAAGACTAATGAATCAATAGCCACCATCAATGAAAGAATCACTGTTCTTGAGGATAATAATATCCATGACACCCAAAATCATAGAATTGATGAGTTAGAGGAAGCTATTGAAACCTTAAGTTCAACCTTTACTTCTCTTAAGTCTAAAAAGGAGAAAGTTTATGTGGGTAGAGAGCAAAAGTTTATGTATGTTCCTAAAGTGCCAAAACCAAAGACTCATTATGAGCTTAAAATTGATAAAACTTTTAGTACGGTTAAAGGTAATGAAACACCTCCAGGAACATCTAAGATACCCATTGTTACAAGCTGTGTGTTGGAAGAAGCTTTTGATGATTTGAATGATTTGCCACTTGACAACACTTGATTTTCACTTTCTGCGCCTAGCTGAAAGGCGTTAAAGAAAAGCGCTTATGGGAGACAACCCATCGTTTTTATTTGCTGTTATTTTTGTTTTCTTTGAGTCAAGGAGTTTTGTTACTTCTGTAGCAACTCCTTTGTATCTTTATTTTATCGCAATGTTGTGCCAAGTAAAGTTCTATATTGAAAGTTGATGCAAGATTTGGATTTCTGCGCAGTGACAGATTTTTAGCTGTCACGGATTTGAGCTTATCTCCCTGTAGAAAATTCAAAAAATTCTGAGAAAAATCACGCATATTCCTGAGATATGTACGCAACTTTCATTATTTTAGGCCAGATCCATCTGAGCAACTTAAGTGCCTCGAAAAAATTCGTCATTCCAGACTGTTCTGTTTTTGACAGATTCTGCCTTTTGTTTTGCATTCGCTCTTTTACTGTGTTTGTGTGGATTTCTTTGCTCCACAAAGCATTGGTGGCTGTAGCTAATGTCCAGAAGCTTTGGGATTGATTGTATCATTACAGAATATGAGAATTTTTGATTATGCACTAACCCTCTAATGAGAACTGTCTTGAGTTTGGTGTGAAGGAAGTTTTCAAGGATCAAGCGAGAAGGGTGATATTATGTGATCAAGAAGAGTGAAAAGCCTAAGCTTGGGGATGCCCCCGTGGTTCATCCCAACCATATTCAGAGAGACTCAAGCGTCTAAGCTTGGGGATGCCCAAGGCATCCCCTTCTTCATCAACAAACTTATCAGGTCATCTCTAGTGAAACTATATTTTAATTCTTTCACATCTTATGCGCTTTACTTGGAGCGTCTGTGTGTTTTTATTTTTGTTTTTGTTTGAATAAATTCGGATCCTAGCAATCCTTGTGTGGGAGAGAGACACGCTCCGCTTTTTCATGTGAATACTCATGTTCTTCACTTATATTTGTTGAGTATTCTTAACTAGCTACTGCAGTGCTTTTAGCTCCTGTTTTTCATGCATCTCTTCGAGCTGTTAGCACTTGTTTATAAATACTCTCTTGCTGCATTATATTATCATTTGGAGAGTTTATGTTTAAATAAATTATTGGTGTTTGTTTGGAAGAAAGAAAATGCTACATGTAGTAGTTGGTATTGGAAAAGACATATGCATTCTTGTAGATCATTGTCTTGTTTTGATTTGATGCTTTGCAATTGTTTTGAGCTCTCAAGTAGATCATGTTTAAGCTCTTGCATCATGTAGTTAAAGCCTAGTAGTGGAGAACTACCGTAGAGCTTGTTGAGACTTGGGATGCATATTTGTTCTCTCTAAGGTCTAGATATTTTCTGGTAAAATGTTTGAGCAACAAGGAAGACAGTGTAGAGTCTTATAATACTTGCAATATGTTTTTATGTGATTCTTGCTGTACCGGTTTATACTTGTGTTTGCTTCAAACAACCTTGCTAGCCTAAACTCTGTACTGAGAGGGAATGCTTCTCGTGCATCCAAAACTTGAGCCAAAACCCATGCCATTTGTGTCCACCATACCTACCTACTATGTGGTATTTCCTGCCATTCCAAGTAAATATTTCATGTGCTACCTTTAAACTATTCAAAACTTTATTACTCCTTATTTGTGTCAATGTTTTATAGCTCATGAGGAAGTATGTGGTGTTTTATCTTTCAATCTTGTCATTTACTTCTGACAGACTTTCACCAATGGACTAGTGGCATATACATCCGCTTATCCAATAATTTGCAAAAAGAGCTGGCAACGGGGTGCCCAGCCCCAATTAATTACAACTTTCATTAATAATTCTCTTCACATGTTTTGCCCTGATTTATCAGTAAGCAACTTAATTTTGCAAATAGACACTCCTCCATGGTATGTGAATGTTGGAAGGCACCCGAGGATTCGGTTAGCCATGGCTTGTGTAAGCAAAAGGTTGGGAGGAGTGTCATCTATAAAGAAACTAAAATACATGTGTAAACAAAAGAGAAGAGGGATGATCTACCTTGCTGGTAGAGATAACGTCCTTCATGGGAGCCGCTCTTGAAAGTCTGGTTGACAAGGGGGTTAGAGTGCCCACTACCATTCGTTGACAACAACAAACACCTCTCAAATACTTATTTTGTGCTCTCTATATGCTTTCGAAAACTTAAAAAGCTCTAGCACATGATTTAATCCCTGCTTCCCTCTGCGAAGGGCCTATCTTTTACTTTATGTTGAGTCAGTTTACCTACTCCTTTCTATCTTAGAAGCAAACACTTGTGTCAACTTTGTGTGCATTGATTCTTACATATTTACTTATTGCACTTGTTATATTGCTTTATGTTGACAACTATCCATGAGATATACATGTTACAAGTTGAAAGCAATGCTGAAACTTAATCATCCTTTGTGTTGCTTCAATGCCTTTTACTTTGAATCTATTGCTTTATGAGTTACCTCTTATGCAAAACTTTTTGATGCTTGTCTTGAAAGTACTATTCATGAAAAGTTTTTGCTTATATGATTCATTGTTTACTCTTTATCTATTTGTTAGCAAACTATAGATCATTGCTTTGAGTCACTTCATTCATGACATGAGCCTTGCAATATATTGATCAAGATTGTGTGAAAGCATGTCTCCTCAGAAATTATTTGTTGTTATCGTTTTACCTACTCGAGGACGAGTAGAACTAAGCTTGGGGATGCTTGATACGTCTCCAACGTATCCATAATTTCTGCTGTTCCATGCTTATATTATACCATTTGCTACATGTTTTATATACACTTCGTATCACTTTTATGCATTTTCTGGGACTAACCTATTAACAAGATGCCACAGTGCCAGTTCCCTGTTTTCTGCTGTTTTTGGTTTCAGAAAGTTACTTCTGGAAATATTCTCGGAATTGCACGAAACAAAAGGCCAGTCCCTATTTTTCCAGCACGTACACGGAGTCCGAAGGAGAGACGAAGGAGAGCCACGAGGTGGCCAAACCAGCGGCGCGGCAGGGGCCCACCGCGCCGCCTGTGGTTTGGGCCCCTCGGGGGTCCGCCGACATCGCCCCTTCGCCTATTTATTCCCCGAGACGAAAACCCTAAAACACCGAGCCTTTCATCCAGAACATATTCGCTGCCGCCGCCGTCGTCAACCCTAACTCGGGGGGTTCTGAAGCTCTTCCCGGCACCCTGCCGGAGAGGGGAATCATCACCGGAGGGCTCTACATCGCCATGCCCGCCTCCGGAGTGATGCGTGAGTAGTTCATCCTTGGACTATGGGTCCATAGCAGTAGCTAGATGGTTGTCTTCTCCACTTGTGCCATCATGTTTAGATCTTGTGAGCTGCCTATCATGATCAAGATCATCTTATTGTAATGCTACATGTTGTGTTTGCTGGGATCTGACTTATATTGATACCTATGTGGAGCTGAATATTATATTATCATGTCTATGTCATTTGTGATCTTGCATGCTCTCCGTTACTTGTTGAAGCCTTGGCCAAGTGAATACTTGTAACTCCAAGAGGGGGTATTTATGCATGATAGTTGGGTTCAACCTCTATTTAACCTGGGATAGTGACAGCAAGTTCTAAGGTTGTAGATGTGTTGTTGCCACTAGGGGTAAAACAGCAATGCTTTATTCAAGGATGAATGTATTGTTTACATTACGCACATTACTTAATGCAATTGTCTGTTGCTTGCAACTTAATACTGGAAGGGGTACGGATGTTAACCGGAAAGTGGACTATTTAGGCATAGATGCATGCTGGATAGCGGTCTATGTACTTTGTCGTAATGCCCAAATGAATCTCATAGTAGACACCACAGCTCACACATGCATGTTATATGCACTTATCAATTGTCAATTGCCCAGCTGTAATTTGTTTACCCAGCATGTTAGTTATCTTATTGGAGAGACACCACTAGTGAACTGTGGACCCCGGTCCATTCTTTTACATCTGAAATACAATCTACTGCAATCATTGTTCTCTACTGTTTTATGCAAACAAACATCATTTTCCATTCGATACGTTTAACCCTTTGTTTTCAGCAAGCCGGTGAGATTGACAACCTCACTGTTAAGTTGGGGCAAAGTAATTTGATTGTGTTGTGCAGGTTCCACGTTGGCACCGGAATCCCTGGTGTTGCGCCGCACTACACTCCTTCACCAACACCTTCGAAGCAAACCTCGTTTTCCTACTGGTTCGATTAAACCTTGGTTTCATACTGAGGGAAAACTTACTGCTGCACTCATCATACCTTCCTCTTGGGGTTCCCAACTGACGTGTGACGTACAAGCATTGTTTCTGGCACTATTGACCTAGAGCCACCACTACTACTAGCAGCTGCTGATGTAGACTCGGGCTCATCGTCGCTGTACACGAGTGCGTCCCTCCGGCATAAGGTACCGTCGAAGATCTTGATGAAGAACCCGTTGTCGTCGTCGAACTCGAAGCACAAAAAGTGCCCCTGCTCAAGCTTGTACGCTTGGGCGAATGACTTCCATCCCTGGCCGAGGTACAAATTCCCCCCGGCACTCACGGCTCTCGATGCATGGTAGCTGCCACCATGCCTTGGAGCTTCTCTGCGAACACCCTCGGAGCCTCAGGCGGCTCTCGATGCCCTTGTACAGGATAACCAAGAACTCGAAGCCGCGCAGCTCCGGGGACATGTCTTCAGAGGACGGTGAGGGCGACACCGACGGCGTGGCATTGCGGCTGCGCCCCCTACCACGGCCGCGCCCTCGTCCACGGCCGCGCCCACGTCCACGGCCGCGACCGCTGATGGTACCTCTCGCCGGGGACATGTCTTCAGAGGACGGTGAGGGCGACACCGACGGCATGGCATTGCCGCTGCGCCCCCTACCACGGCCTCGCCCTCGTCCACGGCCGCGACTGCTGCTGGTACCTCTCGCCATGGATTTGGACGGAGGGGATCTGGCGAAGTTTGAATAACTATAGGCGATGGACGTAGGGAAATGCGCGACAGAAAATCAAAAAATTTCTCTCACATGCGGAAGCAACACCCAAAGATCTTATCTAAGGAGATGCAAGTAACGGGGAGGGTAATCAACATACCCTCGAAGAACACGAGCGTTGGACGTTAATCACAACGCAGCTTGGTGTAGACCTTGATGCGGTTCACTCCGATCAGCACCACAACGAGCGGTGCCTCCGAGATTTACACACGTACGGCTCAGCAACGTCTCCTCTCTTGATCCAGCAAGCTTGAAGGAGAAGTAGATGGGATTCAAACCAGCAGCACGACGGTGTGGTGGTTCGGTGAGCTCTCACGCGGGCAGGGCTTCATCAAGCCAAGACCACAAGAGAAAGGAGTAAGAGGAAGTGTACCGGCTTAGGAATCAAAATCATGATTCTTTCCCCAAATGGTACCCTCCTTATATAGGATGTGGGGAGGGGGTGTGAGGCTATCTTCCCCAGGAAGAAACCAGCCTCCAAATCTTCCCTAGGAAGAAACCAGCCTCCAATCTTCCCTAGGAAGAAACTAGCCTCCAAATCTTCCCCAGGAAGGAACCAGCCTCCAAGGCTTCCCCAGGAAGGAACCTAGCTGCCAAGACTTCTCAAGGAAGGAACTTGGCTGCCAAATATCCTAAGTGGGACGTTCGGGATAGTGGGCCCCACCATGGGACCCACCGGAACATTTCAGGAAAAACCCCGATACAATATCGGTTAATTCCTGAACTTTTCCGGAACCCAAAAACCACATTCCTATATATGAAACTTTATCTCCGGACTCTTCCGGAGCTCCTCGTGATATCCCGGATCCTATCCGGGACTCCGAACAACCTTCGGTCTCACCATTATAATTATCCCAAAGCTACTCTAGCGTTACCGAACTTTAAGTGTGTGACCCTACGGGTTCGAGAACAAGTGGACATGATCGAGACTCCTCTATGATCAATAACCATTAGCGGGACCTGGATGCCCATAATGACTCCCACAAGTTCAACGAAGATCGTTATCGGTGTGAACCACAATGTCAACGTATTCCATTTCCTTTGTCTCACGATATTTTACTTACCCGAGATCTGATCGGCGGTATCACCATACCTAGCTCAATCTCGTTACTAGTAAGTACTCTTTACTCGTTCCATAATACAACATTCCATGTGGCTAACTCTTTAGTCACGTGCTTGCAAGCGATACCGAATGTGCATTACCGAGTGGGCCCAGAGTATATCTCTCCGTCACACGGAGGGACAAATCCCAGTCTTGATACATGCAAATCAACAAGTACTTTCGGAGATACCTGTAAGACACCTTTATAGTCACCCAGTTACGAAGTGACGTTTGAAGTCCCCAAGACGTATTCCTCAGTACCCGGATAGACATAATCTCATGGTCAAAGAAACAGGATACTTGACAATACAAGACATGGCAATATATACTTATTGATCCGATCAATATTGCTATGCTTGGTTGGGTCTGTCCATCACGTCATTCTCCAATGACATGACCTCGTTATTAATTGACAACTCATGTCCATGGTTAGGAAACCATAACCATCATTAATCAACGAGCTAGTCTAGTAGAGGCTTACTAGGGACTCTGTGTTGTTTACATAACCACACATGTATTAGGTTTCCGGTTAATACAATTATAGCATGGAGAATAAACATTACCATGAACATGGAAATATGATAATAACTCTTTATTATTGCCTCTAGGGCATATTTCCAACAATCTCCCACTTGCACTAGAGTCAATAATCTAGTTAACATTGTAAGGATCTAACACCCATGGGCTTATGGTGTTGATCATGTTTGGCTAGTGGAAGAAGTTTTAGTCAACGGGTCTGACACCTCAGGTCCGTTTGTATTTTGCATATCTTTGCGTCTTCACGCTCCACTCATTCATAATGATGTGGAATCAGCTTTGTATATGTTCGAATCTCTGGTGGAACCTTAACTCTTCGGCATTAATTATGGAGCCAAACATTGTCTCACAATGGAGCTCCATAGCTTTACCTTCGTCGGAGCTACACCAAGTTCAGTTATGAACTTTTGATTCAACACCCTCCTTCGCTGCTTCCAAAGCGGCGATATACTCAGCTATCATTGTAGAATTCGTCACAGTGTTAAACTTTGGAACACTTCCAAATCCAGCATGGAACTCCTTCCAGCTTACTGCGTCTCCGAATAACCAGCAAGTTTGATTGAGATCGATAATCGTCAGGATTAGTCATGAGTCTAGCATCGGTGTAACCCCTTACAACGAGCTCATCATGACCTCCATAGAACGAGAAACAACTCCTTAGTCCTTCTCAAGTACTTAAGGAAGTTTTTCACTGTTGTCCAGTGATCATCATCCATGATCACTCTGGTATCTGCTCATAACACTTATGGCATAGGACACATCTGGTTGTGTACATGTTATGGTATGAATGATTGATCCAATCAATCATGCATTCTTGCTCATCATGTGTCGAAGACACTGAGTCTTGCTCAACTTCAACCATATGAACATGGTAAGAACACTTCTTGCCTTTTCATACCGAACTACTTCAGTACTATGTCCATGTACTCTGGCTTAGCCATATTAGGTATCAAATCTATCTCCATAGATCTTTATATCCAATATGTAGGCATCTTTGCTTTAATCATTCATAGAAAACTATTTTCAATGAAGATTTAGCTGTATTAAGAAAATATACATTATTTCAAATCAACAATATGTCTCCACATAAAGTTTTAGAAATATTTCTCGGCGCTCCCACTTACTTTCTTGAATTCTCAAGCATCTTTGCCGTCCACGATGAAGTCAAAACATTTTAACACTTCATCTAGGCAAATATTCCAACTCCGTCATGCTTGCTTCAGTTCCATAAAATGAACTCTGAAGTGAGCATACCTTTCTAGCATTATATGCAACGACAAACCCTCAGATTGCATCAAATGCATGTCCTCGGTTAGCTTCCATTAGGAACGCTGTTTTGAAGTCCATTTGCCATATCATATATGTAGCAATTGCTAGATTTATCCGAACAGACTTTCAAGCTTGCTACGGGAGACAAATCTCATCGTAGTCAACTCTTTGAACTTGACAGAAACACCTTTCATAAGTCAAGCTTCATGGATGTAAACATCCATATCTGTTATAGATCCATATACGTTCGTAGGCATTACGCCTTCCGTAGGGACTACCAAGTTCCAAACTTGATTTTCGTAAATGGAGTCTATCTCGGGTCTCATGGCGCCTAGCCATTTAGCGGAGTCAGGGCCCATCATTGCTTATGTGTAGGTAGCAGGCTTATCATTGTCTAACAATAATATTCCATCCGATAACCATTCTGGTTTCGGGTGAGTCCTACTACATCTTCATGGTTCAGCTGCTGGCTCGACTGAAGTTACTACATCACATGTAGAAGCTTCCGTATCAGTCAAAGTGAGAAACTCCGGAACCTCTTCCGATGCGCCACTCTGACCTGAAGACGAAGATTCACAATCTCGTCGAGCTGCACTGTCCTCCCACTCATGTTTTTGCAAGAAACTCTTTCTCGTAAAACACACATTGTTCCTGACAAACATTTTGCCTTACGTGCGGTAGCCGAGGAATACCAAAACGTTTTTGGCATAACCAACGAAGAAACAAAACATATCCGTTTTAGGATCGAGCTAATAGTAAACTCCTTTACATATGCATCGCATCCCCGTGCCATATCTCATATGGTGTCGTTCAAACGGATTTAGATGGCGCTCTTTTCAGTGTGTAAGCGACAGTCTCTAAAGCACAACTACAAAAGATAATGGCAGATTAATAACATCATCGATCTCACCATGTCAAAATAGGCTCGATCACGTCTCTCGGACACATCATACACCTATGGTGTTCCGGGTGACGTAAGTTGTGGAACAATTCCGCAACCTTTCAGATGTTCGCTAAACTTGTAACTCAAATACTTATCTCCGTGATCCAATCATAGAGATTTTATTTTCTTGTTACAATGATTTCCACTTCATGCTGAAATTATTGAACTTTTCAAAAGTTTCAGTCTTATGTATCGTTTGAACATATACTCATATATCTATTCAAAACATCCGAGAAGGATATGAAGTAAAAGAATCTACTGCCCACGGTTACACTTCTGTGCCACATACATCACATGTATGATCTCCAACAAGTTAACCGTTTGTTCAACATTGCCTATGAACGACGTCTCTCGTCATTTCCTTTTGAAATGATTCACAAGCGTCAAATGATTCATAATCAAATGACTCCAGAAATTCCATCACTATGGAGTCTCTTCATGTGATTCTTTCCAATATGACTTAGACGGCAGTACCACAAAATGTGGAATTCTAATCATGAATCTTACGACGTTTAGCGCCAGTGTTATAGATGTATTTTGTTACTTGTCAAGATTTCACCAAATCCTGAATGTATGACGACGACCGTAGCAACTATTGCTTCGTTCTTGTCACACACCATAACATCCTTTGTTGGTCTCTTAGGCCATTGTATTTCTTGCATCGAGTTGCAAACAAGAGCAACCGACCTGGTATCCTTGTGATCAACAATTGGTCACTATACCCAAGAAGTACATTGTTTGACCAACAAACAATACATCAATAACATGTATAACAATTATACCTGAGCTGGACATTTCCAGACTTTTATTTTACTGCCAGATTCTTTCTGTAGTTCCTCTTCCGGTTTCCCCGTGTCTGAAAGTTTTACCATCATCAAATGATTGGCGTTCTTCTAGATTCCACTCTTAACAGTCTTTTAAGCATAGTGATCAAATCACCCATACTGTTTTCCATCTCAGTCATGAACAATTCATGAGAATGCTACTATTGCACGGAGGGAGGGAAAACAAGAATACTATCAGTGCCCAACTGGTTGGGGTTTAGGACGCCAAGCGTCTACAACATTGACATGTACCTAGACAATCTAGGTATACATGTTAACTCACTGAATTATCCTTGGTCATTTGCACACAAACCAATCTTTTGATATCATATATCATTCAACCATTGGTTGTGTCTGAAACAATTTCAGCTCCTGGATTGTCTCTCAGACACTCAGTGCTCAAAAACATTTCTGAGGTTTGAGTTCCACTGAGGCAAGTATGACATAAGACGCTAAACTGGAATCAATGCTCTTAGATCACATCTATATATGCATATCTCATAGATCATATCTAATGACATACATTGAGCAGGAGGGTTACCAAAAGTTTGCAATAGGACTAAATCTTAACTTGATACCTTTGAGGACAATCCTCACAGTACGGTACTAGTCCGTAAAGATAATTACCAGATATCCAACAGTTTAATCTATCTCAATCAATCAAGCCTAGTGGTAGTTGAGAAAACGAATGCCATTGACTACAATGAATGATGCAAATACATAATTTGGACTATGTTCATGATAAAGAGTTCAGCGTAATCAAATTACCAAGTGAACTCCCACTTAAACCAACATCCCTCATAGTTGTTAAGTGGAACACGATCCAAATCCACCACACCAAACTCCGATCATCACGTGAGCCGATGTAGCTTCAATGGTGAACATCAACCATGTTGATCATATCAACCATATGATTCGTGTTTAACCTTTCGGTTCTTGTGTTCCGAGGCCATGTCTGCACATGCTAGGCTCGTTAAGCTAACCCAAGTATATCTGCCTGTGTGCCGAGGCCATGTCTGTACATGCTAGGCTCGAGCAACACCCGCTGTGTGGAACGTAGAATCCATCACACCCGATCATCACGTGGTGCTTAGAAACGAAGAACTGTCTTGGCGGTGGCATACTTGGGGAGAACACGATCTTAATTTTGAGTGAGGGATCATCTTATAATGCTACCGTCGTGCACACGCAGAATAAGATGCATAAAGGATAAACATCACATGCTTAAACAATGTGATATGGTATAGCCCTTTTCTTGCGTCTTGATCTCCATCTAGAACGCACGGCATGATCTCCATCATCCCTCCAGCAAGATGCATGGTTGCCTCCACCATCACGTTGCATCCACAACTATTGCTAACTCCTTAGCGATAAAGTAATGCAATTACATGGCGTATTAAGTTGACACGCAGGTCACAAAATAATAAGACAACCATTTGGCTCCTGCCGGCTGCCGATCTCATGACACGCAGGTCACAAAATAATATTACAATCAATGTGCATCTCATACAACAAATATTGTAAAATTGGGCTATACCAAATCACAACCACCCCTGCAAAAACAAGTTAGACGCCTCTCCCTTGATTTTTGCAATTTTACGTGGCTTCTAGGGGCTGCGTAAGAACCGTTCTTACCTACGCAAAAACCACAACGCTGATAATACAAGTTGCTTATTAACTTCTATAAGCCCTCCATTGTAAATCCGGTTTCACTATGATAAGAGCGACAGACACCCGCCAGCCGCATATGCAAACCAGTTGCATGTCAAGTGCGGAACCGGTCTCAATCCGAAGACTGTAAAGTTGGTCCGGGCCGCTGCATCTTACCATGCCACAAAACCAAGAAGTACACGCGAGAGGGTAGCAACAATAAATATCAAACGCCACACAACTCCTTGTGTTCTATCCGTACAAAGCAACTACGCAAAGCACGGCTCTGATACCACTGTAGGGATATGCGCGACAGAAAATCAAAATTTCTCTCACATGCGGAAGCAACACCCAAAGATCTTATCTAAGGAGATGCAAGTAACGGGGAGGGTAATCAACATACCCTCGAAGAACACGAGCGTTGGACGTTAATCACAACGCAGCTTGGTGTAGACCTTGATGCGGTTCACTCCGATCAGCACCACAACGAGCGGTGCCTCCGAGATTTACACACGTACGGCTCAGCAACGTCTCCTCTTCTTGATCCAGCAAGCTTGAAGGAGAAGTAGATGGGATTCAAACCAGCAGCACGACGGTGTGGTGGTTCGGTGAGCTCTCACGCGGGCAGGGCTTCATCAAGCCAAGACCACAAGAGAAAGGAGTAAGAGGAAGTGTACCGGCTTAGGAATCAAAATCATGATTCTTTCCCCAAATGGTACCCTCCTTATATAGGATGTGGGGAGGGGTGTGAGGCTATCTTCCCCAGGAAGAAACCAGCCTCCAAATCTTCCCTAGGAAGAAACCAGCCTCCAAATCTTCCCTAGGAAGAAACTAGCCTCCAAATCTTCCCCAGGAAGGAACCAGCCTCCAAGGCTTCCCCAGGAAGGAACCTAGCTGCCAAGACTTCTCAAGGAAGGAACTTGGCTGCCAAATATCCTAAGTGGGACGTTCGGGATAGTGGGCCCCACCATGGGACCCACCGGAACATTTCAGGAAAAACCCCGATACAATATCGGTTAATTCCTGAACTTTTCCGGAACCCAAAAACCACATTCCTATATATGAAACTTTATCTCCGGACTCTTCCGGAGCTCCTCGTGATATCCCGGATCCTATCCGGGACTCCGAACAACCTTCGGTCTCACCATTATAATTATCCCAAAGCTACTCTAGCGTTACCGAACTTTAAGTGTGTGACCCTACGGGTTCGAGAACAAGTGGACATGATCGAGACTCCTCTATGATCAATAACCATTAGCGGGACCTGGATGCCCATAATGACTCCCACAAGTTCAACGAAGATCGTTATCAGTGTGAACCACAATGTCAACGTATTCCATTTCCTTTGTCTCACGATATTTTACTTACCCGAGATCTGATCGGCGGTATCACCATACCTAGCTCAATCTCGTTACTAGTAAGTACTCTTTACTCGTTCCATAATACAACATTCCATGTGGCTAACTCTTTAGTCACGTGCTTGCAAGCGATACCGAATGTGCATTACCGAGTGGGCCCAGAGTATATCTCTCCGTCACACGGAGGGACAAATCCCAGTCTTGATACATGCAAATCAACAAGTACTTTCGGAGATACCTGTAAGACACCTTTATAGTCACCCAGTTACGAAGTGACGTTTGAAGTCCCCAAGACGTATTCCTCAGTACCCGGGATAGACATAATCTCATGGTCAAAGAAACAGGATACTTGACAATACAAGACATGGCAATATATACTTATTTATCCGATCAATATTGCTATGCTTGGTTGGGTCTGTCCATCACGTCATTCTCCAATGACATGACCTCGTTATTAATTGACAACTCATGTCCATGGTTAGGAAACCATAACCATCATTAATCAACGAGCTAGTCTAGTAGAGGCTTACTAGGGACTCTGTGTTGTTTACATAACCACACATGTATTAGGTTTCCGGTTAATACAATTATAGCATGGAGAATAAACATTACCATGAACATGGAAATATGATAATAACTCTTTATTATTGCCTCTAGGGCATATTTCCAACAATGGACTGGGGCTTCAAAGAGACCGCTGCTGGTACCTCTCGCCATTTATACTCGCGGGTCTGCTCCGCCCACCTTCCCATCTGCCCATTTGCTAGCCTCCACGTATCAACATTTTCAACGGTTGGAAAATTCTATCCGTTACCATAGAGGCAAATATTGGAAACAGACAATTTTATTAACCGTTGCCAATATAATAGGTGACGGAGATTGGAAAGGGTGCCAATGTAGGCGGGCCTGGTCAGGTTTGTACGCACCGGCCGCGCGGAAAGCGCGATTCTTCGTCGCCTAACACCTGCCGTTTCCATAGAGGGGTATCCGATGTGTCGTTCTGTACTAGTGGCTATTGCTAAATATAAAATGGTTAAGAAGGAAAAAGTTGAATTTGGTGTTGGCAATGCTAGACTAAGTGAGGACATAGAGAAACTTGACAAAGCTCACAAGGCTTTAGAAAGTGAACACTCTCTCCTTATCAAGTCTCATGATCAACTCCAAACTCAACTATCTAAGAATGATGAGCTTGTCAAGTTGTCTTCTTCCATTTCTAATGATAATGATGCTTGTGCTACTAACTCCACTTCTTGTGAGGCATCTATTTTGAAGGAGAATGTTGAGCTAAGGGCCCAACTTGAGTTGCTAACTAGCAAGTATGGGAAATTGGAAGAAAGTCATGAAAAGCTCTCTAGCTCAAATGATGATCTTCTAGCATCCCATGCTAAGCTAAAGTTAGCTCATGAAGTTATTGTGTCAAAGGTAATATCTTGTGAGCCTCATGTGGACTATGGCACAACTTCTTCTCTTAATGCTATATCGGTTTGTGCTAGTCCTTGTGATTCATCCACTCACAATGTTGCTACATCTTGTGATGAATTACTTTCCATGCCTTGTTGCTCTAACAATGAAGCTTCTACTTCCTCTAGTATTTGCGTTGATACTAACCATGTAGAAGAATTAAAAGAGCTCAAGGCCCAAGTAACTTCTTTGAAGAAAGACTTGGAAAAGCGTCATGTTGGGAAGTCCACACTTGACAATATGTTGAGTGTTCAAAGACGCCCCAATGACAAGAGTGGACTTGGATTCAACTCCAATAACAAGAACAAGTCCAAGATCAACAAGAAGAAGAAGGGCCAAGAACAAGTCAAAGATTCGGCCAAGATTGTTTGCTTCAAGTGCAAAGTTGAAGGCACCATGTTAGATCTTGCCCTTTGAAGAAGAAGAATCTTAGTGAGAAGCAACAAGGTAAGAAGGCTCAAGTTCAAACTCAAGTTCCTCATGTTGAAGAACGACCTCTTCCCAAGAAGAATCAAGCTACTCCTCCTCAAGTCGGGATTCCAACTAAGAAGAGAGGAGGAAGTTGATGTTGCTACCTATGCCGTGAGAAGGGTCACCTTGCTTCTTCATGCACAAATGGTACCTTATCCAACCCCATTATAGTTGATGATATTTATTCTCTTCAAAAGGATAAGGTTGGCAATGTGTTTGCCAAATATGTTGGTACTCAAAGTGGTGTCAAGAAAAGAACCATTTGGGTTACCAAACCTATTGTGACTAACCTCTTAGCTAAAACTTGATCAATAGGTGTTGTTGGAGGGCATTGGAGACTTGGCTACATCATGAAGAATTAAGGGATCTTCATCAATTATATTCTCTCAAGCCAAGTCATTTGGGTTACATTGTTCTACCTCTTACCCAATGTTCCTCCTTGCGGTAACTTTTATTTTAATCATATATTCATTGAAAGTTGCTTGCACCCTTGCATGTGTTAGGTTTTGTACCTTGCTAGTGTTTGTATGTGTTGTGCTCTCTACTTACTTATATTGAGAAATCAAGTATATGTATTTTGGTTTGCACACCATTTACTTGTTTTGAGCCTTATTGCCTTTATTTGCTATCTTATCTTGTTGGCTCTCTTTGAGAGATTAATGGACTATCCATTTTTGGAGAGTGATATGCTTCGTGCACTTCACAATCCTAAATATGTGTGTACATGAGGAATACCACTTAGTGTTGATATATCAATATTATCTATTCTCTATGTGGTATGTCATGCTCATGAGAAATTCAAATTCTATAATGTCCATTAATTTCTTGAGTTGGTTTTGTTAGTCTCTTGTTTTCAAATAAATGGAATATCACATTATGGGGGAGTAATAAGCTACGTGCATATTACAAGCCTAGAAAATGTGAACATGTGAGGTTTTGCCACCTAGAATTGATATTGTTTATTATCTTGTTCCTATGTGGCATGTTTCTCGAACAAGTTCCATATTTGCTTAAATGCCTTTTATCTCTCATCTTTTGGACCTTGTGTGTGAGAAAGTTTCTTGGTGCCTTGCATGACCGTTGATCAAATTGAAGCCGTCAAGAATCTCTATCAAATCATGTGCTCAATTCCTATCTTTTGTCATATGCTTTATTTGTTGTGAAGATTGGTCTTGTTTATCATTCCAATATACCATCGAGAAATATCTTCGTACTCCTTGTCCATGACAAGTGATACTCATATTTGTGGTGAATTTTGTAGACCATCTTTACTTTAGACTTTGCTTTGAATTGCCTTATTTTGTTGCCAAAACGTGTTTTATCAAACTCTTTTGTATTCCTTGTATCCTATGGATCTTATTGCTCTTCTTGAATTTGACTAGTGTTTGTATAATACATATGGCTTGTGATGATCCCATTGGTGTGCATTTGTATTCAAATGCAAAATCATAAATAATGCACACATATTGGGGGAGCTATCCTATATGTTATTGAACACTATTTGTCTTTAATTGGTTTTTGATCCCGATGATATGTCTCTTTGAAGACAAGCATTTTTCATCTTGGTACTTTGTGCCATCATGAAAAATGTAGAGGGTCTGGTTATTCCTTGACCATATTTTCATTTGATATCTTCAATCATGTGTTGATTTGGGTATTTGATATATGCTATTGGGTTGCCAAGATATCGTCTTGGTAACCCAAATGTTCCTCCTTGCATGCTTACTTTCGTTGATCCAATATATAGGATAAACTCCATCCAATCCTATATGGCTAAGATGTGCATGAAATTCAATTTCACATTAATATGCACATATTTATGTGGAGTTTGTCCTATGTATTGTAGTTGCTCTAACTACTTTGGACCCAATGAGTTTGGGTACCATGTTGTACTTGAATGTGTTTTAGGTACATTGGAGATGCATTGGAAGCTTGTCTCATTTACAAGGAAGGTGGTGTCACCATGTATTCATTGGAGCCAAGTTTTGATGATCGTTAACTCTTAGTTCTACATCACTAATGCTATCTCGGTAACAAGTATCTACCTCATGCATACGCTTCTAGCTTTCAACCTTGTGTAGGTTGTATCTTGGCATGAATCTCTTTTGTTGCAATTAATTTGGTTCTTGTAAAATGTCTTTATTGCAAATGTGAGTAAGCCGGGATGATTACATATAAGGGGACTATATATTCATTTCTATGATTCATCGATCCCAATTATGTCAATCTAGCACTTTCTACTTAAAGTCTCTCATGTGCAACATTGATGAATTTTCAAAATCATTTGCGTTTTGTGATACTTGTTATCTTACTCGGAGCATCCCTTTGTTAACCTTTATCCTTTGTGGATAATTTTTTGATGCTATGATGAGTGTGTGTTGGGAGTTCATCTATATTCCTTTAAGATAAAATTGGGCTTTGTGCTATGCTTTTAAGCAAAGATCTTATTGGTGTATTTATGACTTCCTATTGGATATCATGATCTTTATCCTTGTATCTATCTTGTGTGTACATGTTTATTTGTAGACCCATATCTTAGTGATTCGTGTCTACTTAGAAACTTATACACATGAGATTAGTACATCTTTAATTGATATTCCAATTCTTTAGTGATCACCTCTTATTGCCTTTGGTTCTTTGGTGGTTTCTAAATGGCACAAGCTTTATTTTTTTGTGTTATGCTTTTTGCATCTTACTAAGCTTGTGGAGCTATTTGATTTATCTTCTTTTGGTGTGTGGGTATGGAAAAGACATGATATGCATTATGTGCAACTCCCTTTGGAAGACTATATTGATGCTTTTGTTCATCCTTGTATTAGTCTCCTAAAATGTCTTCTTATTTCACACGCTTATTTGCCGCTCCTTGCTCATGTTGCGAAAACTTATTGTTATTGCAAGTTGTTTTGCCTCAATTGTCATCTATATTCTCTTGCAATTTTTGGATCCACAATATAGTTTGATCTCCCTCCATCTATTCTTCATTGGATATGTGCATTTGATTTCACTCACATTATGAGAAATGCACACTTTATGAGGGAGCTCTTATTATATTGGCCTTCTTACTTTTCACCCATTTCGGCAATCGTTGCCAATGGGGGAGAATTTTAGAGGGTTTAAGGGAATATGGGTTTGTTCTCTTGCGGTTCTCTTGCATCCTTGCTCTTTGTGTTGCATGGTTGCTTAAATTCATTACATAAACCCTCGCAAAAGGGATTGTCATCAATTACCAAAATGGGGGAGATTGAAAGTGCATGTGTTGCCCCATGCGTGGTTTTGGTAATTAATGACAATCCTTATGGACTAATGTTTGCATTGAGATATACTTGTAGATCTTGTCCATAGGAAATGATTGTAGTTCATGTGTTGGACTCTTGAAGATGACATGATGACCAATGCTCTATTCAAGGGTTTATATGAAGAATGGTCTTGTGTAGAGTTAAGCTTATTGCAAGTATGGCTTGGAAAAGAAGATTGAGTGAACAATCATGTTTATCTCCAAGCCATCATACATATAAAGAGAAGAAGATAAAGTGCAAGCTCAATATGATGAATCTCGGAAGATATCATTTGATTGAACCTTGCAAAGGAGACATGAAGACGGCGTACTATCAGGAGGGGCTCTCAAGTGAGTAACTTAATCGCTTAGCGAGGCCCTCCCATAATGGAGTATGGGGGAGCATTTGGAGAAGTCTTCATCAAGCATGTGCTAGCAAGCACAATCAAGAAAGGTGTTCCAACTTGAGAGAGTCAAGATCGCCATCATCGAGCTCAAGTGGAATGCGCAAGGCAAAGGTATGATCTTGATAGGTTTTCTATTTTACCGGTCTCATGTTGTTAGTGGGAGACCGGGTTTTAGGATAGACGGCGTACTATCAAGAGGGGCTCTCAAGTGAGTAACTTGATCGCATCTTTGTGGAGAGCTCAAACCTTTGCATACTTGGCATTACATCTTTCTTGGTTCTTATTTGGTTTTCTCCTTGTTGGCTTTTGGTGCTTGTTGTGATCTTCACGACAAGCCCAAATTCATCGAAAACGGATTTTGTATGGAAAACTTGTTGCGTTTTCGGTTTTGGAGGTTTGCCGATCATTCCTTTTTAGAGAGGTTTTACCTTTCTCCATTTGGTTTTATCTTCCATTGTTGGACTATGATGTTTCTCTACATGATCTTGTAAAGCTCTTCGTTGTGATTCCAACGAGCCCGAGAACATCGAAAACGGAGTCCGGATGATCAAGATATCTTCGTTTTCGTGTTCAGTGTTTCTGCAGTTTTCTGAGGGGCGGAAGTTCCGGTTTGGCCGGAAATTCCGGCCATCTGGAAGTTCCGGCCAAATTTCCGGCCAAAGTTCCAGCCGAGTACAGAACCATTTTTTAGTCGCTTTTCTGGGGGTCCGGAAGTTCCCGGCCGGAAGTTCCGGCCCTAGGACCGGAAGTTCTGGCCCTTCGACTGGAAGTTCCGGCCTAACTGAGCCTGCAACGGGTATTTCGGTGGGAGGGGCTATAAATACCCCTCCCCTTCTTCAACCTTGAGCAGCTCGTTTTTCCCTCTCTCTCCTCCATTGTTTGACCTTGGAAAAGCTTGTTCCCTCTCAATCCCTCCCATGATTCTTGCATATCTTTGTGGGAAAAGTGAGAGGAGATCTAGATCTACATTTCCACCAATCCATCTCTCCTCTAAGTGAGGGGAACCTAGTGGATCTAGATCTTGGAGTTCTTGTGTGGTTCTCTTCTTTGTTCTTCCTCTCTTCTCCCCCATAAGCATTAGTTGCTTTTGGTGGGATTTGAGAGTGAAGGATTTGAGCACTTGTGCTCTTGCCTTTTGCATTTGGTGCATCGGTGTGCTCTCCACGAGGATTCGTGGAAGTTGAAAGCTTGTGAACTTATTACTCTTGGGTCTTTGGACCCTAGACGCCCACGTGGTGGTTGAGACCATTTGTGGTCACTTGTAAGCCGTTCGGGAGCCCCCAATCCCATTGTGGGTTGTGCCCCGGATTGTTGTTGAAAGCCAATCGGGAGCCCCCAATCCCATTGTGGGTTGTGCCCCGGATTGTTGTTGAAAGGCTCCGGATTCCGCCTCGAAGGATTCCGATAGTGGAAGGTGAACCAAGCCTTTGTGGTGCGGTTCATCGGAGAAGAAGGTGAAACCTTTGTGGTTGTTGAACCGTTGTGTCGGTTCACACCTCTCCAACGAGACGTACTCCCTTAACAAGGAGGAACTCGGGAATACATCCTCGTCTCCGCGTGACTCGGTTATTTCTATACCCGAGCCTTTTACTTATGCAATTTACATTGTGATAGCCTTCGTGGTTGAAGTATTCTATAGCTATCACCTTGTTGCTTGTCTTGCTTAGCATAAGTTGTTGGTGCACATAGGTGAGCCTAGTTTATTTAAGTTGTCGGCTTGTTATTTTAAACACCTAGTTTTATTCCGCAATTAGCAAGCCTAAACCGGAAAAGTTTTAATCGCCTATTCACCCCCTCTAGGCGACATCATTGTCCTTTCAATCTTCCCACCATACTATATTTTTTTCAGAATTTATTATAACCCTCAAACATAAACTTTCGAGGTTTACCCCGGTTCCGATAGATATTTTCTGTTTATAGGGCACACTTCTCTACTCATTTAGTAGGATTGTTAAGTTAATTTTTCTCCTCCCAATGAATTTCTTTTTGAACTTGAAATCTTCATGTTTAGCATATCACCTTCCCACCATACTTTTTTTTTAATTTTTTTCTATCAGTTGCTATAATAATAATAACTATGGAAGACCTCCATATACAATGCACAAGAAGTCAAGAACACTCTTCAAAAACAAAATCTTTCCACTTTCAGAGACCAAGAAGATGTTGCAAATAAAGAGCTTGGGGCATGGAGGGGAAGAGAACACCCTAAAACCAACCTCTTCTCCGGACATCCTCTCAGCTCAAACTACTACAAAACCTAGGTTCTTGGAGTCCTTGAGAGCTGGGCCGCCGCATAAAAAAGAGAGAGTTGACGGTGGGTGGTTGCCCCAAAGCTAGGGTTTTCTCTAACTCGGCTCACCTTGTTTTGACATGTTCCGTGGCCTTGTCCATGTCCTCATCCCAAACGCCCATGTACAAGATTAGGAGCAACTAATGATAGCTTTAGCTTAGCTAGCTTTCATTAACATATTACAGTTTCTCTTGGCTCAGAACTCATATCATGGAGATATAATTGATCTCTCTGCATTCAGATCGATTTGTCAATGATTAGGTCAGATGATATCATTTGGCAATATTGCAGCACAATTTGCAACTAACTAATTTAGTTTGTGTGTGTGTGCATCCAGATTAATTTGTCAATGATTTGTGCTAATCTTGTCAGTCAGTACATCAACTGGCAATATTGCAATTCAGTTTGCAGCTTACTAATCTTATGTCAAGGAGGGAATGGAATCTTAGTCTGAATGGTCTGAATTGATTGCATGTGTATCTAGGAATGAGATCTGTGCCCATGGCACTGCGCGAGCTGACCTGGGAAGTCTTGCCGGATCTATCCTGATCTGCCACTTTAAACACCCTCTGTCTAGTACAAAAATTGTGTGTATAAATTTCTGAATATTTTTGAAGATGAACCAAAATGTCCTGGACTTTATTTATGTAACAGTACTCTGTCCTTCACCCATATTTGCAGTGGGTGGTCCGGCTTTTGTCACCACAGTGCTTAGACATATAAGACAATGTGAATTAATTATTGGAGTACCCTATTGCAGCTGCCCATGATGCCATCTTGGAGACTGATTATCCACAGAAACTCCCCGTGCTAATCCAAAACAGATCATGACAGTTGACAAATCTCACATTCAGAAAGAAATCTCTCCACGAGAATCTGACTTTGACCCAGGGGATAACAACGAAATCCAGATGAGATGAGGCCATGCTATTTTCAGAAAGAGAAAGAGAACTGTTGCTATCGTGCACTAGGTCAGCGGCGGCAGTGCAGCATGGACAGGGCAATACCAAAAAGTTAGTCTTTTCTGCGACAGCTCACTTAGGGTGGACACAAAGCTCGAGTCTCGAGGCTCGGCTCGGGATCGACAAGACTCGGCTCGGGCTCGGCTCGGCTCGAAGGTACGACAAGCCAAGTCTAAACCTGTCAGACAGGGCTCGAGGCTCAACAAGCCGGCTCGGTGAAGCCCACAAGCCGGCTTGAAGGCTCGATACAATAAAAAAAATTATATGACCTTTGCAAATAATGTAACAATTCACAACTAAATCACCATTGGATCTATTTCAACAATCAATTACACCAAATAATCACCATTGAGTCTATTTTCCTTCAGTTTTTTGGCTGTATAAAAAGTTTCAGAAAGCAAGTACAATAAATAAGCACCATTGTCATTATTTTGTTCTATTTTTTCTCTATATAAATAATTCTAGCAAGCAAATATATCAAATAAGACTCGTTTGCACTATTTTGCTTTAGTTTTGTGTTGTACATAAAGTTTCAGCAAGTAAATACATGAAATCAGCACCATTTACACTATTTTGCATCAGGTTTTTTTGCTGTATAGAAAGGTCCAGCAAGCCAATACATCAGATAAGCACTATGGTCCTGTTCCGTTTGCATCGTCCGTGAAGGAGAGAAGCAGGCAATGCGGAAGCAGCACAGCAGTGCATCCCTGAACTACGCGTGAAGTGGAGAGGACATGTTGTAGCTGTACTGACGACCTGAAGTTCATACTATTGGTAAACTGGATCACACGACCTGAACTGCCGAACTCCACGCGAACTTCATTGCCGACCTGAGCCGGAGGGAAGAACAGAAGAGGACTAGTGGGGGAAGAACCAAGAGGAGCATAGCCGGCTGCGTGCTACCCCCTGGAGGGACGGTCGGCAGCCCGGCGGCCGGCCCTAATCGTCCCCACGCGCCGCTGCGCACATCTCACTTGACCGACAGGAGCAGACGGCTGGTTGGCAGGCTGGAGGGTGGCGGCGGCCTGCTTCGGTGGTTGCGGCCGTCGGCGCTAGCTTGAGTCGCCTATCGAGACGAACGAGGAAGAACGAAGGAACAAGACAGGCCAGGACATAGTTACCAGAAATCCGGGTCGTCCGGGTCGAGGAACCGGGTCGCGGGTCGAGGGTCACAACTGTCGGGAATAAGGTTCGACGAAGGGTATACATTTTTGGTACCTCAATTTGGGTCGAGGATCGGAATCCACGTCATTTTGGGTCGATGACCCTGGTGCAATTTGTTGGAGTGGTTAGCTTGACTGCATGAATAACATGTTGACGTGTAGGTAAATCCGGCTTTTTTGCCTTGATTTGTTATCTTTAATTACGTGACATTCATGGAGGCAAAAATTCTGCATTTCTTTCGGAAACATTGCGATCTCCTGACTATTATTACCTGATACTGCGTGAAATCCCGCCAGGAAATTAGGGCCTCTAGCTCAGCAATTCTTTCCCACGTGAGGTGACTAGACTAGTACTGGACTCATTCTTTCCCACGACGCACAAACCCATCTCAACTGTTACTCTGTTTCTTCTCCACGAACCACAAATCGATTCTCTATGCCCAAATTCACTTCATCTGTTCAAGTAAATCCAGTCGAACACTGCAGTCCAGCCATGCCTCCGGCTATCCGGCCTCCCCTAGTTACTAATCAGATGGCGACTAAGCTCCGACGGCGGCGGAGGATGAATGGAGAACGGCAGGCTGCGGTGCGGCGGCGGCCTTTAGGTCGGCCGCGGACGGAGATGGCGTGCGTGCGGACTGCGGAAGGAAGCCTGGTATTTACTCCTTGATCTTTGGTACTCATTAGGTATCAGTAGCCATTGAAGATGGAACAGAGCCGTGACCCGGCCAGGACCCATGGCGACCCACCGTCGACCCCGACCCTCGATCTGGGTCGATCGACCCCGGGTCGCGGAACGCGGCATGGACCCCGTTTCCGGCTACTATGGGCCGGGAGAGGATCGATTACAAGCTAGCGTCGGCCGTCGTGGACGGACAGGGGAAATTTGGGCTGCCGGCTCGCAAGTCGACCGAGCCGAGCCCATAGCTCGACGAGCCGAGCCTCGAGCCCATTTTTCGGAAATGTTTTGCTGCCGAGCTGAGCCAGGCTCGGCTCGAGTTTTGCCGAGCCTGTCCGAGCCAAGCCTCGAGCCGGCTCGGCTCGGCTCGATTCCACCCCTAAGCTCACTACTTCACAAGGCTTACATGGCTATTTTGACATTGCCCTGGATTCTTTGTGCATGAGTGAGATGCGCCACTAGATCAATCAATCACTGTCTGATTATGGGTTTGCCTATAAATAAATTGAACATGAACCTATTATTGAGATCTAGTTATCACAAAGTTGTCAACTACCGATTGTATTTATCAACATTAGGAATTTGCAACTATACAGAAAATTTATTTCCTCAACGGCACTGTTTAAAATATCTTCCGATATTCCGATAAATCAGCCGATCTATCGCTCTTAGTGTCTGACCGATAAGATAAAAATCATCCGATAAATCGGACTATATGCCGATGTGCCGATAAACCGGCCGATTTACCCTTATTTTGGTTCAAGCTATATGTTTCCGATAAACGATATCCCAAACATTGCTCAGCGGTCTACTAAACTTAGTGTTCCGATAAAGTGTTTCCATTATCATAAAAAAATAAATAAGTATGTGTTCCTGGAAAAAGCAAAACAAATAATATAAAAGAATGTAACAATTTTTTTTGTAGTAAAGCACACGTGCATAAAGACAGCTCCTCCACAAAACCCAGTCAAGCAAAATAATCATCCAGACAAAAACTTTTGCTTTACCCATAAACAAAAAACCAAAAAAGCCAGCACCCAAATAACAACATCACATCCAAGGATTACGAGTCGACGAGTCGACAGGTCGATCTGGGGTAGCGACCCATAGACTAATCGTGACTAGTCGTGACTCATATCGACTAGTCGACATGAGTATGCAATAATAGGTAATATAAAATGCCATATTATATAAATACTAGTAGTCTAATACTACGAATCAGATTTGCAATAGAAGGATGGAAACATGGGAGTGAGGAGCAAAGCAGCAGCCGGTGAATGATAGTTTTGAGAGAAGCCTGGGAGCAGCGCCGGGGGTGAAATCTGGGCCAGTTTGATCTAGGTTTTCATCGGGGCAAAGCCATTATTGAAGACGAAAAATGACATGTGGGCCAGTCTTTAAGTCGAACGACTCAGGAGGGGTGACTAGTCGAGATTAGTCATGACTAGTCGAAAAATTTGCTCGACTCGTCCAATTAGTCAAGTCGAACCTTTGAGTCAACCTCCAGGTTGCGACTCATAGACTAGTCGGCGACTAGTCGTGCGACTCGTAATCCATATTCACATCACATCACATCACATCACACACACTTCATTTAAACTGGAAACAAAAAGTCAATGGCCAAAGCCCTGCCCACTTTCCAGCCCAGTGCGTGAGTGAGCCCCAGGGGACAGCAAGAAACTAACAGTAAAGCCAATAATCAGGCACCAAACCCTTTGTTTTTACCCGGTGGACGATGGATGTTAGTGGCCAGTACCAAAGCACACCACAGCCAACCAGCCACACGAAAATTAGTAGTGCCAGTACTTTTTCTTGCTCCATCCAGATAAAAAAGAAGTTGGTGCTGGCTAGTAGTTACCAGTTCTTGGATCGAAATGAATGCAGCCCCCTCCTCTCCGGACAGGGATCAGGTGACATTCGCATGTCGCATGTCACCCGGTGACATTCCCCCAAAATTCAAATTTAAACATTTCGAAAAAATCTGAAAAAAATCATGCATGTTCACAGCACATATTTGCGTGACCCCATAAAATTTCAGATCAAAATTCGAAACATACACCGAGAAACAAAAAAGAGAAACCCAGATGTGAATAGTTCCCGAATTTGAATTTGAGTTTTCTGTGGACTATTCACATCTGGGTTTCTCTTTTTTGTTTCTCGGTGTATGTTTCGAATTTTGATCTGAAATTTTATGGGGTCACGCAAATATGTGCTGTGAACATGCATGATTTTTTTCAGATTTTTTCGAAATGTTTAAATTTGAATTTTGGGGGAATGTCACCGGGTGACATGCGACATGCGAATGTCACCTGATCCCTGTCCCTCCTCTCCATGATGCCGATGCATTTAGTGCCGCTTGCAGCAAGTTTGGTGAGCGGCGGGAGGATCTGAGCGAGTGAGCTGGTTTCATCCATCCATCCCTAGCTACTATCCAACTCGGAGGAGTGTGTTCTTGCTTGCTGGAGAGAGTGTGAGTTCTTGGTGAGTGCTGGGGAGAAGAAAGCGGAGTCAAATCTCTGGGGTTTCTTTCCTTTAATTTGAGTTCTTGGTCTTGCCAAAAGTCCCAAAGCGAAAGCCCCCGGCTTTTTTGCTGGGAAAGGAAGGTGGAGGGTGCTGTCGTTGCATTTCAAGCTCCGGAATCCATTTCTGCCTCGGAGATTTGTTCCCCCCAACCTCCAATCCGAGAAAGCTTGAGATTTTGGTTGAGGAATTGCTCGGTTTCTTGCATTTCTGATCCGTGCTGAAAGACTCCGCATTTTTTCTGATCCAAGAAGAAGAGGAGATCCGGTTTGTTTGTTTCTTCCCACCAGAAATCTCGGGGCTTTCCGCTCCACTCCACTCCATGCGTCGCTGATCCAAACGGCCACTGAAGGAGCTGCGGCGATTTGCCCGTCGTCGATCCGGGAACTCGGGGGAGGCCGGCCCATGCCATGCATCTCTCCCTGTGGAAGCCGCTCTCCCACTGCGCCGCCGTCCTCCTCTCCAAGAACCACCGGCGCCGCGGCGGTGGCGGCGCTGGCCATGGTGGTGGCCGCGACGACCCGGCGTCGTTCCTCCGGCAGCTGCGCGACGCGCTCGACGCCGCGTCGGAGGAGGGCGCGCTCTGCCCGCCGCCGGACGCCGCCGGCGCGGACGACGCCGCCGTCACGCGCTCCCGCTCCCTGGCGCGCCTGCGGGCGCAGCGCGACTTCCTCCGCGCCACCGCCCTCGCCGCCGCCGCCGGCCCGTTCCGCGCCGTCTCCGACCTGCCGCTCCTCGCCCACGCGATAGCCGCCTTCCTCTCCATGTACCCGGACTACGCCTCCACCTCCGACGTCGACCGCCTCCGCCTCGACCACTACTCCCACCTCGCCGGCAGGGTCTGCCTGGACTACTGCGGCTTCGGCCTCTTCGATTCCAGCTGGGACTCCTCGTCCTCCTCCTTCACGTTGTCCGAGCTCAATGCCAATCTCAGCAACCACGCTCTCTACGGTGGTGCCGATCCCGGCACGGCCGAGAACGACATCAAGGAGCGGATCTTGGAGTACTTGAATGTGCCCGCCAGCGAGTACGCGCTGGTGTTCACGGTCAGCCGCGGGTCCGCGTTCAAGCTGCTTGCCGAGTGCTACCCGTTCGAGAGCAACCGGAGGCTGCTCACCATGTTCGACCACGAGAGCCAGTCGGTGAACTGGATGGCGCAGAGTGCGCGGGCCAAGGGTGCCAAGACGCGCGCCGCGTGGTTCCGCTGGCCCACTCTGAAGCTCTGCTCGACGGAGCTGCGCAAGGAGATTGTCGGCAAGAGGAAGGGCAGGCGACGGGATGCCGCGGTCGGATTGTTCGTGTTCCCTGCGCAGTCTCGGGTGACAGGCGCCAAGTACTCCTACCAATGGATGGCGCTGGCGCAGCAGAATGGCTGGCATGTTATGCTCGACGCCGGTGCACTTGGTCCCAAGGACATGGACTCGCTGGGGCTCTCGCTGTTCCGGCCGGACTTCATTATAACCTCATTCTACAGGGTTTTTGGTTCAGACCCGACTGGGTTTGGTTGCCTTCTCATCAAGAAGTCGGTCATCGGGAGCTTGCAGGGGAGGAATGGCTGTAATGCCTCTGGGATGGTGAAGATTGTTCCAGTGTTTCCACAGTATCTGAGTGACTCCATAGATGAGTTTGATGCAGCGGAAACGGAGGGGCTTGAAGATGACTCTTGCACCCCCAAAGATGATGATCCAGTGCCCGATGTCCGGAATGGGTCGCAGCTGCCAGCATTTTCAGGCGTGTACACGTCTGCTCAGGTTAGAGAGACATTTGAGAGTGACCCTGGTCGTGACAGCAGCTCGGATAGGGACGGAGCGAGCACCATTTTTGAAGAAACTGAGAGCATATATGTTGGTGAGGTGATGAGGAGTCCAGCATTCAGCGAGGACTGTTCGTCAGAGAATTCTTTCTGGGTTGATGTTGGCCAGAGCCCATTGGGGTCGGAGAAGTCTGGTCAGTTCAAGAAAGGGAAACTGGGGTCACCATTACCATCGTCCTGGTTCACTGGCAGAAAGTGTAACAAGAGGATGTCGCCTAACCTAACATCTAGGATATCAAGAAGCCCACTCTATGATGGTAATGTGATTTCGTTTGATGCTGCTGTACTATCAGTTTCGCACGATGTAGACTGCCTGAGGGAAGACCCTGAAGAAGAAATCTATGAGAATGGCAGGAGAAATCATTTCAGGCAAGTTAGTGAAATCCAAGAGGAGCCAGAGGTTGCATGCCAACGTGCTATGAACGGTGGCGTGGATCACAAAGAAAGTGCGATAAGAAGGGAGACTGAAGGGGAATTTCGTCTTCTGGGAGGGAGGGACGGAAACAGCAGATTTACTGGGGGCCGGCTCTTTGGTGTTGAAGAGATTGATGGAGCTATAAGTATGGGTCGCAGGATTTCATTCAACACTGAGGCGAATATGATTGCTGACAGGCTACATCGGGCCTCAGACGCTGCTGAAGCTTCTGGATATCCATTTCGTGATGACGATGGTTGCGTCAGTGATGGCTATGATGATGCTGCGCAAGACTGGGGCAGGAGGGAACCGGAGATAATTTGCAGGCACATTGATCATGTTGATATGATGGGGCTCAACAAAACAACTCTTAGGTTAAGGTACCTTATCAACTGGCTAGTAACTTCCCTATTGCAGCTGAGGCTGCCAGGCTCAAAAGATGTTGATGGAGTCCCTCTTGTGCACATTTATGGTCCCAAGATTAAGTATGAAAGGGGAGCTGCCGTTGCTTTCAATCTGAAGCAAAGTGGTGGCAGTTTCGTTAATGCTGAACTTGTTCAGAAGATAGCTGAGAAAAATAGCATATCTCTTGGTATCGGTTTTCTTAGTCATATAAAGATTGATCCAAACCAGAAACTGTCAAATGGAGCACTAGATATACCTGAGGCTTCCTTTTATAAGAATGGTCGCAGAGACAGTAAAAAGGTGACTGTAAGAGTTGAAGTTGTGACAGCTTCTCTCGGCTTCCTTACTAACTTTGAAGACGTGTACAATATGTGGGCATTCATTGCCAAGTTTCTAGATCCTTCATTCCTGGAAAGTGAGCGCATTGCCATAGCAGCTGACCACTCAGAAGGACAAATTTGAGCTCGATGTATGGTTTAGCAACCGACGAAGGAGAGGAAGGTGATCTTTCTCCTTTTGTTGAGCCATAGTTTATGTTTTCGAGGGGTAATTGGTAGTGATTTAGCAGATTTGTTTATTCTTTGCCTAGTTCCTCGACATGTGACTTATTTTTGTGTGATGTAGAGTTTGCTCAAATATGTACCAGCGGCTCATCAGTAGAGCTCCTTTCCACTGAACAATGTTTGTAAAGCAGCTCACTGGAAATGAAATAGTTTTGAGTGCTTTGTACTGGAATGTACCTGTGATGCACTTTTCACATCTTCTGTCAGTTGCTTATTGATGTGTTTTTGTTTGTGGCTCCTTTATTTTGTAACTTTATTTGCTGATCTCTGGTAATCTATCAATTGTCACTTACTCTCATATTTGTTCATGAAGTAAACTCACAACTGCAAATAATGTGGACCAGTTTTGTGTTACCATTTCCCTTGAATTTTATTATAGTCAGTCTGTGCAACATGTTTATGTTCAGTTGGGTTTGAAGTTTGTGTGAGACTGTGAGTACCAATGTTATCCTTCTTCGATGAACATGTGTTGTCTCAGTGTGGTATTATATGATTTCGATTTCTCTCTTGGTTTTCTTACATCAAATTGTTGTGGCTGCATCGGTCTAAAACTTGAGTGGCTTCTAAGCATTGATCTGAAGAAACATTAGGAACCAGTCAGAAACTGCTGTTTCTGCTGCTGGGAGCTCCTCCTTCTCTCGATGCACAATTGAACATTGTTTCATAGCATAACATTCTTATGATCTTGGGTTCTTCTCTCAGCATGCTCACAGGGATGAGATCATGTAACCATTAATGTGATTGTTCCTTTTGTACTAGTAAATTAAAATTAGGAATATTCACTACATATGTATCTGGTGCATGTCTTTCGTCCACCCAGTTAGGCAGGTAACTCAATTTTGATTGTGAAATTTTACTTTGTGTATGACTTGATTCTCCCCATTTGTCAGTAACAAAAAATCAGGGACTCCCATCATAGATCTGCTCCGCAGTATCATGAAATATCTCTTATGGTCCTTCCTTGATGCTGGTAAACTAGATTGGTAATTCACCACAAGTCACACAACTCACAAGCCTTGTCAGTGTTTGCTCTCAGTACAAGTTTCTACAGTAATTGTTCATGTATTTATGTGTGTTGTTAGGTTTTATGCTTAATATGATGATTTTTCCTAGTAGAAAACTTCAAATGCCAAAATATGTGTCATTTTATATTTTGAAATGCAGAAGATAGTGAAGTTGTGATACACCACTCACCAGGCTCTGAAGTGATGCAGCTACTGTAGCTCATTTTGAATTTAACTCCTCAAACATCAATTTGAGTTTTTGCCCCTACTGCTGCTGTTTTTATTTTTTCTTGTGCTGCACATGTTAGCAGCAATAATTTCGCCACAGTGGCAGTGCAACTTACGTAACATGACCGAAATTGCAAATTGTACTGATTTTAGAAGTAAAACTGGAGGTTTCAAGGTACAAGGTTGAAAATGGACGAGCTTGAAATCAGACGGTCTAATATTGATGTCTCCCTTGCACTTGTGCTTGTGGCTGATTAAGCTGTCTAACTTAAAATTGAGTCATTTAATGTAATAATTGTGTTACAGAAGTAAAAGTACTTTACTGATTGCATATTCAATTTTTACATTTCAAATGTTGACTCGTTTAGTTTTGTATTTTTTTTTTGAACATAACGAACTTTATTCAACTCAAGCACATTTTACAGACAAAAGCATGAAGGGGGTCACGCTAGTTACAGATAGAATGTCTCTGGGAGGACATGAACTTGCTTCTGAACCCAAACAACGGATCAATAAAGTTCTGTTTCGGATTCTAAGGGCTAAACGAGCTAGATGATCAGCCTTCACATTGTTGCATCTTCTAATGTGTGCTATTCTGCTTTTATGAAAGGAGGGAGAGGCGTGAATTTCTGCAAGAAGGTGCCTATTTTCCCAATGTCCAGGAGCTGCAAACACAGATGACTCTTTGGCCGCCGAAGCCAACACCAAACAGTCCGTGAAGAAATGGGGTTCTTGAACCTGAAAAAATTGTGCCAGCTTTGTAGCAAGGAGAAGGCCGAAAGTTTCAGCTTGAAGAGGCGATGAAGCTGGAGGTGAGAGGGCGGAAACATGAAGTTGCTTGAGGTGTTGATTGCCATGCAAGGTGATGACTATGCCCAATCCAGCCTGGCTCGTTCCTGTACCTACAGTTTTCTCCCACGCTGCATCACAGAAAATTGTGTTACATGTAAAATCATTAGCATTCTGTAGGTGTGGAGAAAATTGTGATTCTTGTCGCTAATCCTGTACTGGTCCAGCCTCCTGTCTTTGGATGATTTCCTTGGTCTCCATCTTGGTTCCTGTGATTATTGCATTTGCTGCCGCAAACACTTGGGGAGGTTTGCACATTTTCCTGCAAAACAAAGCGTCGTTTCGAGCTTTCCAAACACACCGCAAGAAAGTATAAAGTGAAGTTGAGGTAATTTGTGGATGATGAGAGTTGAGCAAAGCTTGGATTAAATCTGGAATAGAACGATGATGCTCTGCAATGAGTTCAGTTTTGATAAACCAAGGATAAGAAAACCAAGCCGCCTTGGAAAAAGGGCACAAAAACAACATATGCAACTCATCTTCAAGATTCCCACACGTAGAGCAATTCTCTTTTATGTGCTTAGAGTATTTACTTGCCCTCTTACCTGTTGGAAGCGCTCTCCGAAGCAATCTCCATGCAAAAGTTTGAACTCTTGGTGCCATCTGTTTGTCATTCCATACCTGTTTAAGTAAAGAGATAATCTGCAGTGGAACAATCTTGGGTCTTTGTCTTGGAGGAAGATGAAGATTGTTAAAACAGTGCTTGTAAGCACTCTTGGGAGAAAATCGACCTGTAGGGGTTAGTTTCCAAACTAGAGTATCATGATCACTTGCATTGATAATGGGAGTTTCAAGGATTTCATTTGCAGTTGTGGGGCTGAACAACGAGTTTATTAAGGCCGAGTTCCAATTTTTTTGCCCAGGAATCCAAAGATCTTTAACTTGAGAAGGGTACGTGAAAGGTTGCTGCTGTATTATAAGATTATCATAGATAGTTTCCCAACCAGCAAACCAAGGAGAACTCCAAATAGAACTCGTCCCATCAACAATCTGACAAAGAGTTGCTGAAATAAGAAGAGGTTTTACCTTAAGAATTGCCGACCAGAAAGCTGATTTAGGTTTGTTTGCCTTGGCTCTCCAAATGGAAGTATCATGATGGTATTTAGCCTTCAATATTTGAGCTATTTGGCTGTGTGGGTCTTTCGCCAACCTCCATGCCGTTGAGAGGACTAGGCCTTGATTGACCGCCTGCAAATTCCTAATACCAAGGCCACCAATATTCTTGTCAGTACAAACATCTGCCCATGCCCGAAGGCAGAGACTCTTAGTCTTTTGATCATCTTGAACACCTGTCCACCAGAAGTTCCTAATAATTGCCGTGAGTTTTGCAAGGATTTTTTTTGAAAAGAGGATATTTGACATGTAGTAGACAGGAATGGATGAGAACACTGATTTTATGAGTGTCAATCTGGCTGCATGTGAGAGGCGGTTTGCTTTATAGGTGGAGAGTTTGGATTTGAACTTGTCATAAATGAAGGCATATGCAGCTGATCTTTCTTTGGATGGCAAAAATAAGAGGATGACCAAGGTGGACGAAAGAATTGTCTATGTCCGGGGCAGGAAAGATAGCACGAATATCTTCTTTAACTTGTGGAGTGACATTCTTGCTGAAAAGAATTCCAGATTTGTTCCAGTTTGGAGTTTGGCCGGATTCGTGACAAAAATGGTCAATAATCTGCGAGATGCTTTGAGCTTCCTGCACGGTAGCTTTACCACACACAATGAGGTCATCTGCAAACATAAGAGAGTGAATAGGCGGGCAATTAGGTCCAAGAGAGATGCCCGTGAGCTGATTGGCATTTAGGGCGTCCTGAAGTGTCAAAGCTAGTTCATTCACTGCAAAAACAAATAGATAAGGTGACAAAGGACACCCTTGTCTGATACCTCTGGAACTACTAAACCTCGCAAAAGGTTGCCCATTAATGATCAGCGAGAACATAGGCGAAGAGATGCAAGCATACACCAGGTTAATAAAATGACCATGAAGACCTCTACGAGCAAGAGCCGAGACAATAAAATGCCACTCAATTCTGTCGAAAGCTTTGGCAAGATCAATTTTCAGCATGAAGTCAAGGCTTTTCCAAGACGTGAGAGAAAAAGAATGGGCGATTTCCTGAGCAACTATAATATTATTGCTTATACGTCTACCTTCAATGAAAGCTTGTTGCGATGGATGAATGTAGTCCGGAAGATGTTGTTTCAATCTATTTGCTAAAGATTTTGCAATGATTTTATAGACTACATTACACAAACTTATGGGTCTAAAATCAGAAGGTAGATGGCAGACAAGCTTCTTTGGGATGAGTGCGATGTCACTACAAGAGGAACCCCCTACAGCAATGCATTCGTCTGTATCTAAATGTTCATATATGCGTTGCTAGTGTCTTTACCAACGGATGAATATGCGTTGCGTTATGGGGCGTTGCAAGGGTAGAAAGCAACGCATATACCTCCGTTGGTAACCCATGGGATAAGCATTGCAACATAGCAACAGAGTTCAACCAACAGTCGTACCCGTTGCTAGATACATCCCATGCAAACTGAAATTCATTTTTAAAAAAATTACTTTTGTTAATCAGTTTGCTCGCTCTAGAAGATACACTTTTTCAGCGAGAGAACAGTGTTAATTTGAGACATATCACAACGGATACAAATCTTAGTATATATAAAAGCATTGAATAACAAAGAAGTATAAATTTATTACTGAAATACCATCCTTTACAAGATAATTATCCGAAGAGTACACAGTTTTACATCCTTAAATAAAACCATGATAGTCTACCTAGTCCTATATATACTTGTTCTAATATATTGTCTAACATATCCGGAGCTTCTATCCAAATATACGAAGTCTTGCTGATTTATGGGACCTGCAAATGAATAAAAAATATTTCAGTATCAATGTGGCAAGAAACTGAATGGTATAGTAAATTCTACTACATACTTGATTGAAAAAATATAGATATCCGACGCTAATTCAGCACGAAAACTTTTTTGCTGTTCTCGCATTTGACATACCTCGTCAGACTAATAAGCTGCAGTAGTTGCCACACTGATTGTTATCTAAAAAAGTTACCATACAGATGGAAAAAAAACAGGTAAGTAGGATCTGAACGGATTCATTAAATGGAATATTAAAAGCTTTTAATTAACTAGATCATTCATATAATCTTACTGGTAGTCTGATTGGTGCACCGAGAATATTGACAGCAACAAAGACAATAGGGAATTAGTGCTTGAAAATTACCGTCATAGCTCTACCTTATATCCTTACTACATGCCCAATATCCAATATGGCCAATGCTTTGTTGATGAAGCTATGCCATTGTTGACAATCCTTCTGCACCCTCTCGCACCTTCCATTACCTAGTACTGATAAACCCGCATCGTTAATGCCAGCTCCAGCAAGGTTCAACACAGTTAACTTGGATAGCTGGCTGCGAGATGAAAACCAGGCCAGAGCCTACAATTCTCCTACGACCACTAACCAATCCAAACAAGAAAGAATATGACTGCACGTGATGAGCGGCCGGCCGATGACAGGCATGTGCAGCGATGCACAAATATCCTGGAGAATTAGTGAACACGCATCAAGTCAGGGGAAAGGGACAGAGAAGTCTGACGGGGAAAAAAATGAAATTTTACACCTGTAATCTGTTCTGCAACTCCCTGTTCTGGCTCCCTGTTCTGCAACTCGAGTCGACGGATCGTCCAAAAACCACCACGTCCTGGAGGATCGAAAATACATATTGGATTCATTGGGAGCGTTTCATGGATTAGAGGATCTCGTAGTGCACGGACGTCAAGCTGTGGTGAAATCATACCTTTGCGAGGTCCTAGTTCCGAATCCTATCAATAGGAAGCGAGGAGTAGGAGATCGCAGCCTGAGTAGGTTCACCGGCGAGGAAGGCACTGCTTCGGCTGAGCGACGCCCTAGGGGAGAGGATGGAGGCGGCTAGGTTTTGGGGAGAGGATTGAGGAGAATAACTGCCTGGTGCGGGGAAAGAGTTCGTGGGTGTGACTTGTGAGGCGTAATATGGGTGGTTGGCTAAAGATCCGTAATGAGTCTTGCTTTGTGGGCTGGGCTCATATAGGTTTTCCTATTGGAGTATGTGTGTCAGACAACGGATTATCTGGCAACACATATATCTGTATCTAAGATAAAATTTTGCTACAAATGTTTAAGTCGTTGCTAGGTATGCATTGCTATAAGGAGGTTGTTGTTGTAGTGTGTGTGTGTCATTTAAGTGAGGAGGGAGAACAGAAGTAGTGTAGAAATTCCTTACCACATTTGTTAAATCATCTCCGATCCAAGCCCAAGCTGACATGTAAAAAGCCACATTAAAACCATCAGATCCTGGCGACGCATTTTTCCTCATTTCCTTGAGAATTCCCCAGATCTCATTTTTGTCAGGAACCGAGTTGGTATAGTCTTCTGGATCTTGCCGCCATGTTGTATTTATGTTGGGCCTATCATTGTTAGTGGCAGAGGAACGGAAAATAGATTTGAAATAGTGCACAAATTCAGTAGCAATGTCCTTAGGATCAAACAGATCATGACCATGTTCATTCCGAATGGAAACAATACGATTCCTACGTTTCCGCTTCTGGACAGCACTATGAAAGAAGGCGGTATTCCTATCGCCTTGAGTAGCCCAATGCTTCTTTGCGCGCTGACGATAATATTCAGTAAGCTTGGTCATATTTTGTTCGTATTGGGCAATCAAGTTTCCCTCAAGATTGTGATCCTGAAGCTGAAGTGGTTGCATTTGAATTTCATTAATCTGCTCCTGTATGTGATCAAGTTGTTGTTGAATAGGTTTCTTCTTCTTACACCATTTCTTCAAAGTACCTGCAAGGTTAGTTGTTCTAGCATGGAAGGGTTTATTAACGGAAGCAGTCCAAGCATCTTTAGCAACATCTTGAAAGTCATCTTCATATGTCCACCAATTTTCAAATTTGAAACTGAGCTTTGTTTTCCGAAACTGAGATTCCGTTGAAAGAAGAATTGGAGCATGGTCACTAAGCATGATTGGAAGATTGAAAACATTAGTGTTAGGAAAAAGAGTGCACCACTCAGCATTAGCAAGACAACGATCTAGCCTTTCAAGGACCGGCGTCGAGGAAAAACGCTTGTTTGTCCAAGTATAGGCTGGACCGCTAAAACCTAGATCAAAAAGACCGCACTGTTTGACATAAGAGTTGAAAGCACGCATACGATTTTTATTAACATGAGTGGACGACGTATCTACATCAGACATTAAATTATTAAGGTCACCTAAGCAGACCACAGGTTTACCAAGATTGGCAAGCACGAAAGTAGAAATCTGGTCCCAAATCGTCCAAGTCTGACGATGGTGAGGGTCACCGTACACACAAACTAAAACAAAATCTAAACTAGAAGCAACATGAACAACCGAAGCTAGGATCAGATGAAAGCTAGAAAATTTGACAGTAACTTGGACTTCATCATTCCATAAGAGCCAAAGGCCTCCCGAGCGACCAACAGAAGGAACAACAAAACTATCCGCTACATTAAAACGATTGTTCAACTGGACAGAATTATATTTTGAGGTTCTAATCTCAGAAACGAAAGTTACCTGTGCCTTGGTGGAGTACATTAAATTGGCAAGGTAGGACATTTTCGCGGATCTGTCGAGATTTCTGCCCGGTCCTTGGCAATTCCAACCAATTAGCTTCATGGCACCGTGAGCACTGAAATTGCTTCGTCGTCGAATCCAAGCTCCAGCACACAAACAATCAGCAAGGAACCTGCTCAGTTGGAGCACACCTTCTTGAAGCACACCACTTCCAGAACAAGATGAAAGGTGAATCAGCTTGGAGTGATGAGATCCGAGCGATCAGTATTGACCAGAAACGGTGAGATGGTTCGAGAGGGAGGCGGGGGAGAGTGGAGGGGCCTAGAAATTAACCCAAGCGGAGGACTAGATCAGAGGCCAGAGAGGTAGGATTGGAGAAGAATTGGAAAGGGGATCGATCAGAGAAGGAATCGGCAGGGGATCGGATCAGGGATGGGAAGGGGATCGGCAAATCGCCATTCGCTACCTAGAGCTCAAGTCAACGCAGAGTCAATTTTCAGTGCAGTCCGTGTTGCTCATTTAGTTTTGTAATTTGATGTCTATGGAAGAAGTCCCTGTTATTGCAAATATAGAGGCCCGTTTCAGTTCAGGTCTATTCCTCTCCTCTCCTTAACTAATCAGTTATAAGTGCTGAGTAGAATATGGGTACCTCGACATACACAAAAAAAACTTGTGACTTTTGGGTTACACCTTACACCATATTATATATCTGCGAGCCCGTGACCTTTGCATTGCCCCTGTCGAGAACATCCCTCTGGTTGTCTGGCTCCTTGCAAAACATCCTGGTAATCTCCTGCTTTAATCTCTGTTCTTTTTGTGATTCCAATGTCAGCTGATTCTGCTACTTCTCTGCTACTTCCTTATCTTCTTTGATTTACTTAAAGGAGAAAATGATGCTAGAATATGTCAGTAGATTCTGCACCTTTTGGTGCTCAAAAGTCAAAGCTCTGAATAGTATTTGTGTCATGCTTTCATCGGCATCATCCTGACTGAGCTTTTGAAGTGATGTTCTTTTTTGACAAGACAACAGTAGACATGCTGCCAGTACAGGACACACAAGTATAGGCGGTATGGTGTTCGCTGCATGTCAAGTGGGCTGCCATATATGGCTATATTTACTAATCAAGGAAACAACACTGAAGTTTTAGGTTACTTACCACACGCTTGCGTGCCTTTTAACCTTTCTTTCTAATAACTTCATCTAACATTTTCCTCTCCTCTCCTTAACTAATCAGTTATAAGTGCTGAGTAGAATATGGGTACCTCGACATACACAGACTTTTGGGTTACACCTTACACCATATTATATATCTGCGAGCCCGTGACCTTTGCAATGCCCCTGTCGAGAACATCCCTCTGGTTGTCTGGCTCCTTGCAAAACATCCTGGTAATCTCCTGTTTTAATCTCTGTTCTTTTTGTGATTCCAATGTCAGCTGATTCTGCTACTTCTCTGCTACTTCCTTATCTTCTTTGATTTACTTAAAGGAGAAAATGATGCTAGAATATGTCAGTAGATTCTGCACCTTTTGGTGCTCAAAAGTCAAAGATCTGAATAGTATTTGTGTCATGCTTTCATCGGCATCATCCTGACTGAGCTTTTGAAGTGATGTTCTTTTTTGACAAGACAACAGTAGACATGCTGCCAGTACAGGAGACACAAGTATAGGCGGTATGGTGTTCGCTGCATGTCAAGTGGGCTGCCATATATGGCTATATTTACTAATCAAGGAAACAACACTGAAGTTTTAGGTCACTTACCACATGCTTGCGTGCCTTTTAACCTTTCTTTCTAATAACTTCATCTAACATTGTAGGAGTGATCAGAGGATGGACAAGTCTTGCACTGGATGCAAGCAGTACATCGCGCATCAATATTGGCACCACATGGATAATCGGAAAAAGCGTTTCTTCAAACCTATGCTTGGTCAATTCCGAAATGGGGTGGTAAGATCTTCTCAATAAGCTGTTCATCTGGATGAAGATATATGTTCTGTAGTTTTTCGTTTTGGGTAATTTGACAACTTAGGTCTTGGGTTAACAGTATTATGGTCTATGTATTGATAGTAATACTGGAGTTTGGATTCCGAGATCGATTTGCTATTCTTTATGGGAAAATGTAACACTAAATATACAAAACAAAATGCTGAATCTCAAAAGTATTTGGAGATTTTCAGGGTTATTTTGTATCCCATTCTCACCCGTAGTCAGAACCCACACGTCTGCCAAGCATGGATAATATGTGAAACATGCCCTATAAAAATTGACTTAGTGGAGTTGCATATCCAAATAACTAGTTATAGTTGCATTAAGAGAACATTCTTGTTCTTGTCTTCAGGTAAAGTTTTCAACAGCGACTTGGTTATCTATTTGCATCAATATGAACTTGTTATTACTACTAAATAGTAAATGGTACCAGTTTAATATCTTAGAATTTTGTGATATACTGTATAATACTGTAAATTACTTCGTTTTTTGTTTTGTTATTATATACATGACTACTGCCTTCACACGTAATTTATTTTTACTCATCCCTGTAGACCATACCAGAGAAGTTTGTTCGCAGCATCGGAGGACAGATCTCTGAATTAGTCAAGCTAGAAACTCCTGATGGTAATACATATAGTGTTCATGTTGCCAAGGAACTGAATAATCTAGTCCTTCGATCCGGATGGTCAATATTTGCCAGTGTTTATGGACTTGAAGAGGGTGACTTCTTGAGGTTCAAGTACAATGGGGATTCCCACTTTAAAGTTGAGATCTATGATCCAAGTGCTTGTGAGAAAGAGTCATCCTGCATTGTAACGAATTGCAATCCCGGTCTTCAAACACGGAGCATAACAACAACAACAACAACAACAACAACAACAAAGCCTTTTATTCCCAAACAAGTTGAGGTAGGCTCTTCAAACACGGAGCATACCTCGTGATAATCCAATGTCGTCACCAGAGGATGAAAGGCTAGCAGCACATCACAATAGTTGCAAAACTTCAAAGGTAAATCAAGCAGGCTCTTCTCCACAGAAACCAAGTAAGTGGACATACATTTCTCCTAGTTCCAGTACAGTGCAGTTAAATTTCATTATTAACAGCACTCATATTTGTTTTCTCACAGCCAAGAAAGAAACCCCATGTTCTGAAGGCATTCAAGATTCCATTAGTTCAGGTGAAGGTCAGACATTGCAGATTGCAGCACCACCACTTGCTCATTTGAACCCATCTTGTAGAGGTTGCAAAATCTCATAGGCAACTTTGATATAAAAAAAATTCAGGTGGGGACTTTGTCCCCCCCGGTGACCATCAAAAAAAAAAAATCTTAGCGACAGGGTCCAATCTGACTACCGAACATAAAGCAGAAGTCGATAAAATTGAGCAGAAAGCGAGGCCTGAGATTCCACTGTATGTGAAAATCATGGCCAGTACCAGTCCGGTTGATGCATTTCTGGTATGTTGGCAGTTGGGTAGCTTGCATTGCATAACTTCTCAAGCTGTGTAACTGACATTACATGTAATAAAATAGGTCATATGCAAAGATTACGCTGTCAAATACCTTCCACATGACGATGAAATCATCACACTTTGCCATGCCAGCAATAGCAATACATGGGGTGTTCATTTCAAGATTAACGATGATGGTACCTACCATCTTTCTGCTGGTTGGTTGGGATTTGTCCAAGACAACGAGTTGCAAGAAGGTGATACTTGCGTGTTTGAAGTGTTAAAGGGCCAGAAAAGTTTCACAATGGCGGTTCATCTGCTTAGAGCAAGCTATGGCCATCCACCAGGTAAAACCTTAACCTGCATATATGCATGTAGTATGAGGAACCATCCTTTAGATGTTGCTTTACCACAGTAGGATTTATAAAGAAAAATCCAGCAGACTCTCGGTGACAGAAATTATCTATACTACTATTAAAAGAACAAACTTGTGTTGATACATTAAATTTGAGCCGTTCAATATCTAATCAACGATCGAGATTGATCCAATGTTTGACACCTCAACACACCTTTTCAGATTTTAAACTAAAGGCCTTGGCCCGGCTTTATAAATAAAGCAGAAGTCATCACAAGCGTTATTACAGACCCAGATTGTAGTTTGCAGTGTAAGAACAGGGCATGCTCATAGGCGAGCAATGCATAAAGTAACTACAAAAGCCAGCAGGGAGATAAACATAAGACAGTGGCTAAACGTCCTGCTGGTCAGCTCCACGCATCCTGGAGCCAAGGGATCGAAGGTCAGCAGCAACCCCGTCAAGCGCCGAGCGGTCCCCCGGCATGGCCAACAACCGCCATCGCTGGATGAAGGAAGACATAGTGAAAAAACAGTCAGCGGGATGGTGAATGAACACATGTTCAATGGTCATCTTATTGCGTGTTATCCAAAGAGTCCAGCACATAGCGGCGAAGCAGATCCAAACTACACGACGCGTACGGCCAGACAAGCCTTGAGCAAGCGCAATGAACTCCCCAGCCCCTGCTGGGTTCCATGCGCAGGACAAGAGTTCCCTGACTCCTGCCCACATAAATCTAGCGATGGCGCAGCCAAAGAAGATGTGGTTGGCGGTCTCGTGCTCTCCGCACAGGGAGCAAAAGCCAAGGGAAGGCCCCTGCCGCTTGGCAATGTTATCACTTGAGGGTAGCTTGCCTCTAATCAGCTGCCAAAGAAAGATTTTTATTTTGAGAGGGATTTTAGTTGCCCAAACATCTTTGAAGTGGAGAGTGGCTGCTCCCGAGCACAACTTCCAGTATATAGAGCTAGTGGTGTAGGTGCCCGAGGGATCAAGGCTCCATGAGACCTTGTCTTCCAAGTCGGAGGGCACCCAATCATGGATTTCGCGCATAAGGTTATCCCATTCAACCTTTTCATCCAAGCCAAAAGACCGACGAAAGTGAATATACCAACCCTGGTCGTTCCTGGCTTTGGCAATAGGGATGAAAGGCGCGCTACAGATGGCAAATAGACGGGGAAACCGATCCCTAAAAGGCGCCCTGCCTTTCCACCAGTCCATCCAGAACATGGTAGACTTGCCATTTTGGGCTTCATGTTTGGCGCCCAATTTGAAGAGATGCTTGATCTTTTGGAGGCTGTTCCAGAATTGAGATCCCTTTGTGGGAGGAGCGATGAAGAGGTCCTCACCATGTAGGTACTTTGCCCGAATGAGATCCGCCCAGAGGCCCTCCTCCTTTTGGCTTAGCTTCCATATCCATTTAAGCATCAAAGCAATGTTCATGAACTTGGTGTTCAGGATCCCAAGACCTCCCAGCTCTCTGGGCTTGCACACGGTGGCCCAATTGACCATGTGGTATTTGCGTGTGTCCCCCGGACCTTCCCAAAAGAACCGGCACCTAGCTTTGTCCATGGAGCTGTGAGTGCCATCAAAGAGGAGATGGAGGCTCATGGCAAAGATGGCAAGGCTAGTAAGGCAGCTGTTAGTCAAGATTAGCCTAGCAGCCGAGGACATCCCGATGCCCTGCCAAGGGTCAACCCTATGCGCCACTCCCCCTGTGAGGGGCTCCCAGTCCTTAAGGAGGAGCCTTTTGTCGCTAAGAGGCATTCCGAGGTAGGAGATGGGAAACGAGCCAAGCTTGCAGTTAAGTAAGTTGGCTAGTCTAACCTGCTCCAAGTGATCAACTCCCAAGATGACCACTTCACTCTTGTTGAAGTTAATTTTGAGTCCCGACATACTCTCGAAGCAGAGTAGTAGGAATTTCAGGTTGGCAATGCCAAGATCATCTGGCTCAAGCATGATCATAGTGTCATCTGCGAACTGGAGAGTAGACACGCCCCCAGGAATGAGGTGCGAGACTAAACCCTTGATGTGGCCCGCAGCCCGTGCCCGTTCCAGGATGAGAGCAAGCGCATCGACAACCCAGTCGAAGAGCAAAGGGGAGAGCGGATCCCCTTGGCGTACACCGCGCGCATTCCTGAAGTAGGGGCCAACCTCTCCATTGATGTTAATAGCAGTCTGTCCCCCGGAGACTAGCTGCAAGAGGCGGTGAACCACCCCTGGTTCAAAACCCCGCCGAGTCAGCACCAACCGGAGAAACTCCCAGTTAACTCGGTCGAATGCTTTCTCAAAGTCAAGCTTGAGGAAAATTCCTTTGTGCTTTTTGACTCGCACTTCATGAACAATTTCCTGGAGGGCCAACACTCCCTCGTGCAAGGCCCTACCTTTGATGAAGGCCGTTTGGCAACGGTCGATGTGCTTGTGCGAAATCGGTGCAAGTCTAGTCGCGTAAACCTTAGTGACAAATTTGAAAATTACATTAATTAAGGCTATCGGTCTAAATTGCTTAATACTATTCGTGCCAGCAACTTTCGGAATGAGAGTGAGAATGCCAAAGTTAAGGCGGGCAACATCCACACGCCCCAGCGCGAAGTTGTTGATAATGTCTAGGATGGCTCCCCTGAGCACACTCCAGAAGGCCTTGTAAAAGGCCACCGGAAGCCCATATGGGCCAGGCGCCGAGTCCGGCTTCATGTCAGCCAGGGCTTGGTCCAACTCTGAGGCCGTGAAGGTGATGGCAAGCCCGTTGTTTTCGTCCGGCGTAATACGTTTGTTAGCAGGCCAAGCCTCCCTGGCTAGCGAGAAAAGAGGGGCCTCGCCCTTAGTACCCATGAGGTCGGAGTAGAATTGGTAAATGTGGCTTTGGAGGTCAGCCGGTTCCGAGATCATCCCTTGATCAGTGGAAAGCTCCGCAATGCGGCATTTGCGGCGACGGCCGTTTGCCATTGCGTGGAAGTAGGAGGTGTTGGCATCTCCCTGGAGGGTCCATTTCACGCGGCCCCGTTGACGCCAGTACTCCTCTTCAGCTTTGATGAAATTGACAAGCTGTTCCTCAAGGTAGTATCGGAGAGCCCATCCCTCCTCATCTAGGCCCGAGGTGTCAGCCATCTTATCAAGATCATCGATTTGGCGCAAGAGATCCTCCTTGGCCTCTCTTCTCTCCCTCCCAAGGTTCGCTCCCCAGCCCTTGAGGAATTGTCTCAGCCCTCGAGACCAAAGTTGCCACAAGTCAACACTTGAGCGTTGGGGGCCACCCTCAGCCCCTAATTGAACAAGTTTGTTAGTGACAACCTCTTTGAAGCCCGCAACCCCAAGCCACCATGTTTGAAAGTAGAAGCGAGAGGAGCGCGGCCCCACAGGATCCCCGGATGCAAGCAGCAAGGGGGTGTGGTCAGACCCGATGCGCGTGACCGCCGTGAGTGAGCACAGCGGGTACAACGCTTCCCAAGCAGCCGTAGCCAGCACACGATCTAGAACCGAACGCACGGGTCTAAGTTGGTTGTTTGTCCAGGTATAGCGAGCCCCTGCTCGATGAATTTCCTGTACTGCCATGGACGCAATGGAGTCGTTAAATTGGTGTACCCTAGGCCAATCTATATTGTCGTTATTTTTCTCGTCCGCGGAGCGAATGAGGTTAAAATCGCCGCCAATAACTAAAGGGAATTGTGCCCCAGCAACAAAGCCCTCGAGTTCCGAGAGGAACTCAGTTGTGCGGCTGTGATCCGCTGGTCCATAGACCAGGACGAAAAGCCACTTGCATCGCTTGGCTTTGTGGAGAACTAGCGCAACAATGAAGAAGGTTCCCTTGAACCATTGGCCAACTTCAAAGGTTTCATCCCGAAACCCTAGCAGCAGGCCCCCCGAGTGCCCAACTGCCGGAACCCAATTCCAAACAAAGGGATTCCCTCCCTCAATGCTCTTGAGTTCACAGTCCGTGAAGTCCTGCTTAATGGTCTCTTGTAGGCCTATAATGTCTATTTTTTCCTTGACCACATAATCTCTAAGCTGGGAACGGCGCCCCAACTGTCCGAACCCGCGGAAGTTCCAAATGAAGGCAAGCCATCGAGCAATCATTGGGCTGACTTCTTTTTGCCGTGGCCTTTGCGGACAGTCAGGAGATTTCTCCTAGACTTCCTCGGTTTTGGCTTGCGCTCCCTAGCGCAGCCCACCGGAGTCGCCACCGAGGCGCTCGTGCCATCCCCGACCGGGGTCAGGGAGTCTGGCAACGTAGTCCCAGCTACGGTGTCAGCATCAGCAGCGGAGGAGGCCGCCGCCTGGCTGGCGCGGAAGGAAGCCGCCGCCAGTGCCGCCTGGGCTGCTTCTTTGGCCCTTACCAAGGACAGAATCTCCTGCGGCGTGCCAGCCGCAGGTTCAAAAGTAATCGCACAATCCTCGGCAACAGAAAGGAAATGAGAGTCAGGCAGAGAATCGAGGGCGGTGAAGTTACCTGAGTCCAAGTTCCTGGTCGCCGTGAGCTGCTGGGCCTTGGCCAGCGACGAGAGAGCGCTCGACTCCTTGTTGCGGGTGCTCTTCCTGGTGCCCGTCACCGCGCCCACCTTCGCGCGCTTTCCGCGGGTCGTGGTAGTGGCCACGGTGGCCATGACAGACGCCGCCATGCCTCCAGCTTGCATCTTGCTGCTCTGAGAAACGATGGTGGGCAGGGCCGAGGGCGCCTCATCAGCATGCGCACCCCCGCGAGCAGAATTCACACCAGACACGAACTTGCTAAGCGGGCTGTCCCAGTCCAGAGAATCCTGGACAGGAGGAGAGGCGAGGCCTGGCTTGGCCGCCGAGCCCCCATCCGCCTCCGAGAACTCTACCACCTGAGACGCCCGGTCCGGGGTGGTGAGAGGGCTGTCAGTGACATTCAACACCTCAGCCAGGCTCTCCTCGACGCACCCAACAGCCGGCTTCTTGAGGAAAGCGTCAGGGCCCCCTGGCCGCAACACACCTTTTCAGATTCACATTAATTACAACGATTCTGCCACCTGCCACCGCCAAATCAACAAAAAACGATTTGAAAAAACTATCGGGAGAATCGTCCACGTTGTTGGTGAACCATGTCAGCCTCTTGTCGGCATCTTAGGACAGGAGGCCGCTGAGTACATTGTACCCTTCTCTGGACAATCGGTGCTCAGGGAACATGTCTCTCAGCCTGTTGCGCTGAGGAATGCTCGGCGGCGTCACCAGGTCCCCGGCGAGCGGCATGGAGTAGTACGCCGGGCAAGACATCTCGCCCGGCACGCCAAGTATGTCGAAGATCCGTACAAGCTGCTCAGTATTGTCTGCCGCGCTACCGAACCGAAGATGGGCTCGCGTGGGAGGAGCTAGGCCATGACGCAGCCGAGGGAACAGGCGTCCACCGTGGCGTCGTAGTCGGGCTACCCCAGGAGAAGCTCCAGCGCGAGGTAGCTGCGGGTGCCGCAGCGTCCGTACGGAGGGGCTCGGTCATGCACATGGCGAGTCTGTGCTGACGCGGTCGAGGCCGACGAGGACGTTCTCGGGCGACGCGGCAGGCGCAGCGCCGGCCAGGAGCTGCCGCATAACGCAGCGCATGTCGGCCTCCTGGAACGGGCGGCCGTGGCGGTAGTGGCGGAGGACTTCGTCGAGGCTCGGGCCGACGTACTCCATCAGGAGGGAGAGCGTGTCGGTGGCTAGGGACATGGAGGGCCAGCTGGACGACGGAGCCGTTGCCGCTGCAGGCCGCGAGGAGGCCGGCGGGAGGCAGACCCCCGCTCGCCGCCGCACGGCCACCGCAGCACAACGCCACAACGCCTCGCGGCCGTCGTTCGTGCCCATTTTCCGGCTGCCGGCTGATGGGCGGTCCGCTGCATCGCCATAAGCTGCAAGAAAGGCGTGCTCAACGTCACCGTCAAGAAGCTACCACCGCCGGAGAAGAAGCCCAAGTCCGTCCAGGTCGCCATAAAAAAAACAAAAATCACGGACCGAAATCCTACTCCAACACGAATTGTATTTAAATTGAAGAGTCACGGACGGAAATATTGAAGAGTCACGGACGGAAATCCTACTCCAGCACGAATTGATACGACTCCCGTTCTAACAAGGATGCAATCCTTGTCAAATTAGGTAAGGCCAAGGCATGTATATTAAGGATTGGAGTTTCTCGGCCGAAAGCCACAATCCACGCCCAAAGCTTTCAATCTCGCCGTGTTCCGCCAGATCGCCGACATTGACGCCGTCTCGCCCTTCCTGCTCCACCCGCCGTGTTCCGCCAGATCGCCGACATTGACGCCGTCTCGCCCTTCCCTGCTGCACCCAAGGTACAGCTCTATCTGCTTGAAACGACATCTTTCTGCTACAAGTATATTGTTTCCTGCGATGATCAGTTCCTGCCAACCTAATTTGAATTTTGTGATGCATTGCGAGGCCTGCAATGGCTTCGATTTTTTAGTTTAGTTCAGAGCTATTCGAATCGGATGTTTCAATCTAAACTGTGCTGCTCCGTTTATCATCGTTATTGTAATTGTGCCTACTGTAGATTTTAATCTGGTTTTTTTGTGTGCACCTTGTGCTTTAGATCTACGACACTTTTTAAAGCTTGGACATTGCCGTCTAATGGTTAGTACTCGCCGTTCAGCCGATTCCGCCCAAATTCCGGCCGCCCATAATCCACGCAAGTTCAGTCAGGTGAATTGACAGGGAAAATATAGGTCTATACTAACATGATTTTTTCTGTTCAATTATTACTGTAGTCTAGCTCAAACAGTTCTTGCTGTAAAATCAATCAAATATGCTAAAAAAAATAACCATAATCGCTCAGTGTGACCGCTGAAGGTTGTGCTGACTATACGAGTGAGTGTGACATTAAGGATATGACATAAAAAAAAGAAGCACGCGCTCATAATTTTGTAAATCTTAGTATAGGCATTCCTACTTGTAAACCGCCACTTTAATCCAGAAAACGTGCGTTGCACGTACATGTCAACTAGTGTAAATAAATGCTGAAGTGATCTAACATCTCCAACACTATAAACCTTTACTCTACAAAAATATTTGTGGTTAACATTTCTACAATTTGAATATCAATAATTGTAGCATGTTGAATGCCCTATTGATTTGACAGGCCATGTGTTGATAGTTTGCGATTGGGGCTTTTATGCAGGATTTGTCACTTCTGCCAACAGTCGTCGTTCGAAAGTTAAGGTTATGTTCTCACGATTTACCACTCTAGAGGGTCCGCTGAAGACTAAAGTATATGCGAAAGTAGAAGCTATTAATTCTGAAATCCCAGTTTTCGTTTCCGTCATGCTGAAAACTAATATCACCCACCACTCGTCCATTCTGGTGAGTCAACGTCGCTTTCTTCATATAAAAAAGAGAATGAAAAATAAAATTCATCAGCGGAAGTTCATTCCCTGGTAATTTCATAAACAGAAAAAAATACAGCAGCATTGCTCCTTGGGTTGCTTCTATTGGTCTAACTGAACAGTATTTTTTTTCTCATGCAATCAGGCCTTCAGTCTGGATTATGCCAGAGGTTATCTCCCTGCCGTGAGCCAAACTATCTGGCTTCATCGGCCTGGGGAAAGCACAACATGGAAAACTTCATTCAAGATCTTCAGTGGGAGGCGTTGGCTCGTTGGAGGCTGGAGGCAGTTTTCCTATGAGAACAAACTGAAGCTAGACGATGTCTGCCTCTTCGAACGGATGGAAAACAGGAAGAAGCTCGGGATAATGGTCCATATCATCCGAAAAGAAGAGTACTGTTGATGTGCCAATGCTCATGTAGTCGGGGAATTTAGTATTTTCAGTCGCTTTTGTGTTGGAATTTCCCAGGATCACATCCGTCCCGACTCCCGACTCATCCAGTTACCTAGGACAAATCCTCTGAACGTGATAGAATAAACGTTTATTTCCTAGATATGATGATACTTCCTGGTTTATTGTGTCAGGGAACTACGATCGCTTGCTATTTTTCACTTTTAAATATCAGTACAAGTTTTTTTTTTGGTACGCATATTCTTTGAAATATGTCCAGATTCTGATATTCCGCTGAAATTGATGTCTAGAAATTTGACAAGCTTATGTATTGCCATGCAAAATTTTAACTTTAGAATTCAATATACCAACGAGGGAGAAAAATAATGTTTTTAGCAAACATTTTCACCAGGTATTTGTGTTTTGATTTTTCAAACCCAAACTACTTCCGGGTGCTGATATGTTTGTGGAAAAACTCCGTTTTGTTGCTATGTGTGGTCTAATATCAATCGATTGTCAAATGTTATGTGAAAAGAATTGTAAATTCATTTAGGTCAGTGACGGTTCGTAATTTTAACTGAAAAATTCACATGACCTGTTTAAAAAATTGATTGATTACCTATGCCTCTCCATTTAGTATGGCATGCATCCAAAGTTGAATGTCCGTGTCGATTGGCTACTACACGTCATTTTTCGGTGTGTAACTTTCCTGACAATTTGTATCTTTAACTTTTGGAGATCTTATGATCGATATGCCACAATCTCACCATTGGTACTTGTAAATTAAATCAGAATCAAGCGAGTTTACACTTCCACAATAGATGAATCTGTTGAGCGCATCTTAAGGCATTGGAGCCAAAATGAGGGGAGTTGTCCCGCACATGAAAACGCAATAAGGAAAAGAGGTTCAAAGTAATATTTTTTTTTGCGAAACACAGACGCTAAAATACACGTGCATACACTCACCCCTATTGGCGCACACACGCACACCCTACCCCTATGAACACCTTCGAGAGAATAAGCCGGCGGTTGGGTCTTGAGATTCACGAAGTCACCACGGGCGTCTCGCTGTCGACGGGAACGTCGCCTCACATTGAAAAATATTCCGCCTAAATGAGAAAACCAGCGTCAAATCTGAGGTTTGAACTCTGGTGGGCTGAGGGTACAACAAGTGGCGGAGCGTGCCAAAAGCATAGAGGGGGCCAAAAATATTTGGCCGCCAAATGAACTCTTTAAACTAATTTTGCTACAATTTCATTCATATTATCAGGAGAATAGGAGATGAATTTCAAATTTTCAAGCTTGAAAATGCACTTAATTTTTTTATGTTTACAAGAATTTACATAGCAAGCAAGATAGGAAACAATTTTTTTGCCAAGATCCAACGTTGGCCAGCAGCATTTTTTTTATTTACATAGGACTGGGCATACTAAGCGACTTGTAATTCTATTGTAAGAAAGAGAGGAGTAAACTCCCAAAATCCACCCAAAATCCACCGATAACTAGCAAGGAAAAACATCAATAATCAGTCCATGGCCCAAGCCTCCATGTAAAAGAAAAACTAACCTGCTACCGCTATTTGATTTGGGTACTGCCTAGCAGGTCCCATCCCGTACACAGCGAGTAAACAATCGTAGAGTCTAGACACAAGAGAGAACAGCCAACAGCGTCGAGGCCACTCCCCTGTGATGTGCTTGACTGACAACTACTCATATAGTACTAGCAAACAAAAGACAACGATGCACGTATACCCAGAAAATTATTTGCGCTTTTGGAAGGGGGTTGCAGCCCAGTTTCGCCTCGAAGGCACTCCGTCCATAGGTACAATCACCCTCCTAGTTATCTTGCCACATGTAAGTTTTTAATGTAATAGTATTTCGCTTGTCCAGCTTCATGCTCTAGCCACTATTCCATAAGACCGATTTGATGGAAAGGGAGGGCAATCCACTTCTATACTCAACACCCCTCCTCACATGTGACGGTCACAGACAGGTCAATATGTGTAAACTCAGAGGTAGGCACATCAAGAGAAAGGGGCCTTGTATGTGGAAGGAGGAGGCATCAGCAATTTTAGGAAAACTGCGCGCCACACATGACTCAAACTCGAGATCTTGGCTTTGATATCATGTCAAGATTCATGCGCTAACCACTACTCCCTCCATTCCATAAAATTACATAAAAGTAAGGCGTGAAAATTTCTCGCAAAAAGTTCACAAAGCAGGGCGCGCATGTAGGTTTCAGCCATTCTTTCCCGTTGTACCCCTTGTCTTGAATGGCATGCGCGTGAGTGTATTGGACAGATTCGCTGCTGCTAGCTTGCTACAGTCACTAGAAAGCATAGACATTTTTAATTGGACGCAGAGAGACTCGATTAGGCAGCGGGCCTTCACGCACGCAGCTGCATTGGCCATGCATCGTGATGAGTTTGCTCAGAGTGCATGTACTAGGGGCAAAGATGGAAAGATTCCAGCTATATTTCTACTCCTTGGTATGCGTGACAAACAATATACGTCCTATATAACGGAACGGAGGGAGTATTTCATAAGACCGATCTGATGGAATGGGAGTGCAATCCACTTATATACTCAACAGTGACTAGAAAGGATCACTTATCCTAAAATCTCTTAACTCATTTCATAAACTCAGACTAGACTAAAAATCATTAGGGTCTTCTTTCACAGTTTATTCAGCCAATCATATTCCTTGAATTTGGTTTCACCAGAGTCCTAACAATGCCTTAGAGGTTGTGCCAAAGTTTACAAAAAGTAATTTGTAGTTGAATGGAACATAATTGTTTTGCAGCCCGTAATATTTTTGTCAGACAAGACTTTTCAAACTTATAACATTCGACGTATAAATGAAACCAAGACCCAAGATGCCGATGGCTTCTGCATCTGTCTGCAAGTTCAACCCAACTAGTTGAATAAATTTTTGGGATAAAATGTGATTGACCAGATTATCTAATGATGCGCTTTAACACTGTGGATGTGGATAAATAAACATTTTACGCCCGCTCTCGATTGGAAGAAAAGACTGTTAGTATACACGTACGTACGTTCATTTTATATTACTGTACTATCTGGCAGCCGGCGGCTATGGTACGGACAAGTCAGACTATTTATTCATGTCTTTAATTACTTCAGCAAAGAAAAAGTGGCCACGGTCTTGCACACGTATTTTTTTTTGTAATGTGCATACTTGATTCATACTAAAAAGATTACAACCAGCAACCAGATCAAGCAAACAACCACAGAGGAAAGCGAAATACAGATCGAAACCAGAAGGAAGCACTGCAGCAACAAACCGTCTTCAACCTCTATGACACCGAACACGACCGTCCTCCAACGTCGACGACGAAGCAGGCCCCAGCCGCCGGCACCACTTACCCAGAGAGCGGGGGAACTCCTTGCCCAGAGGCGTTGTCGAGCCGCAACCACCACCATCCCCGTAGAGATGGATCTCCTTCGCACTGAGGAACATCGGCCGGGGAGGCCCCCAAGCACCCGCCGCTCCAGCTCTGGGGCGAGCGCCCCAGATCTTCAACCCGCTCACCACGAACCCCTGCAGCAGCCACCTCCTCGTCCCTCTGCAGATCGCCCAGATCCGCCGCACCCGGATCTGGCCTAGAGCGGAGCGAAGGAAATCCACCGATTTCCCGGCTCCCGGAAGTCGCGCGCGAGACGACGGAGCTCCATGGAGCGCCACCGCCGGAGGAGAGCCACGCCGACAGCAAAAACACGACCAGCACCACCGCCACCTCCGGAGCACCACTGGCCGGCCACCACACGAACCCTACCCTATATACACGCCGTGAGACGGGCTTCCCCACCCTCCCGCTGCCGGAGCAGCCGACGGAGGTGGAGGAACCCACGCCTCACCGGCGGAGAAGGTGGATCGACGGCGAGATCCCAAAAATCGCCTCTCTCGCACTGTAGCGATAAGAGGAGAAGGGGGAGCGGCCAAGCTGACAGTCTCATTCTTGCACACGTATTCAAAGTTCACAAGACCAAAGAACATGTGTACATATACAACCTCAGCCGCTGGAGACAAATTCTCATGTCACAAGAGGATTATCAAAAAACGGTGGAGTCCAAGTTTTGCTAAGCTGGGGTAACCAAGGTCGTGGCGTGTGATCTATACATGATGCACTTCTCTGGTTTGTCCTTTTTTAATTTGCCGATTTGCTAGTTCTCATGCGTCTCGTCTCAGAAATGACTAAATCTGTCATCTTCCTATCAGTTTATAGCTAGTTTGGCTAGGCTCATAGAAACATCAGGGTCCGTCACCATGAGTAATGACCACCAATGTGACAAGGGGGGCATGGATTTGTTCTGCACGTCCACCACTATCACAATTGGAGACGGTCACATTGCTAATTTTTCACACGTGCCATGGTTAAATTGTCTAAAGTCTAAGGACCTTGCTCCATCCAGTTTTGACATCTCCTTAAGGTAAAACTTTACCGTCAACAATGGGATGTCAATTGAGTTCTGGATCTCCAAGATCAACTTTTTTGAGTGCCTCACTTCAAAACACATCTATGGGTTTGTCAAGCTTTGGACGGAAATAAATGAGGTTTGCCTCATCGAGAACATGACGGATGACATCACATGGAGATTCATCACCTTCGGATCCTATTCGGGCGCATCCGAATGCAAGTCTTAATTAAAAGGAATAACAACGTCTGGAAAAATTACACCCCGCTCCCCCAAATGCAAGCTTTTTGTGTCTTAAGTTCTTAAAGACCATGTGCGGATTGCCGGCCTCCTTCACGTGGGGGAAAATTACGGGCTTTGCCAACTTTGCAGAAGGGAAGATGAATTTGCGATGCATCTCTTCTTAAAATTCCGATACAACCTTAGGATTCGGAACAACGTCCCTTGGCTCGGCCTCAAGTTGATTGATACTTCGGCATGGTCCTCATGTACCATAATCAAGGATTGGTGGGAGTCTGTCATCTACACCAATGGTACCCAGCGGAAACCCTTGGGGTCACTCATCATGTTCATTTCTTGGGATATTTGAACCAAGTGAGAGGATTTTCCGCAACGTTTGTACCATGCCTTCTCTGATTACATTGGACGATTGATCATTGTACCACCCTTAATAAATATAATCCTTTGTGTACTTTTTGGAATGATGTAATTGCGTATAATTCTAACATTACCGAATTGAAATTCAAATTACTGGAATTTAACAAACTTTGGCAATTTTCAATGATTACATCTTTTTTCGCACGCAAGTTATTATAAATTCGAAATAGGGACTAGTAGGCACTTGGATTATAATATCCCAACTGTTTTGCTATATATATACGGCCAGGAAGTGGTGACTTGCGACACCACAGCCTATGCCCAACCCAGCGTTGTTGTTGTTGTCGCTCCTACTCCTAGAACCGACGAGACAAACTCAGGCGCCAGAGAGATGGGCAAGATGAGAGTGGCGGTGGTGGGTGCTGGGGCGGCGCACGAGCTGGCGAGGAGTGGCGGCGCGCATGTGACGCTGTACGAGAAGGAGGAGCGTCTCGGCGGGAAGAACGCTGGCAGGAGGAGCGTGGCCGTGGACGGCGTCGAACTCGACCTCGGCATGATGCACTTCAACCGGGTGGGCGTCAAATCAATCAAGAATATGACATATTCGAACTCTTTTGTTGACAAAATATGACTGACCGATATGCATGGCAGGTAACGTATCCAAACACCGTGGAATGGCTGGAAGCGCTGGGCGTGGAGACGGAGAGGCCGCCGGACATGTCCATGTCGGCGAGCACGCAGCTGTCCGGCGGCGGCAGGTGGGAGTGGGGCAGCCGCAGCGGTGTCGTGTCGGGGCTCCTGGCGCAGAGGAGCAACGCCCTCAGCCCCAGCTTCTGGGGCGTGGTCCGTGAGGTTTTCAGGTTCAGGAACGATGCGCTCAGGTACTTGGACGACCGTGAGAAGAACCCTCGTGATCTTGACCGGGACAACGACGAGACGCTGGGGCAGTTCGTCCAGTCGCATGGGTACTCCCGGCTCTTCCAGGAAGCCTACCTGGTATATATATAAATCAACTGGTCAAATATATTACCCTTGTTTGGTTAGTGTGAGCTAGTGAAACCTTGGCTCATACGTTCATGGATTAATGGAATAATGGGTACATGTAAATTCATGCAGATTCCTGTCTGCGCATGCATATGGTCATGCCCGTCACAGGATGTTTTGGGCTTCCCTGTTTTCTTCGTGCTCTCGTGCTATCAGGTTCTGGAGGTGCACGCCAACTCCCCTCCATATATTTTTTCAGATAAAGAGAGTTTTGTTAGTTAAAAAGTTTTTTTTGTTGAGAATATAGTTAAAAAGTTTTGAGCATTACACCCGGTTTTTACATAATTACAATGCACACAGGGGTACTCCCTCCATGCATGCATACGCATATACACAGTCAGGGCATCTCCAGTCGTTCGGCCCCCCAGGGCCCAAAATCGCGATTTTTTTGGCCGCCGCGGAGCTGAACCCTGCGTGCGGGGGGGGGGGGGGGGGGGGGGGGTTACCAGCCGTGAACCGCCCAGCCGGCGAATCGGCCATATTTCGGCGCAAACAAAGGCGGCCCTTTTTTGCATACAAATTCACACATAGAAATAGTTTAACATACAAATGCACACACAAATAAATAGTTTAATATACAAATCCACACACAAATAAATAGTTCAACAATGCAATCAAATAAAACAAATCGTACTAGGCATTGGCATCGCCATTATCGGCATTGCCATTGCCCTTGCGCGCCCACAAGTGCTGCACCAGATCATTCTGTAGAGCTAGATGTGTTCCAGCGTCTCGAATCTCCCGGCGCGTGGTGAGGAAGGCTGCCCATGAATTAGGGGTCGAACTCCCGGATGACATGCATGATCCTGAGGAAGAGCTTGCGGTTCATCCTGAACCGGAGCCGGAACACCTTCTCGTCTTGCGTAGGATCATTGGCGAAGTAGTCGGAGTAGAGGATGCAGTACCCCTCGTACCGCTGCCTTTGCTTGCTCTTGCGGCGACCGCGCGTCGATCCAACACGCCGCGGCCCTTTGTTGGCGAGCAAGCCGGCGAGGCAGGCCAAAACCACCAGGTGTTCTTCGTCGTCGATGGCGGCCTGATCTTCCTCGTCGAAGAGCTCGGCGAGCATCTCCTCGTCGTCGGAGTCCATGGCTTGGGTCGGGCGGAACGCCAAACACCTTGCGGGCGGGGTGGAGGCGCTTCGCCCCGAGAATCTCCCCGGAGGCTAGATCGCGGCGGAGGGGAGTGGGCGGCGCCGGCGGCGTGGCGGGCTCGACGGCGGGTTTCCTAGCTGCTTGTGTGCGGCGGCGTAAGGAGGGGTGGTGGCGGCGACGGCGTGGCGACGGAGAGACGGGCAGAGAAAAAGGCGAGCCGGGTGGGGAAAATGCGTTGTCTCGCCGACAGCGCTGTCCCACGCGTGCTTTTCCTTCCGCCGGCGCCCCCCAGGCAGAACCCAGTGGGCTGGGTTTCGCCTGGGGGCGCCGGCGCTATTTTCCGCCGAAACGGCGCTACTTGGGCTTCTTGGGGGGCCGGCTGGTAGAAAAACGGCGCTATTCGCCCAAAACGGCGCTATTTAGCGTCCTGGGGGGCGCTGGGGGGACGGCTGGAGATGCCCTCAGATGTTTCTTGGCCATTCATTGCGACTGATTCACTTGTTTCTTTCTCTCTGGTGGTTCTCTTGCGTTCAGCCGTTTGGCGGGCGTCCCCAATGGCTTACTGTGAAGGATGGTTCACAGTTCTACGTCAATAAGGTAATAATTTTACTAATAATTTAGATATCGTCTGCACCGGGCGGTAATAATTTTACTAAAATTCACCGTAATATTATGCAAAGTTAGAGAGCAACTATTCAAATATTTCAAAACATGTGATACCAAAAAATGACTATTATGTAAATCTTACATTTGCATAAATAATGTTCAGAAACTTGACAACCAAGTTGTTTTAACCCGATAGCTAAGCACTATATAATCTGAAAAGTAAGATCTCTTCCTCCTAAAGAAAAGAAAACATTTGAATTTCTGGCCCAATTAAAACGGGCAATTGTTTCTCCTCCAAATCGGTTACTGTTTTACTCAGCCGCATTTGAAATAGCCAAGTCGCTGTCAGTTGTCGAGATATTGTGCATGGCACTACTGCCACTACATGACACACTCCTATTGCCGCGGGTCGCATGGTCCTTGCTGGGTGGCGCTCTGCCTGGCTTCGGACGGTCACTCCGGTGGCAAGATTGATTCGACGCTACTGGGGAGGGGTTACGTGCGTATGGCACGGCGGAGGAACCCGCCTGCGACGGTGAGGCTGGCGCGTACGGACTACGAATGCGACCAGGGGGGAGCGGAAGGAGTACCTTCTGCACCTGAGTGGCTGAGCCTCGGATCAGATGAGGTCGCCTCGAGGGAAAGAGGGAGGGAAGTGGGAATGTTGGTTGCTCTTGCAGCGCAGCCAAGGTGCTTGTGGAAATGACTGCAAGACGCCGTTCTTCTCATTTTTTGTTGTTCTTGGATTCTTCTCCGTGAATCATAGTAACTGCTCTGTAGCAAGCTAGCTGCACACCTCAGAGCGCACTTAATAAGAGACAGAACAAAAAGAGCGATGCCGTGCCCGGAGTGTAAAATTCCAAAACAAATACCAGTTTCTCTGTGCAAACAAGTTTCTTTTCCTATACAAATATACATCATATCCCAATATGCGAAGACGATTTGGTTCACACACTTTGTTCATGGTATTGGATGCGTACAGGTCACGGACGAACTGGGAAGCATGGGTTGCAGGATCAAGACCAGCTGCCAAGTCGAATCTGTTTCAAATGTCGACGGAGGTACTGGCCAGGCTCATTTGTTTTATTTTTCTATCGTTCCCTGTTCTCGCACGCTGAAATGATGGTCCCCTCCTCCGTTGTGTTATCATCCATTGCTGTCTCCAGGTTACAGAGTACTAGAGGTCGATGGTTCGGAGGAGGTGTACGATAGGATTGTATTTGGGGTGAGTGCACCTGGTTCTCTAAGAATACTAGGTGCTGAAGCAACCCACCAGGAACTGAGAATTCTGTGTGCTTTCCAGTATGTCTGCAGGTAAAGCATACCGCTGCATGTTATTATGGCCTGTTATGTAGCTTTTATATCTACTTATGCATGTGCCGCATTATCTACAGTGATATGTACCTCCACTGCGATAAAAGTTTAATGCCATTGAATTTGTCGGCATGGAGCGCCTTGAACTTCCTGAATACGTCAAGCGGGGGTGTCTCTGTTACCTACTGGCTAAACCTGCTTCAGGTACCTTACCCAACAACTCACATAGCATTTACAGCTAACTTTGGTATGCATAGAACTGGGAAATGCTGATATCTTTGGCCTAATATTCCTCGGAACTTATAGAACATAGCATCAACCAGCAAACATTACCTGGTTACGCTGAATCCTCCGCACGTGCCGGACCATGTCTTGCTCAAATGGAATGCTAGCCATTCTGCCTCCTCAGTTGCTTCTGCAAAGGCTTCTCTTGAGCTCCATCACGTCCAGGGGAACAGAGGAATATGGTTTTGCGGGGCATACCACGGTAGCTTAACATCTGTTTATGTAAGGAAATTTCTTATTGATTAGGTCTAAAACACCTCTTCTTTCCTGCATCACACAGGTTATGGGTTCCTCGAAGATGAGGTTAAGGTACTCCCTGGCTGCACAACCCTTTCTCTCTTATGAAATTTATACGTTTACATCTGATACTTAAGTTTGGATTTGTCGATCTGTGCAGGCTGGGAAAACAGCAGCTCAAGGTTTGCTTGGGAAGGAGAGTAGCCTTCTGTTAAACCCGAAACAGATGTTGCCCTCATGGACTGAGGCTGGGGCACGTATTCTGGTAGCAAGATTTCTCAATCAGTTCATATCCCTCGGTGACTTGATGTGAGCTCTCCATCAACTGATCTCATCAACTGATCTTTATAGTGGGCTATGCATGTCTAGCTACGAGTGATCCTCACTTGGTTATTTTCATTCCTAGCTTGCTGGAACAAGGAGGCACTACGTTCAGCTTTGGCAAAGCAGACCCAAAGTGTCAAGTGAAATCTATCCTGCAAATTCATGACCCTCTTTTCTATTGGAAGGTTCAGTCAGATTCTCCTTCAGTTTTGTTGATGCATACTCCACTCCATTCCACTTGCTTGATCTGATCTCATGTAAATGCAATTTAAAGGTTGCAATCGAAGGAGACCTTGGTTTAGCGGATGCCTACATTAACGGTTATTTCTCTTTTGCTGATAAGAGAGAAGGGCTTCTGAATCTTTTCCTGGTAAATTTAAAAATTGTATTCTATGTGGTTAATTGGATCATGTGTACTGGTCTTAGTTAATCCATTTCTCTGCAGATTTTCATTTCTAACAGAGATGCGCGCAAGAGTTGTACCAGCGTTATCAGTAAAAGGTTCCGTTACCCCACTCAATCTATCATGTTGAAGTCAAATATGAAGTAGAGAATATTTATGGATAATACATAGTGTTTATTCTGAAGTAATCAGTGGATAATCTACTACTATGTGGTTTTTCATTCTATGATTCATTGGCAGGGGTTGGTGGACACCTTTGCTTCTAACAGCAGGGGTTGCATCTGCTAAATATTTCCTACGCCACGTCTCAAGGAAGAATACTATCACACAAACTCGCCAAAACATCTCTCAGCACTATGATCTGGTCATTCCGAATGCCTTTACTACTTTCAGTATTACTACTCCCTCTGTCTCGTTACATTTGGGCATAAACTTGACAGTCTCTGTTTGAAAATGTTTGTTTATTGAAGCAAACAAGAAGTGTGTTTATTGCAATGATTGTACTCTGTACCTGTAAGAGGGCAGCCTGGTGCATGTGTCTCCTGCTTGCGCAGGGTCCGGGGAAGGGTCTGACCACATTGGGTCTTTTGTACGCAGCCTTTCCCTGCATTTCTGCAAGAGTCTGTTTCCAGGACTCTGTACCTATACTTAAATAATTCGTAATAGGTTAAGTGTTTTTATATGCCTTCAGGTAAAGCTATGTAGTCATTCCCTATCCATTTTCTTAAAACGAAGGTGTTACTTTTAAAAATACTCTTGACAGTGTTGTGAAATGGAGAGACTACTCTAGAAATAGCAAAGGCTTAACAAACCTCATCACTGTTTGCGCAGAGTAATGAATTCTTCTCTATTTTTCTGGATCGAACAATGACCTACTCTTGTGCCGTCTTCGAGGTTTGCCTTGTGATTGGATGTTATAATACACGCAACTTTGATTTTTTATGCACGGCCATCATGTTATTATGCCTCTTGGTAGGCGAAGAATGAAAGCTTTGAAGTGGCCCAGCTACGTAAAGTTAGCCTCCTAATCGACAAGGTAATATTACTAGCATAAGTGAGATCCAGTCTCATCTCAGATAGATATGTCCACACATGATCTTATGAATATGTAAATAATCCAGGCTAAGTGGAGCGGGATCACCATGTTCTTGAAATCGGCAGCGGTTGGGGCACCTTAGCGGTTGAGGTGGTGAAGCAAACTGGCTGCAAATACACAGGGATTACCTTATCCGTGGAGCAGCTTAAATATGCCCAAAAGAAAGTTAAAGAAGCTGGTTTAGAGGTAAATGTGATATGAGAAAAACATAACTCTGACCGCTAGTTTCTACTTTAGTTTTCTCAAAAAAAAAATCAATATATATATATAAACAGAGACTTGGTCAAACTTAAAATAGTTTTGTAACATGGTTTCTAGAATATACCTTACCTTTTCTATTCTACGGAGAGAGTGCAATACTCAATACTCAGTAGTATTTAAGATCACCATGAAGAAATCAATTCAAGTGATCGTATGACTGGTAGATAGCACAGTGATAGAGGCCAAGGTTCTGGCCGGCCAGGAATATAATCTCAGTGGAAGCGAAGTTTTGCTACCTTGGTTACAATTCGTGGGATTTGGTCTTGTGGTACCTCAGTAGCTCTTATGTCTGACTTAAAAATTTGTGGGTCTCTTCCCCTGTTGGACCTTTTTTATGTTATCCAAGTGTTCAGTGTGTCATGCCTATATGTTGTCTTTTTCAGGACTTCATAACTTTCCTGTTGTGTGACTACCGGCAAGTACCAACTTATTGCAAATACGACAGGATCATATCTTGGTAAGTAATACTGCTGATATGGATTGTAGTAACATAGTATGGAACTGAAGGAGTAGGTTTGTACATAATTCTTGATTAATCTTATGGCTGGGCCTTATGTTCTCACAGTGAGATGATTGAAGCTGTTGGTCATGAATACATGGACGATTTCTTTGACTGTTGCGAGTCCCTTTTGGCTCAAGACGGCATACTTGTCCTCCAGGTTCTCTAATTATCATCATGAACTACGCATCCATCTATTCATCTTGCACCAATCTTTGACCTTGAATCATCAACTAAGTTAGTTTTTTCCAAATATGTCTACAACAACAAGAACAAAGCCTTTTATTCCCAAACAAGTTGGGGTAGGCTAGAGTTGAAACCCATAAGATTTCGAAACCAAGTCATGATTCTGGCACATGGATAGGTAACTTCCACGCAGCCCTATCCATGGCTAATTCTTTGGTGATATTCCAATCCTTCAGGTCTCTTTTAACCGACTCCTCCCATGTCAAGTTTAGCCTACCACGACCCCTCTTAACATTCTCATCCCGCTTTATCTGTCCGGTATGCAAAGGCGTTTTCGGAGGCCTACGTTCTATATGACCAAACCATCTTAAACGGTGTTGGACAACCTTCTTTTCAATCGGTGCTATCCCAACTCTCTCACGTATATCATCATTCCTAACCCGGTCCTTTCTTGTGTGGCCCACACATCCATCTCAACATGCGCATCTCCGCTACACCTAACTGTTGGATATGTCGTCTCTTGGTCGGCCAACATTCTGCGCCAAACAACATCGCAGGTCGAATCGCCGTCCTATAGAATTTTCCTTTTAGCTTCTGTGGCACTCTCCTATCACAGAGGACGCCAGAAGCTTGGTGCCACTTCATCCAACCAGTTTTGATTCGATGAGTCACATCTTCATCGATATCACCATCTTTTTGGAGCATAGACCCCAAATATCGGAAGGTGTCTTTCTCAGGTACCACCTGTTCATCAAGCCTAACCTCTTCCTCCTCGTGCCTACTGGAACTGAAACTGCACCGCATGTACTCAGTTTTGGTTCTACTAAGCCTAAAACCTTTCGATTCTAGAGTCCGCCTCCACAGCTCTAACTTTCTATTAACCCCCGCCCGACTATCGTCAATTAGCACCACATCATCCGCAAAGAGTATACACCATGGGATATCTCCTTGTATATCCCATGTGACCTCATCCATCACCAAAGTAAAGAGATAAGGGCTCAAAGCTGACCCCTGGTGCAGTCCTATTTTAATTGGAAAGTCATCGGTGTCGCCATCACTTGTTCGAACACTTGTCACAACATTATCATACATATCCTTAATGAGGGTAATGTACTTTGTTGGGACTTTGTGTTTCTCCAAGGCCCACCACATGACATTTCGTGGTATCTTATCATACGTGTTCTCCAATCAATGAACACCATATGAAGATCCTTCTTCTTCTCCCTATATCTCTCCATAAGTTGCCGTACCAGGAAGATGGCTTCCATGGTAGACCTCCCAGGCATGAAACCAAATTGATTTTTGGTCACACTTGTCAATCTTCTTAAACGGTGCTCAATGACTCTCTCCCATAGCTTCATTGTATGCCTCATCAACTTGATTCCACGGTAATTAGTGCAACTTTGAACATCCCCCTTGTTCTTGAAGATTGGCACTAATGTACTCCGCCTCCATTCTTCGGGCATCTTGTTTGACCGAAAAATGAGGTTGAAAAGTCTAGTTAGCCATACTATCGCTATGTCTCCAAGGCCTCTCCACACCTCGATGGGGATACCATCAGGGCCCATTGCCTTGCCTCCTTTCATCCTCTTCAAATCCTCCCTAACCTCAGCCTCCTGGATCGCCGCACAAAGCGTCGGCTGGTATCATCGGAGGAATCGTCTAGCTCAATGGTAGAGCTCTCATTCTCTCCATTGAACAGGTTGTCGAAGTACTCGCGCCATCTACGCTTGATCCCTTCGTCCTTCACGAGGAGTTGATTCGCTCCGTCCTTTATGCATTTGACTTGGTTGACATCCCTCGTCTTCCTTTCTCTCATCTTCGCCATCTTATAGATGTCCCTTTCACCTTCCTTCGTGTTAAGACGTTGGTAGAGATCCTCATACGCCCGACCCCTTGCCTCGCTCACCGCTCGCTTTGCGGCCTTCTTTGCCTCCTTATATATCTCCATGTTGGTTGCGCTCCTGTCCAGGTATAGGCGTCTGAAACAGTCCTTCTTCTCCTTAATAGCCTTCTGGACCTCAACGTTCCACCACCAGGTATCCTTAGCATCCCTTCTACTTCCCCTAGACACCCCAAACTCCTCTGAAGCAATCTTCCGAATGCAAGTCGCCATCCTCATCCACATAATGTTTGCATCGCCTCCTTCCTCCCAAGGGCCCTCCTTAAAAACCCTCTCCTTAAAAGCTTGAGTTGCATCTCCCTTTAACTTCCACCACTTTGTTCTAGCAACTTTTGGGCGCTTATCCCGCTGGACACGAATCCAAAAACGGAAGTCAGCCACCACCAGCTTATGCTGATGGACAACACTCTCTCCAGGTATCGCCTTACAATCAAGGCAAGCGCGTCTATCTTCTCTTCAAGAGAGGACAAAATCAATCTGGCTAGAGTGTTGGCCACTACTGAAAGTCACTAGGTGCGATTCTCTCTTTCTAAAGAGGGTGTTAGCTACGACCAAGTCGTAAGCTAGGGCGAAGCTTAAGACATCCTCACCTTCTTGGTTCCTGATGCCATAGCCAAAACCCCCATGCACCCCTTCAAAACCTATGTTAGATGTACCCACGTGGCCATTGAGGTCTCCTCCTATGAAGAGCTTCTCACAAGTAGGTATTCTCCTAACCAAGTCCTCAAGACCTTCCTAGAACTCTCTCTTGGTGCTCTCGTTGTGGCCTACTTGCGGGGCATACGCGTTGATAACATTGAGAACTAAGTCCCCAACAACCAGCTTGACTAGGATAATCCGATCTCCTTGCCTCTTGACGTCCACTACTCCATCCTTGAGGCTCTTGTTGATCAAGATGCCTACCCCATTTTTGTTTGAAGTTGTCCCCGTGTACCACAGCTTAAAGCCGGTATCCTCCACCTCCTTCGCCTTCTGTCCCTTCCATTTGGTCTCTTGGACGCATAGGACATCAACACGCCTCCTTATCGCCGTATCAACTAACTCCCGTAACTTGCCCGTCAGGGATCCTACGTTCCAGCTACCTAAGCGGATCCTCCTAGGCTCGGCTAACTTCCTTACCCTCCGCACTCGTCGAGTCAAATGCGAAGACCCTTGCTCATTTTTCACTACACCCGGGCGTCGATGCAGCGCGCCACTAAGGATGCGACGACCCGATCCTTGCTCACTTATCACCGTATCCAGACCAAGATACGGCGCGCCACCAAGGGGGTGGCGGCCCGGCCCTTGCCCATTTGACACCACACCCGGATTCCGATATGGCGCGTCGCTAAGAGGGTTACGCCCCAACGAGGTTCTTTTGGGTTTCATCTCCATAAGAGTGGCTGGGTTTTTTCCGTTAGCTTGCCAAGCCTATCACAACCCTACTCCTTTTTTCCAAATATGTCTACCTATCGTAATTGGTATGCAGTTCACCTCCATTCCAGAAGAACGGTATGATCAATACAGGAGAAGTTCAGATTTTATAAAAGAATACATCTTTCCAGGATGTTGCATTCCTTCCTTGGCCCGGGTCACGTCTGCCATGTCCGCCGCATCAAGGCTCAGGTGCATGCTTATATTGTTTATCACCTGCTCATGCATGGCCCTGGTTGTTGATGGACTGTTACTGATTACCCTGCATATGTGTTGAGTGCAGCGTTGAGTACGTTGAGAATATTGGGGATCATTACTACCCAACGCTGATGCGCTGGAGGGACAACTTCATGGACAGCAAAGAGTAAGTCAATTCATAAAGTAACAGAAGTTAACTCATAAATCAAACCAGATACTAAATAGTATACATCTGTACACCCTCTGGATTTGCAGTAAAATTCTGGCTCTAGGATTTGACGAGAAGTTCATCCGCATATGGGAATACTACTTTGTATACTGCATGGCTGGTTTTAAGACAAGGACGCTTGGAAACTACCTGGTATGTATGTTGCAGTCAAATTTGTTACACCATCCGTTTTCAAAATTTAAGCGATTCTAGTTTTGTCCTAAGTGAAACTTCTTTAATTTGTCAAAAGTTTAATATAAACATATGTAACACCTAATAAACTATTTTGGTAATATATTTCGGTAATATATTCATGATGAATCTAACGATGTAGCTAGTTCGGTGTTGTAAATGCTGATGCATTTTTCTATTGTATTAAACTTAAACAAGTTTAACTTAGGATACATTTCGAAATAGTGAGAGTAATATTAATATGCATGGAATTTATGCAAAGTTGATTGTCGAGTAGTAGTACTCATACATATGTGCGGACATGTGTGTATTTTCGTTCATGCAGATTGTGTTTTCTCGACCTGGAAACAACAAGCTGGAACCTTTGCGCAAGATTGCGTTATCTCCACAACCACTTCGTATTAACATGTGCTAAGTGGTGCCGGGGAGCGAATGCGAAAATCGTGTGGCCACATCTGGTGGTATTTGCGTTGTTATGTGCGTGCTCTCTCTAAATTTCCTGATTGTTTTGTATCCTCTCAGAATAAATTGCGGAGCCTACATTGGTCATCAGAGCCTCAAATGTTATGGAGCTTAAGTTTTGTTTTCTAATAAAGGATCTATGTGTAATAGTTACATTTATGCTTAAATGTGTTTTTCTAATAAAGAATCTATGTGTAATAGTTACATGTATACAGTATACGTGCATGTCATCTCTTTTTATGACTTTTTTTTTATTTGCACAAAGGACGGAAAAATCTCCGAACATCCATGTTATATGAGAGGTAACAAAGCTCTAGTTACTTGTTGGGTAATTATTCGATTAAGTCTTAAATGTGCCTCTCTACCGTTTGATTTTTGACTGAGGTGTTTTTTTTTTCTGTTCAGTCGACAAGACACGTCCATAACATTATAAAAAAGTACATGTACCATGCGTAAGACAATCAACTTACAAAATATTAAAAAAAAACTTGAGGGCATCCACTTCTGACTAGCCTCTTCAAAACATCTCCTCTAGCCTACGACAAACCTATCGCTGTGGATTGTAATACACTGGAAAAATATGTCATCTTACTTGACAAAGAGCCCAAACTCCAAGATAAAATATAGGGGAGCATACCATGCGTGGAATCAGAACTTGCCCTGATTAGTTATTTACCTTTTGTTTGTTCCTAGCTCTGCTAGGTGTAATTAAGTCCTTGTAAACTGTACTTTGTTTGCCTTCTTCTATTCAAAAAAGAATGCAGCGCTGTCTGCTTTCGTCAAAAAAAAAAAGATCAGAACTTGCATTATATGAGCATGTTGACCACTCGCCTACTTGATTAAACAACATAATGAACGCAACAGCTAACTTCTTGAAACATGTTACTTAAACGTGAAATTCAATGCATCAACATGATTTCTCTCTGTACAATCTACCCACCTTATGTATGAGTTTTTTCATCTACCACACATTTGATGTCTCGTTGGCATCAGAATCATTTCCCCATATATACGAGAAGTTTGTCCTCCACACCCTAGATATGTGTCTTGCCCTTCTCTAGACTATTTCCTTTTGTCTTGTCATTTTGCTTTGTTGCTCTTTACGTACATGTAGCCATGGAAGGCATTAGGAAGTTTACAGCTGCCTGATGTTGATTTTGTACGACATGGGATCAAGGCTGTTGACGTAGCATTATGAATAGTAGGGAGTGATTCGTCGTTTTAGTATATCTACTGCTTCTAGAAAGAGCGAAAAGAGCCAACACAAGTACAAGTGCGACTCAAGATACGACAAAACCATAGTAACTTAGTTCCTTCTGTTTGACAACTGGTATGGTTTATGATTGACAATTCCACTTAATCCTGGTGGCCTATACAGAGGCGAGAAATCTGGGTGTACCTACGCTGGCACTACTTGTTTGCGAAATGGCTCGCTGTCGAGCGCGCGAGCGCTCGCGCGATTCTTTCCGTCGCGTCCGACACGACTCGGTCGTCCCCGTTAGGCATTCTTCCTCGCTTTCCCTTTCCCGTGTCAACGCATTTCTTCCTCTATTCCCTTTACCCGTTGACCAAACTCATTTCGCATCGCAGCTCCGCCCGGTTCCTCCTCACCGGTGTGTTTCTCCGGTGTAGTTCCCTGATCGCTGGCCCCGATTCGACCGGAAGCACCCCTAATCCACTCTCCCCTACTAAAAATCCAGCCCATGGAGCTTGACTCCCTACAAGCAGATCCCCTTCCTGTCCGGCTGCCCCGTGTTTTTTTTGTTGCGGCAGAGAGGGAGGGAGCGGGGGCGCCCGTATGAGCTGCTTCTCCTGGTTTGGTCCAGTACAGGAGGCTGAGTGTCAGGTACTGAAGGTCTCTGTTCTCTCTTGGTCATCAGTTATCCAACGGCTGGAAATGCTACTTACCGATTCATTTCATCCGACGACCTAGATTGTAATAGGACAGCTTAACTCCTGCTTTTAGCACTAATGATGCTTAATTGTACTAAACTCGTGGCTCACCAGGGGACTCTATATAACCTGGGAGAGTGGGTGGCACGAGAAACCAAAACCCTAAATTTATCCTTAGTTTCCTTGTTCTTCCTTAATTCTTGCTCTAGTTCATCAATTCTTGCAATTATCTGTCCAATTACTGTTGCTGTTCCAGTCTATCCCCATCAGGTGCCTGACAAATGGTATCACGAGCCAACCCCTCCCCGAAGTAGACCCTCCCTCCCATCCCAATCAGCTCACGCCGCCGCCACGACGAGGTTCCCGGATCTCGCGGTCTGGGGGTAAAATCCCTCTTCCGGTTGAGCGGGCGATACTGCAGGAGATCTACCTCCGCGAGGCATCATCAACAACTCAAGGCGCCATGGGCCACCGGCGTACGCGCTCGCACGACCGCTTGGCGGCGGCAGCGGAAGACGCAGCGCTTTTGGAGGCAGCGCAAGAACAGGCGAGGGCCGAGGACGCGATTCACGATCGCCTGCCAAGGGAGGTCCTGAACCTGCACCGGCAACTCGAACACCAGCAAGCATCTGTCGATTCCATACAAGGTAACCTCAGCAAACTCACAGAGATGGTTCAGCAGATTGGCTTAGCAGTTCGTCCCCAGCAGCATGAGGATGATCCGGTCCAGCAGATTCGGCAGTGACTGGTCCAGCGTTTCCAAACACCAACACACCACCACCAGTCCCAAATTCCCTACCTTTGAGCCCAATTATTGAAGGACAAACACCATCTGCAACACCTACATCTGCCCTGCAACCCAACCAAGCTTCTAGCTCCAACCATTCTCCACATCTGGGGAATTTGACCCCTGACCAGATGCCACACCCGACCTTTCCACCAGCTAGCCCTCGCCCAACACCACCACCATACAGAGCACCACCACCGTTTCCTACAACAACCTCATCACACCAACCCAGTTCAAGCTTTGGACCTGGATCACCGCAGGTAAACAACTACCACTAGGTGTCAAACCCCACATCCAACCCACACATGTACCACCCAAACCCTCCACCTTTCACCTCCCCTTATAACCCAAACCCAATGCCCTACAACCCATCCTACACTAGCTACCCATATTACCCACCAAGTTCTGGCTTTTACCACTATCCAACTCAACCACACCCGCAATATACCTATTCCCAAACCCCTCGGATTTCATATGCCCAACACCAGCCAGTTCATTATACACCAACACCACCCATGCCCCAAACACCCCAAACTCCAACACACAACCAACCCTTGACGCAGAGAACATCATCACCTGCGGTTGACACTCAGACAGCTCAGAGAAGCAGATTGATAACCAACAGGAGCCTTATCTCAGAACACCTCACATTGAGTTGCCCTTGTTTTATGGAGCAAATGCACAGGCTTGGATTGATGAATGTGAAGGCGTATTCAGCCTGGCTGGAATCATAAATGAGACAAAGGTTAAATGGGAAAACGCTCATATCAGAGGGAAAGCCAAAACATGGCTGATCAGCACAACAATTGACCTTTCCCTGATGACTTGGCCAGAGTTTTGTGAACTGTTGTGTGACAGATTCCCGGAAGATGGTGATCAAGAATCTATGGAACAATTCCAGCAACTCAGACAGGTGTCCACGGTCAGCCAATACATAGACTCATTTGAAGTCTACATGATCCAAATGAAACGGGATCACCCAGTTTTGACAGACAGATTTTTTCTGTTGCGGTTTCTGAGTGGTCTAAAAGACACAATCAAGCATGCAGTAAAGAGTCACCAGCCAAATACACTCCGTTCAGCTTATTTCCTCGCAAGACAGCAAGAGATCGCTCATTTGTCAACAATAAAGCACAGTACTCCACCTGTGACCAGCAGAATTCACCAAGCTCCAGCTCCTAGAGGACAACAACATCAAGGGCGTGACACAAGGAATTTGCCACCACATGACAAATCTAAGGAGAAGCTTAAATGCTGGTATTGCCCGGAGATGTGGTTCTTCGGACATAAGTGTGCAGGAATTAAAACCATGCTCCACCTCATGGAGATGCAAGGCCATTCTGACGAAGAAGAGGATACTCCTGATGAAAATTTCCATGATGCCGAAGTACAAATAGCCACTGAGAAAGAGGAAGGACCTGTGAACATACATGCACCAATAGCATGAGCTCCCACGGCTGAAATCAACCTCATTTCGGCAGAAGCATTGCATGGTATTCCAGGAGACACAACATTGTCAGTGTTATGATTGGAGGACACCAAGCTACTGCCTTAGTGGACAGTGGAAGCAGCAAAACCTTCCTTGACAAGGACTTTGTCAGGAAACACAAATTGCAAACTCAGGCAACAGCTACTCGCAGAGTAATGGTAGCTGGAGGAGGGGAACTCATTTCTGATAGCACCATTCCTGATTGCAAATTCAGCATCAACACAACAACATTTCAGTTCACTTGTAACATCTTACCACTGAAAGGGTATGACATGGTATTGGGTGCAGATTGGCTTAAGAAGCACAGCCCAAACTTCACCGACTGGGAAAATAGAAGCATTGCTATCACAGTTGATAATGAATGGGTAACATTACTGGACAAAGCTGTGCCAAAGACTGATTGTTTAATATCAGTAAAGGAATGCAATAAACTGTTGAAGAAGGGTGCTACTGCTTACCTGTTACAGGTGTCAAATGCAACAGTACCGTATGTGGAAGTTTTGCAATCCATCACTAACAGCAAAGAAGAAGTTGAGGATATTCTGCAGCAGTATAAAGATCTATTCGAAGATCCTTCTGGCTTACCTCCTAGCAGAGCAGCAGATCATGCGATTCCCTTGCAACAAGGGGCAAATCCACCAAATGTGCGCCCCTACAGAATGCCACATAAGCAGAAGAACATAGTTGAGGAGCTAGTACAAAACATGCTAAAAAATGCAGAGATACAACCAAGCCAGAGTCCGTACTCTTCCCCAGCTATACTAGTCAGGAAGAAGGACAAAAGTTGGAGATTGTGCATCGATTATCGACAACTCAATGCTATCACAATCAAGAATAAATTTCCTATCCCAGTGATTGAGGATTTACTTGACGAACTCCATGGTGCTGAAGTATTCTCTAAACTGGACCTAAAATCTGGATACCACCAGATTCGGATGAAGACAGAAGATATACCAAAAACTGCATTCTCAACTCACATGGGGCACTATGAATACCTTGTTATGCCTTTTGGCCTTACCAATGCACCAGCAACCTTTCAACAGTTGATGAACAACATATTTGCTCCTTACCTGCGGAAGTTCATCTTAGTCTTCTTCGATGATATTTTGATCTTCAGCAAGAATATGCAACAGCACAGACACCATCTGAACCTAGCGCTGTCCTTAATCAAGAAACATCAACTGAAACTGAATCAAAGCAAGTGTTCTTTCGCCACCTCGTCAGTTGAATATCTGGGGCATGTTATCTCGGGAAAAGGTGTAGCCACAGATCCTTCAAAGATAGCTGAAATAACAAAGTACCAACATCCCTGAAACAATTGCGAAGATTCATGGGGTTCACAGGATATTATAGGCGTTTCATTGAGCAGTATGCATCAATCTGCAAACCACTACACGAGGTGATGAAAAATAATGCCTTTCATTGGGGAGATGCACAACAAGAAGCCTTCGAGCGACTAAAGAAAGTCATGACTACTCCTCCGGTACTCGTCCTGCCCAACTTCTCGCTACCATTCCAATTGGAGACAGATGCCTCAGGAACAGGATTAGGCGCAGTCCTTATGCAAAAGGGGCAACCAATTGCTTTTTATAGCATATCATTGGGTCCTAAAGCAATGTCCTTGTCAGTTTATGAGAAGGAGGCCCTAGCGATGCTTGAAGCACTAAGGAAATGGCGCCACTACTTATTGGGTAACAAAGTGATCATCAAAACAGACCAAAGAAGCTTAAAGTATCTAACCAGTCAACGCTTGTTGGAAGGCATACAGCACAAGCTTATGATGAAACTGCTAGAATTTGACTATGGCATTGAATATAAGCAAGGCAAGGAAAATTTAGCAGCAGATGCACTGTCTAGAAAAGACCAAGATCCAACTGATGACACTTGTTTGGCAACGTCAGTAGTGATTCCTACTTGGATGACTGAAGTACAATCCACCTATGAAAATGATGACAGGTGCACTCAACTACTGCAACAACTAGCTCTTGACCCAGCAGCCAACAACAAGTTCACACTAAGAAGTGGCATGTTACTTTACAATAACAGAATTGTTATAGGCAATGCTACTGACCTCAAGGAGAAGCTCTTGCAAACATTTCACTCTTCCATTTTTGGTGGTTACTCAGGTGGTCGAGCAACATATCACAGATTGAAGCATATATTCTATTGGCCAAAAATGAAGGAGTTCATAGCACAACAGGTGTCAATCTGCCCTGTTTGCCAAATTTCTAAAACTGAGCGAGTTCATTACCCGGGACTGCTAGATCCATTGAAAATTCCGAAGACAAAATGGTCTGACATTAGTTTGGACTTTGTTGAAGGCCTCCCAAAATCTAAGGGCAAAGATGTGATACTTGTGGTGGTCGACCGACTCACAAAGTATGCACACTTTCTACCACTCTCACATCCATTTACAACACACCAAGTGGCTCAGCTTGTCCTGGACAAGATTGTGAAAGTACATGGACCTCTTGAAACTATAGTGAGTGACAGAGATAGGGTGTTCATCTCCAAGCTCTGGCAGGAAATCTTCTCAGCCTTACAAACCAAATTGAGTTTCAGTTCTGCTCACCATCCTGAATCTGATGGACAGACCGAACGTGTTAACCAGTGTCTTGAGCAGTACCTGCGCAGCATGGCTTTCTCTGAACCAAAGAATTGGGTAAATTGGTTGTCAGCAGCAGAGTGGTGGTATAATACATCTTATCACACTTCTATACAAACATCTCTCTTTGAGGCTCTGTTTGAGTACAAACCACCACATATCACTCACTTAGCTTCCAACAATGACATCTCTGAGGAAGCATCTACTACACTTCTGGCTGAAGACAGTATGCTCAGGAAATTGCAACACAACCTACTGCAAGCTCAAAATAGGATGAAGAAGTTTGCAGATCTGAATCGCACAGAAGGACAGTTCGAAGTGGGCGACATGGTGTACTTGAAGATGCAGCCTTACAGAGAGAATGCTCTGGGATTAAGAAATGCATTGAAATTAACTTCAAAATACTATGGACCATTTCGTGTCCTACAGCGCATTGGTCAGGTTGCATACAAGCTGCAACTACCTACAGGAACACTGATTCATGATGTCTTTCATGTTAATTGACTCAAGAAACACCTGGGTCCGACTGCGGTACCAAATGCTCGACTTCCTTTGCTAACTCCTGACGGGAAGATCAAAACAGAACCCCTGCAGTGTTACAGTATAGGCAGGTACCAAGAAGTTCAGGTGATTATGACATTCCTGTAGCACAATGGCTGGTCCACTGGGAGAACTTGGCTCCAGAAGATGCGACGTGGGAGGATGCTAAATTCATACAGTCGACCTTTCGAAATTTCCATCCTTGAAGTCTAGTTTCGAGGCAGGAGCAATGTCAGGTACTGAAGGTTTCTGTTCTCTCTTGGTCGTCAGTTATCCAACGGCTGGAAATGCTACTTACCGATTCATTTCATCCGACGACCTAGATTGTAATAGGACAGCTTAACTCCTGCTTTTAGCACTAATGATGCTTAATTGTACTAAACTCGTGGCTCACCAGGGGACTCTATATAACCTGGGAGAGTGGGTGGATGGGTGGTACGAGAAACCAAAACCCTAAATTTATCCTTAGTTTCCTTGTTCTTCCTTAATTCTTGCTCCAGTTCATCAATTCTTGCAATTATCTGTCCAATTACTGTTGATGTTCCAGTCTATCCCCATCAAGTGCCTGACACTGAGTGTCAGGAGCTCCGGCCGCCTCCGCGTCCGCGACCACCAGTCTTTCCGGCACCCCCCTCCTAGACAGCCTCCGGCAACCCCAGCTCCATAGGCTCGTCCTCAACAGCCTACGCCTCGACCTCCATAGGCTCGTCCAAGGAGGTTAGCATACTACGATGACACCACTTCCCTCCACCTGTCGCCCAAAATCCATGTTGCCCTCCTGCATCGAGCTATGAGAGCACATGCAGTCCTCTGAGCACATAGAGGCGTCCATGGGATTATTAGCAAGGAGCTAGTTCCGACTCTAATGCCCATAAGGTGTTTGAGGATATGCCAAGTCTGCAGCGAAGAGTATTAAAGGTGAAACTTCATCACAAAGTCTGCCCAATATCCATAGATATATTGCACATAATTTTCTTGTCATTTGGAGTTGTGGAGAAGAAATACACTACTCATGTGCATAGCCCTTGTGTCTTTATACAGTACCATAATGATCAGATGGCAGCACAAGCTATTTGGGTATTGCAAGGAAAATGCATACGTGAAACTTATTGCCAATTGGAGATTCAGCTTGCTCAGGATAGTGATTTATACACTTTTCAAGACTACTCATGTGAAATGAATTCATCTGCACACAGTAATCTCAGTTGTACAGGGTACGTGTTTCTTACTTGAAGCCATTCCATCTTGGCAAAGAGGTGTTTTCAGTCAGAATTTTTTGCTATACCAGCTCTCTGGCGTACTACAGCTCCTACTGGAGATAAAATATATGGGCGTCTGAGTAGTGCATCTTTGTGAAGTTGTCGCCATGGAGTATCCTTTCAGCTCAACATTTTCCGGATTCATCAATCAAAAAGTGCAGTATCTTCTCCACTGGGCACATTTTGCTTATGTGAAATTATGATTAGCGTCTATGTTGTGCTTATTTGGAAATCGAACCCAGGACAGTTGGTCATTAACAAAGAATTTTATTATACTTATCTATTTTCTCTTTTCATAATACTAAGTGTAATTTTATTTATACAAAAAAATCTTCCCTTTTACCTATTGGTTTTTTTGTTTATGCGAACATGTTATTTTCAATCAAAATACATGTTCCTTGTTGGCTATTTATTCTAGTTCCCTTTGTTCAGTCATATTCAAAAGAAATAATTGTTGGTAAAATATAAAAGGATCAGTAAAATGGAAAACCGTTTTCTATTCTTTTTTCTGAAACATTTATTTGTATTCCCTACATGGCTATTTTTTGTTTTTTAATTGCTAAAATTAGAAAATGAACAATAAAACTTGAATCCAGGAGCTAAGAGTTCATGTTCAAATTTTCTATTCCTTCTTACGGTAAAATCTTTTTAGTTCTCGACTGATTGATAACTTGTAACTTGTACTATAGTAGTCTTGGTAATAAATTTTTAGTATCCCCAGTCGATAATTAGTTTGGTATGCGTATGATAACATCTTACTAATTATCCCTCATCGGTAACTTGTCGGTCATATTGTTGGTATTAATGCTCAAGTATCCCCGCATCATAACTTGTCGATCATAGTTGTTTCACTCATCGTTAACTTGTATAATATAGTATTGGTAATAAATGATTAGTAAAACCCACTTGATAACTTCTATGATATAGTGGTGGTAATAAATTATTAGTATCACCGGTTGATAACTTGTTTGATATCCGTACGGTAACATCGTACTAGTTGTTCCTCATTCGTAAATTCTAGGCTATAGTGTTGGTAATAATGCTCAAGTATTTCCAACCTGATAACTTTTTTGTTATGCGATTGGTAGCTTGTACTAGTTGTTTTAATCATCGGTAACTTCTATGATATAGTATTCATTAATAGATGATTAGTATGCCCCACTTTGATAACTTCTATGCTATAGTGGTGGTAATAAATTATTAGTATCACCGGGCGATAATTTGTTTGATATGCGCATGGTACTATCGTGCTAGCTGTTCGTCATCGGTAACTTCTAGGCTATATTGTTGGTAATAATGCACAAGTATTTACAACTCAATATTTTTTTTGCTATGAGATTGGTAGTCAGTACTAGTTGTTTTACTCTTCGGCAACTTATATGATATAGTCTTGGTAATAAACTAGTATACCCCACTTTTGATAAGTTGTATGTTATAGTTTTGGTTATAAATTATTTGTATCCCCTGGTAATTAGTTTGGTATGCGTATAGTAACATCTTACTATTTATCCCTCATCGGTAACTTGTAGGTCATAGTGTTGATAATAATGTTCAAGTATGATTCACCTGATAACTTGTTTGCTATGCGACTGGTAAGAGCTTATTAATTGTTTTACTCATTGGTAACTTGTATGATATAATATTGGTAATATATTACTAGGTCTTCTCATCGATAACTTGTATGATAGTGGCTTGGTAATAATTCTTTTTTACTATCGCAGCCATCGTCTTTTAAGCGTTAAGTCGTCCTAAGGCGAAGGGGGGACCCTTCGCGCCTAGGCGGCGCCTAAGGCGGTCGTTTTCCTAATGCGGAGGGAGGGCGCCCTAACGCCTAGGCGGACGCCTTGAAAACCATTTTCCCAGACCCAGCCGTGGTTTTTAAGGCGTTAAGCCATCCTAAGGCGAAAGGGCCGCCTTGGTGCCTAGGCGACGCCTAAGGCGGACGTTTTTCTAAAGCGGAGGGAGGGCACCCTGACGCCTAGGCGGATGCCTTGAAAACCATGTTCCAAAGCTTGTAACTTGTTTGCTATGTGTTTGGTAACCTTTTACTAGTACTTTATCATCGGTAATAACTTTATATGCTAGCGTATTGGTAATAATTTCATAGTATCCCCATGTGATAACTTATTTTGCTAGGTATTTGGTAACCTCTAGCTCTATGCTAGCGTATTGGTAATAAATTTTGAGAACCCCTGCTCGTTAACTTGTTTAATTTGTGATTGGTAACATCTTACTAGTTATTTCTCGATGATAACTTGTATGCCAGTGTATTGGTAATAACTTTTTCGTATTCCCTACATGATAATTTGTTTGATATGTTTTTGGTAACGACTTACTAGTTCTTTCTCATATTTTTAGTAGGCTCCACTTGATAACTTATTTAATATGTGACTGTACTAGTTCTTTCCTCATCGATAACTTATACGCTAGTGCATTGGTAATATATTAGTAGGTCTCCTCATTGGTAACTTGTATGACAATGTACTGACAATAAATATTTTGCTATCCCCACTTGGTAACTTGTTTGTTGTGTGAATAATAATATATTACTATGTCACAACATCGATAACTTGTATGCTAGGGACTTGGTGATGCATGTAAAATGCATACATGAACTTTGCATTATTTTATTCATATTCCAATCATATTTGCATCATATAAGGGTTATATCAATGATTTATAATGATTTTGGGAATAATTCACAAGTTCCCCTATTTATTTGGAATTAACCCTGTTTTCCAGAAAACGTCTTTTTTAGTGTTTCAGACTTTTCGGGAGCTTCGGGACTCCAAAAAGGGCAAGGTCAGAGAGCACGGTTCAGAATTTTCGAGACGAACGCAATGGGCCGAAAATGAAGACCAAAAGCCCAACCAGCTGGGAAATAGAGGGCCCCACGCGGCCAAAACCCTAGGCCGCGTGGGCCCACCTATTTTCCCCCTCGGAGCTCCGTTGCCGTCGATCTTTCTTCCACCGACTCCGTCTTGACCTAAAAACGTCTATAAAAATAGTCCCCCGAGGAGTTTCGCGAGGAGGCGGCGGAGAAACAGAAAACCAAGAAACAGGAGACAGAAGGCTGCCGCCGGAGAAGATCGGAGGGTGGAAACGCCGCCGGAATCACCTCCGGAAGGCTCCTCCATGTGGGAACCCCGGACTAGCTGTCTGAAATACCCGATTATGCTTAACACAACGATCCCGTGATCAGTCTGTCGTTGCACATAATCCGAATTGGATACCAAAGTTTACATCCATTACAGTACCGAATAAAAAGTCTTACATAAATGGTCATTTAGACCAAGTTCTTACATAGGTGCCTTCATGGGCCAAACCAAAATATCAGCGGAAGCTACGGCGTAGTAGACATCACATCCTAACGATGACAACCCGACAAGCAGCTGACTTGTGGAGAGCCTTAGTTGGCGTAGAAGTCACCATACTCCTGCTCGGCGTAGTGCTCCTCCTCGTAGTCTGGCTAGGTCAATAGCCAGGGACGAAACCAATATGAGTACATTGGAATGTACTCGCAAACTACCCCAACATGAGTATGCACTAGTTTTATTTTAGTTGACAACTTTTATTTATTTTCAACATCTCTATATCTTTATTGAAAAAGGTAAGAAGAGTTTTATAACTATTTTGAAAGAAACCACCATCTCATTTGTTCACCAAAACTCCTCCTGTTTCTGACCATGGCTCACCATGGTCCATCTATTTCAACAACTCATACCACTCCATGTGGTATAGCTGTGTAACACCATCTCCAATTCAGTTTCTTTTTAAACTTAAAAACTTTTCCAAAAACTTGCACATGGTCAAAGTAGGGCCTCCCAACTGTCCATATCCGAGGACTCGGCTATTCGAATAGTTTTACACTCTGCAGAGGTAGCACGCTTTTCCCACATCCATCCGGCAACTCATCGTGTCCGCCACGTCTCGCCATACAGGGTGTATGCGAAGTAAGCCGCCGACCATAGCCTGTCCTTTGCTCATGCTAGTATAGGATCCTTCCCATATGACACTTCCAACACACTTAACCCAGCCCTTCGGAATCTAAGTGTGAGGACTCATAGGTTTTGTCCGGCGGTTTATGGTGGAACCTTCAATCCTCCTCCTTATCTTTCATAGAGTTTGAGCGAGGACCCGGGTCAGGGGTAGACCAACACACTATCCCCTCATGCATGACGGAGTCATCTCCGTCGATGAGGTATCCAGTACTAATATGAGCAAACTATATGGCTAAGCCTTTTCCCATATGTGGTGGATGTGGTCGCACAGGGTATCGGATGGTTGACGTAAGTACAAGGACACACTGTGCATTTTTCATAAACATCATCATTTTCCTCTTCTCCATTCCAACACCGACATCTCGGTATTTCATAATCTCACAAGTAATTTCAAAGGAGTTTTGAACTAAACATAATTGTTTTTCCCATCCTATAATTTGATATAACTATCTTATATTTCTACATAGGTGGCAAAATAATTTCCATATACTTTTGAAATGGGTTTTATAAATCTTGCCTTGAGAGTAAAACATGTTATGAAAGTAGATGCATATGTTTGTAGTGCAAGCTCAGAGAATAGCTTGCCTTGCTTGGCAAAGTGATCTTGCTCTTGTTCTTCAATTTCAGCAAACTCTCCTTCCTCGATATATCCGTCAACGTTCTCGTCTAATTAATAACAAACAATGCAAACAATCACTAAGCTATACAAGCAATCATCTCAACACAACAATCAAGAACATCACACATAGCTACTGCACACATCAAACCATACAATTTGGTTTCAAAATATTTGATTAAACATCATTTATTTATGTTCAACATTATGGCAGAAACTTGTGGAACATGTTTAATTCAATAACTTGAGTTCTGTTGGTCACAAAAATACAAACTAAAATTCTATGGGAAGCTACTGATGTGTAGAAGACAACACAATTTGATTTGGTTCAATTGGAGTTACTAAACTCCCTACACATTTGTTTGAATCCAGAAGCTTAATAATCAAGTTTTGGCTACCATTTAAATTATATGCTTCAAAAATTAAATCCTTTTAGGGGTAACTAAACATGACTAAATGTGACCTAACAAAATTGGTCCTAATTCATTTGGGTTTACCAATTAACATATTTAAATGTTTGAGTGCAGAAGGGTGTTTAAACTTAAACTTTGTACCAAACAAATCCTACTGCACAATTAATTCTATCAAAATTAGGGAAGCTAATATGCAGTACTAAGCTAACAAAATTGGTTTGGAATTATTTGGACTAACAGAGTATCAGAAACAAACAAGTTTAGATTTTAAACCTTCTGTGGTATTTTTAATAATACTTTTTAAATATTTATCTAAATGAGTTGAATCCAATTGGGTTGGTTAAAAATTTCATAAGCTTTCCAGAGCAATTGGATTTGATTTATTTGGATGCTAGATCTCGAGTTATTGAATTTTGAAGTTGATGCCAGTACTGTTTTTCCAGAGAAAAAGAATTAGAAAATCTAACTGTTCTGGATAAAGTTGAGAAACCTGACAGGTGGGGCCTACAGGTCAGTGACTCAGTGTGCACGAAGGAAATGATTAAAACACTGACGGGTGGGGTCCACTTGTCTGTCTAACATCTACAGCGAAGCGGTACGTTGCCGTTGGATCTAGATCCAACGGCTCTCAGAGCCCGCGAACGGCGACGACCATTTCTGGGCGGCGCCGCCGCGCCGGCGGCACGGTGATGATCGGAAACTCACCTAGAGGGCTCGGATGGTCGCGGAGATGAAGCAGATCGACGGCGGAGGCTCGGGGAAGGCGATGGGGCGAGTGGCAGTTGCTGGGGAAGCTTCTGTCGACGGCGGCGATGTCGCGCACTTCCTCGGCGACGGGCAGCAACTCCGGCGGAGCTTCGGGGTCGCGTCCGTGCACTAAAAAGAGGGAAAAGAGGCTCGGGTGAGTGCTGTGTCCACAAGGAAGAGCGTAGAGGCCAGAGAGAAGAGAATGGGAGGGTGTGGCGTTGCGGCGATGCTCGACCTTGACGGCGGCGACGGGTGCGGCAGTGCACGGCCCTCTGGCGGTGCACAGACCAAATTGGAGCGAGGGAGAGATCGAGGGAGGGGTGTGGAGTTTCAGTGAGGTCTCGGGGTGGCTTTATAGGCTCGGGGCGGTCCATGGTGGTCGAGGTCCACGGCGGCGACCATGGCGCGTCTACGGCGATCAAATCCTCGATTACGCGGCGAGGGTGCAGAGGCTCGTGGCGGCTTGGTGCTTAACGGGGTCCGGACACGTTCTAGAAGCGTCTAGAGGAGCTGTGCGTGTCGGGGAGCAGAGAGGGGGGCCTAATTGCTCGGCGCCGTCCAAGTCCTCCGCGGCGGCCGTCGGGGAACAGCGGCGTAACTGCGACGGGAGAGGGCTCCGTTTTTCTTCCCTGCGGTGCAGAGAGCGCAGAGGCACGGCGAGCGCTGCAGGGGGGGTCCGGGCGGCGAAGAAAATGGCGACGAAGGCGGTGGCGACACGGCGATGGTCGTCGGGGCTGGAGTCGACGACCTTTTTGCAGAAAACCCCCTACTTCTTCTTTTTCTTTATTTTTCAGTTTCTTTTTAATATCAGTAGGTTTTCTAGGATTTAATTAGGGCACTTAAACATTTTAGAAAAATTTGCAAATAATTGTGGGGCCTCCCCATAACATGTAGAAGCTCCACAAAAATTGGCATTGCAAAATAAAATGTTTTGCAACATTTTCTTTCATAGTACTTTGTTTATGTTATTTTAATTTATTTCAATTTGTTTTTATTTTAGAATTTTAAAACTAGTTCAAAAATAATATTTGAGAGGGGAAAGTGGTAGGAACAAAATGGGGAGTGTTTACATTACATCTCCACTGACTTTGGTTTGAAAATAATTGAGTTTGTCACTTGAGATTTTTAAGTGACAACTTGTCACTTTTATTTTCTTGCTTTGATTTTTATTTTGTTTTCTTTCTTTCTTACTAGTGTTCACTAGAGCAAACACTCACACAAACAGCAAGAACAACAACTCAAGTAACAAGAAGCAATTAACATACAATAAACAACAAAAGTTTTTGTTGGCTCTCATTTTTGGAATATAATCCTGATAATAATTTTGGGATGTTACAATCCTTCCCCCCTTAAAATAAATCTCGTCCCGAGATTTGCTAGGCTTGGGTTAAGGAGGTCTGGGAATTCGCTTCTAAGATAATCTTCGCGTTCCCAAGTTGCTTCTTCTTCAGAGTGGTTAGTCCACTGGACTTTGTAAAACTTGATCGCACGTCTTCGGGTAACACGAACATCTTCTTCGAGAATTTGAGGGGTCTCTCACGATAAGTCAGGTCTTGGTTCAGGTCGATGGAGAGGTGGTCGATGTTTTTGAAAACATCAGGCTGGTCAGGAACTTCAAGACACTTCCGGAGCAAGGAAATGTGGAAGACATCATGATAATCTCCTAACTCCTGGGGTAACTCCAGCTGATAGGATACTTCTCCTCGACGAGCAATGACCTTGAAGGGTCCAATATACCTTGGCGCTAATTTTCCTTTGACATGGAAACGCTGCATTCCTTTAAGGGGTGTCACTCGGAGATAAACATAATCTCCGACGTTGAAGGTGAGGTCACGGCGCTTGGTGTCAGCGTAACTCTTCTGACGGGATTGGGCAGTTTTGAGGCGTTCACGAATAAGCTGAACTTGCTCTTCAGCTTCACGGAGGGTATCTGGTCCGAACAATTTGCTTCTCCGGTATCGGACCAATTCAGGGGTGTACGACACTTCTTGCCGTAAAGGGCTTCAAAAGGGGCCATTTGCAGACTAGACTGATAACTGTTGTTGTACGAGAACTCTGCAAACGGAAGACAATCTTCCCACTTGGAACCATAGGATAGAACACATGCGCGAAGCATGTCCTCCAATATCTGGTTCACTCGCTCAGTTGGCCATCGGTCTGGGGATGATAAGCTGTGCTAAAGCTAACTTGGTTCCGAGGGCTTCATGAAGGGATTTCCAGAATCTTGAGGTGAATTGCGTGCCTCTATCAGATACAATCTTCTTAGGCACACCATGCAGGCTCACTATTCTGGAAATATACAGTCTGCTAACTGAGCCCGATAGTGGTCTTGACAGGAAATGGGCAACCTTGGTCAGTCGATCAACGATGACCCAGATTGAATCATGGCCTCGGTTGGATCTTGGAAGTCCGGTAATAAAATCCATTCCAATCTCATCCCACTTCCACTCGGGAATTTTCAAAGGTTGAAGCAATCCAGCGGGTCGCTGATGTTCAGCCTTAACTCGCTGGCAGATGTCACACTTGGCTACGAATGAACCAATCTCTCGCTTCATTCCATGCCACCAAAATCTTTCTCGAAGGTCTTGGTACATTTTGGTTCCGCCGGGGTGGATTGAATAAGGGGTCTCATGGGCCTCCTTCAGGATTAACTCCTTAAGTTCCGTGACATTGGGCACACAGATACGGTCATTGAATTTCAGCACTCCTTCAGCATCTTCGGTAAAACCGGGTGCTTTGCCGAGGGAAATCTTCTTCCTAATTCCCTCTATGCTTTCATGACCTTTCTGGGCTTCTTTGATTTGATCCATCAGGGTTGGGGTTAACTCTAATTGGCGAGATAACCATGGCTAACAAGCTCTAGTCCAAAATCTTGGAACTCTTTGAACAAGGCTGGCTGTTCGGCTTGGATCAGGGCATTCAGGGTGCAAGGTTTGCGACTAAGGGCATCGGCAACTACATTAGCCTTTCCAGGGTGATAATGGATTCCAATATCATAATCCTTGATTAATTCCATCCATCTCCTCTGTCGCAGGTTCAGATCTTTCTGGGTGAAAATATACTTCAAGCTTTTGTGATCTGTATAGACCTCGCAGCGATGTCCCGCAAGATAGGGACGCCACTTTTGAGCAAGAACAACAGCAGCTAACTCCAAGTCATGGGTTGGGTAATTCTCTTCATGCGGTCGCAACTGCCGGGACAGGTACGACACAACTTTGCCTTCTTGCATCAGAACGCAACCAAGTCCGAGGCGTGATGCATCGCAATACACGTCGAAACTCTGGGTGACGTCTGGCATGATCAGGATTGGGGCTGAGGTTAGTCTCTTCTTCAGTTCTTGGAAACTATCCTCACACTTCTGAGTCCATTCAAATTTCTTGTCCTTCTTCAACAGTTGGGTCATGGGTTTGGCTATACTGGAAAATCCTTCAACGAACTTGCGGTAATAACCGGCAAGTCCGAGAAAGCTTCGGATTTCAAACACATTGGTTGGGGATAACCAGTCAAAATGGCTTGATCTTCTCTGGGTCAACAGAAATTCCTCCGGCAGACACAACATGTCCGAGAAATGCCACTTCACTGAGCCAAAACTCACACTTGCTAAGCTTGGCATACAGCTGGTGCTCTCGGAGGTCTCCAAAACTAGACGCAGGTGTTCAGCATGCTCTTCTTCGGTCTTGGAATAAATAAGGATGTCATCAAGGAAAACTACCACGAACTTGTCGAGGTACTCCATGAAAATCTTGTTCATGAGATTCATGAAATAGGCTGGGGCATTGGTCAGACCAAAAGACATCACGGTGTATTCAAACAACCGTAACGAGTGGTGAAGGCGGTCTTGGGAATGTCTGTCTCTCGGATCTTCAACTGATGGTATCCTGTCCGAAGATCGATCTTGGAAAAGACTCGGGCTCCGTTCATTTGATCGAACAGATCCTCGATCTTGGGAAGAGGATACTTATTTTTAATGGTCACGTCATTCAGCTTGCGATAATCCACACACAGGCGTGTGGTACCGTCTCTCTTGTCCACAAATATAATGGGTGATCCCCAAGGTGAAGCACTTGGGCGAACAAGTCCTTTGCTGAGCATATCTGCCAATTGCTTCTTCAACTCAACCAGCTCTTCCGGATTCATCCGATAAGGTCTTTGGGATATAGGGGCGGTTCCTGGGATAAGCTCAATTATGAACTCAATTTCCCGGTCTGGCGGCATACCAGGCAATTCTTCTGGGAAAACATCCTTGAACAGGTGAACAACACGGATCTCATCTAGGGCAGGTCGAGCTATGCTCTCATGGCAGCCTGGGTGAGATTGACTAGTTTCAGACACATACTCCACTTCTACTTCTTTGTCGGTGGTGATGGATACAGCTCTTCTGGCACAGTCAATTCGACCATGGTACTTGGCTAACCAATTCATACCGAGTATAACATCGATGCCTTGGGTTCCCAGAACAATTAAGTTAACTGGAAACTTTTCTCCTTTGATCTCAAGGGGTACATCGGAGCAAAACATCTTGGTCTCTACGGTGGATTCTGGGATTTGGATGACCATGGGTTTGGGTAAGAGGCTCTCAACTAAACCTCCCTTAGCAACAAATTCTTGGGTAACAAATGAATGGGTAGCACCAGAATCAAACAGAACAGTTGCAGGTACTGAGTTGACAAGGAACGTACCCAGCACAACATCCGGAGCATCCTGAGCTTCTTCAGCATTGATGTGGTGCAGACGACCCTTGGCAACAGCAGCATTTCCGCGGGTGCGGCATTCTTGCCATTTCCATTTCCATTGCGGCCTTGACCATTGTTCTGTGCCGGCGCATTGGGGCGCTGGACATTCCTCTTGGGATTGGGACATTCTGGAGTAGTGACCCTTGTTGCCGCATTCAAAGCAGACACATTGGATTGGGGTGAAGTTGTTGAAGTTTCCTCCGGGACGGTTATTGTCATTGGGGCGGTTGAAGTTGTTTGGGCGGTTAGGGTAATTGGGGCGTGGAGCTTGGGGTGGACGATAGGCAGGCCTGGGTTCTGCTGAAAGATACGAGGTTTCTGGCTGCTCGAACCTTCCTGAGCATTCATCCTCCTCTTGCGACCTTCATACATAGACTTGCGCTTGGTCTCCAGCTGGATGGCTTGTCCACAAGTGACTCCAGATCACGGAAGTCATGGATAACCAAGCACACTGCAGTTCATCATGAGTCCACTCATGAAACGCTCCATCTTCTTCTCTTCTTTGTCGGTGTCATCAGGAGCATACCGAGATAAGTCGGTAAATCATCCAGATAACCGACCACATCTTACTTCCCTGCCTCAGTTTGCGGAACTCATCCTTCTTCCTCTCAATAAGTCCGTAAGGAATATGCTTCTTGCGGAACTTCTCCTGGAACTCAGCCCAGTTGATGACATGACCAGCTGGCTGGAGAGTCTTGGTAGTTTCCCACCAAGCTCTTGCAGGTCCAGCGAGATAGTGGGTTGCATACAACACTTTCTCATTTTCTCCCACAGCAGCAACTTCAAGATTATTGTCGATGGTGCGAAGCCAATCATCGGCTTCTAGTGGGTGAAGTCCCTTGGAGTAGGTGGGTGGGTTGGTCTTCTGAAAATCGCCTAAGGTGGATCGCTGGTTCTCATTGCCATTGCCATTACCACCATTGTTGTTGTTGTTGTTGTTGTTGTTGTTGTTGTTATAGCGGCTGCGAGTTGTTGCAGGGCAACGAGATGAGCCTGGCGCTCTGCCGGGCATTTCACGTTCCTCCATGATAAGCGCGAGAAGTTGGGCGGGGGTTGGGTCCGGTGGTGGTGGTGCTGATCCTGATCCTCCCGTATTGTCGCGACGGGGCGGCATCCTGAAGCACACCGGGTATAAGAGGCAAGGCAAGAAAAGTTCGACTAAGGGAAAAGACGATCTCTCAAGTGGTTGATTAATTTAAGGTTTATATGAAAATATTTCACACAGATTTAAACAAGACAAACATACTTATATTTACCAACATCACATCAAGGGTTCACATCAACAACAAGCTTACAACATCACCTTACATCTAGATACATAACATCTGGTTTCCAAAAGAACCACTACTACGACTCGACTAGCTATAGGGGTCAACCTAATCCTGCGGTAGTGATCAAGTCACTCGCCTACTGAGGTGGAACCTCCAGCTCTAACACGTCAGCATCTGACTGGTAGGCTGGCTCCTCGGGATCCTCCTCCTCGTCCTCGAGAACTGCCTCGAGTGGCTCCTCCTCCTCGTCAACTAACTCCTCCTCATCATCCTCCTCCTCACAGTCCATCTCCTCCACGAAGTCATCATCGTCACTGAGGAAAGCGTGTTCTCCTTGCGGAGATCCTCGCCCTCCTCCTCCATCTCGTCAGTATGGTGCTCTAGATCCTCAATCAGCCCGTCCTGCTCTGCCACCTTCGTGCGGAGCTTCACGATAGTCTTCCTCAGCTGGGCCCTCTTCCTGAGAAGAGCAACCTTCTCCACCATCAGCTTCATCTCGTTCTCGCGAAGCTCAACGAGCGACTCGCGGTCGAAGTGGAGCTGAATCCTAGTGCGCAACAGATCATCCTGAGTGCACTGAAGTAAGATCTCCATGTCCATGATGTAGCTCCCAAACATCGGGTGGTAAGGTGAAGGAGTAGGGTGTCCATCGCAGTTGCGCCTCCCGTAGAACCGGAAACGGGAGTCTACTAACTCCGCCTTGTGCTCCTCACAAAGTCGGGCTAGCATCCTCTGTGTAGCAGTACAGAGACCATCAACCCAGGTGGCCTCCTTGGTGGTGAAGATGAGCGTCCTGGAACTGGGAGACTTGATGTTCCTGCGAACTGACGACCTGATGAGCCAGCTCAGCCTTCCGACACCGTGAACATCAATCTGAGCTCCCTCAAACTCTGGAGCGGGGCGACCTAACAGCTTGGTCAACTCGAACAAGTCCCTCTCAAACGTCACTTGCTGTCCTTCTCCAGCTGAACGAACTCGGTCCAATGGAGTGCCATCTACAGTTTTTAAGCAAAATTTTAAGTTAGTTAGGTGACAAGTATATCAAAATTTTAATATAGTAGGGCAACAAGTGAGTCAAATTTTAAGCTTAATGAGAGGTGTGCAAAATTTTAGGGATACAAGGAAAATGTAAATTTAATGGAGTAAAATTTTGCATAAGTAAGAGGATTGGAGATAAGCAGTTTTCGAAAATACTTCATTCCTTTCTTTTTAGAAATTCATCTTTTGTAACATTTGACAAACGACCATGCTAACTAAGGTTTCCTAAAGTCAGGATGGCTCTGATACCAAGTCTGTGGGGACCCCGGACTAGCTGTCCGAAATACCCGATTATGCTTAACACAACGATCCCGTGATCAGTCTGTCGTTGCACATAATCCGAATTGGATACCAAAGTTTACATCCATTACAGTACCGAATAAAAGTCTTACATAAATGGTCATTTAGACCAAGTTCTTACATAGGTGCCTTCATGGGCCAAACCAAAATATCAGCGGAAGCTACGGCGTAGTAGACATCATATTCTAACGATGACAACCCGACAGGCAGCTGACTTGTGGAGATCCTTAGTTGGCGTAGAAGTCGCCATACTCCTGCTCGGCGTAGTGCTCCTCCTCGTAGTCTGGCTAGGTCAATAGCCAGGGACGAAACCAATATGAGTACATTTGAATGTACTCGCAAACTACCCCAACATGAGTATGCACTAGTTTTATTTTAGTTGACAACTTTTATTTATTTTAAACATCTCTATATCTTTATTGAAAAAGGTAAGAAGAGTTTTATAACTATTTTAAAGAAACCACCATCTCATTTGTTCTCCAAAACTCCTCCTGTTTCTGACCATGGCTCACCATGGTCCATCTATTTCAACAACTCATACCACTCCATGTGGTATAGCTGTGTAACACCATCTCCAATTCAGTTTCTTTTTAAACTTAAAAACTTTTCCAAAAACTTGCACATGGTCAAAGTAGGGCCTCCCAACTGTCCATATCCGAGGACTCGGCTATTCGAATAGTTTTACACTCTGCAGAGGTAGCACGCTTTTCCCACATCCATCCGGCAACTCATCGTGTCCGCCACGTCTCGCCATACAGGGTGTATGCGAAGTAAGCCGCCGACCATAGCCTGTCCTTTGCTCATGCTAGTATAGGATCCTTCCCATATGACACTTCCAACACACTTAACCCAGCCCTTCGGAATCTAAGTGTGAGGACTCATAGGTTTTGTCCGGCGGTTTATGGTGGAACCTTCAATCCTCCTCCTTATCTTTCATAGAGTTTGAGCGAGGACCCGGGTCAGGGGTAGACCAACACACTATCCCCTCATGCATGACGGAGTCATCTCCGTCGATGAGGTATCCAGTACTAATATGAGCAAACTATATGCTAAGCCTTTTCCCATATGTGGTGGATGTGGTCGCACAGGGTATCGGATGGTTGACGTAAGTACAAGGACACACTGTGCATTTTTCATAAACATCATCATTTTCCTCTTCTCCATTCCAACACCGACATCTCGGTATTTCATAATCTCACAAGTAATTTCAAAGGAGTTTTGAACTAAACATAATTGTTTTTCCCATCCTATAATTTGATATAACTATCTTATATTTCTACATAGGTGGCAAAATAATTTCCATATACTTTTGAAATGGGTTTTATAAATCTTGCCTTGAGAGTAAAACATGTTATGAAAGTAGATGCATATGTTTGTAGTGCAAGCTCAGAGAATAGCTTGCCTTGCTTGGCAAAGTGATCTTGCTCTTGTTCTTCAATTTCAGCAAACTCTCCTTCCTCGATATATCCGTCAACGTTCTCGTCTAATTAATAACAAACAATGCAAACAATCACTAAGCTATACAAGCAATCATCTCAACACAACAATCTGAACATCACACATAGCTACTGCACACATCAAACCATACAATTTGGTTTCAAAATATTTGAATTAAACATCATTTATTTATGTTCAACATTATGGCAGAAACTTGTGGAACATGTTTAATTCAATAACTTGAGTTCTGTTGGTCACAAAAATACAAACTAAAATTCTATGGAAGCTACTGATGTGTAGAAGACAACACAATTTGATTTGGTTCAATTGGAGTTACTAAACTCCCTACACATTTGTTTGAATCCAGAAGCTTAATAATCAAGTTTTGGCTACCATTTAAATTCTATTTTTCAAAAATTAAATCCTTTTAGGGGTAACTAAACATGACTAAATGTGACCTAACAAAATTGGTCCTAATTCATTTGGGTTTACCATTAACATATTTAAATGTTTGAGTGCAGAAGGGTGTTTAAACTTAAACTTTGTACCAAACAAATCCTACTGCACAATTAATTCTATCAAAATTAGGGAAGCTAATACATTGCAGTACTAAGCTAACAAAATTGGTTTGGAATTATTTGGACTAACAGAGTATCAGAAACAAACAAGTTTAGATTTTAAACCTTCTGTGGTATTTTTAATAATACTTTTTAAATATTTATCTAAATGAGTTGAATCCAATTGGGTTGGTTAAACAATTTCATAATCTTTCCAGAGCAATTGGATTTGATTTATTTGGATGTCTAGATCTCGAGTTATTGAATTTTGAAATTGATGCCAGTACTGTTTTTCCAGAGAAAAAGAATTAGAAAATCTAACTGTTCTGGATAAAGTTGAGAAACCTGACAGGTGGGGCCTACAGGTCAGTGACTCAGTGTGCACGAAGGAAATGATTAAAACACTGACGGGTGGGGTCCACTTGTCTGTCTAACATCTACAGCGAAGCGGTACGTTGCCGTTGGATCTAGATCCAACGGCTCTCAGAGCCCGCGAACGGCGACGACCATTTCTGGGCGGCGCCGCCGCGCCGGCGGCACGGTGATGATCGGAAACTCACCTAGAGGGCTCGGATGGTCGCGGAGATGAAGCAGATCGACGGCGGAGGCTCGGGGAAGGCGATGGGGCGAGTGGCAGTTGCTGGGGAAGCTTCTGTCGACGGCGGCGATGTCGCGCACTTCCTCGGCGACGGGCAGCAACTCCGGCGGAGCTTCGGGGTCGCGTCCGTGCACTAAAAAGAGGGAAAAGAGGCTCGGGTGAGTGTTGTGTCCACAAGGAAGAGCGTAGAGGCCAGAGAGAAGAGAATGGGAGGGTGTGGCGTTGCGGCGATGCTCGACCTTGACGGCGGCGACGGGTGCGGCAGTGCACGGCCCTCTGGCGGTGCACAGACCAAATTGGAGCGAGGGAGAGATCGAGGGAGGGGTGTGGAGTTTCAGTGAGGTCTCGGGGTGGCTTTATAGGCTCGGGAGGTCCATGGTGGTCGAGGTCCACGGCGGCGACCATGGCGCGTCTACGGCGATCAAATCCTCGATTACGCGGCGAGGGTGCAGAGGCTCGTGGCGGCTTGGTGCTTAACGGGGTCCGGACACGTTCTAGAAGTGTCTAGAGGAGCTGTGCGTGTCGGGGAGCAGAGAGGGGGGCCTAATTGCTCGGCGCCGTCCAAGTCCTCCGCGGCGGCCGTCGGGGAACAGCGGCGTAACTGCGACGGGAGAGGGCTCCGTTTTTCTTCCCTGCGGTGCAGAGAGCGCAGAGGCACGGCGAGCGCTGCAGGGGGGGGTCCAGGCGGCGAAGAAAATGGCGACGAAGGCGGTGGCGACACGGCGATGGTCGTCGGGGCTGGAGTCGACGACCTTTTTGCAGAAAACCCCCTACTTCTTCTTTTTCTTTATTTTCAGTTTCTTTTTAATATCAGTAGGTTTTCTAGGATTTAATTAGGGCACTTAAACATTTTAGAAAAAATTCAAATAATTGTGGGGCCTCCCCATAACATGTAGAAGCTCCACAAAAATTGGCATTGCAAAATAAAATGTTTTGCAACATTTTCTTTCATAGTACTTTGTTTATGTTATTTTAATTTATTTCAATTTGTTTTTATTTTGAATTTTAAAACTAGTTCAAAAATAATATTTGAGAGGGGAAAGTGGTAGGAACAAAATGGGGAGTGTTTACATTACATCTCCACTAACTTTGGTTTGAAAAATAATTGAGTTTGTCACTTTGAGATTTTTAAGTGACAACTTGTCACTTTTATTTTCCTGCTTTGATTTTTTTTTATTTTGTTTTCTTTCTTTCTTACTAGTGTTCACTAGAGCAAACACTCACACAAACAACAAGAACAACAACTCAAGTAACAAGAAGCAATTAACATACAATAAACAACAAAAAGTTTTTGTTGGCTCTCATTTTTGGAATATAATCCTGATAATAATTTTGGGATGTTACACTCCATCCCCCCTCCGGAAGTCTCCATCATCACCACCGTGAAGACCAGCACCATCTCCATCACCATCTTCGTGATCCACTTCATCCCCCTCATAGTTTGAGATTGTTCGAACCCTAGCTATTGTCTAAGTACTATTCTACATGTTTGTGAATTGTTACTTGTCATTGTTTAGTGGGGCGATTATATTTTCAGATTGTGTTGTATCACTTATACCATTGAATCATACCATGTCTTCACGTTGTGAGTAGTTCTCTCATGTTCCTGGGGGCATAGGATGGATTATCAATGATTTCTACTTAACATGTATTGAGTATTTGGTCAAGTTTTTATCTTTTATGATTGTCTTGATGTACAATGTATGAAGTGCACCATACATTGAGTAATGCATGAAGGTGTTTCACACTAGTGTAATGGATTGAGGAGACTTGGGAGGACACGTAAACCCTTGACCGAGTCATGAAGTTACATTAGGAGGGGATTTATATCGGGGACCTTAGAGTGTAATGCTATGGTGAGACTTTTTGTCTTAATAACTCTTGTGCAGTCATTTACTTGGCCACATGATCCATCATAAGGGGTTTAGTTTATTTATTTAGCTACACCTAATTATGGCTCCGTCCAAAGAAGATTAAAACTTGACAAAATGTTTACCTTGTTGTTCTAGAAATATTTTTGCCATGAAATCCATGTAGCCCTTGGGAACGTTTTCCACGCATAAGAAACACCACTCAAGCTTGTCCTCTTGCTGCATAGGGGATTGGGCTTTCTCTCTCTTTGAGAGCTTTCACTAATCATATTTTATTTTCAGCTTTGCATTCTCTACACCAAAAAACCCAAAACACTTGCATCATTTAGTTTGTCTAGTGCATAGATAATAAGAGAAGTGACACTCTTATTTGAGAGGATAAATACTTATACCTTCTACTCCTCGTGGGATCGATACTAATACTTACACAGCGAAGACTTCAACGATCTCCTGCACTTGGGAGTCATCAAGACAGTTTTCTGGCGCCGTTGCCGGGGAGTGTAGCGCTTAAGTTTTTATTCTTGTTTGCACTAGATATTTATTTTCAGTTTTGCATTTAGTTTAGTTTTGCATACATCCATATATCAAAAACACAAAAAAATTTAGAAAATGGAAAATACCAAAAAAACTGTTCCTGAGATAATGAATCTTTACTATGAATATATGAAAGCTTCTAAAATTGATGAGGAATTTAGAGAGTCAAGTGAACGGAAAAGACTAAAAGATTTCATGGAAAGTTTAAATTATATTGCTGGAGAGTGGCTTTTATTCCATAATAATACAACTTGTTGCTTTAAACAGAGAAAAAGACACTTTGGATTTCAATGTAAGTTCCATGAAGAACATGTCATAGCATCTTACAATACTAATGATTACACTCATTTAGAGATGGAACAAGTAGAGGAATTTGTTACTTATTATGCATCTAATGAATTGCACACCTTTGCTAATGAAAATAAAACTTGCCCTAGAGTTAAGAGATTTGAAGGAAAGGTCACTTCTATTCTTGAATATTGCATAGCCCAGTTCTCTCAAAATATTTATGCTATTGATTATTATGAGAAGGGAAAGGTTCCCCAAGAAAGTACTGATGTTTTGCAGGAAGAAGATGATGAAAACATAAGCTTGGAAGAGGAAGAATGTGAAGAAGTGGATAAAAACCTAAGCTTGGGGATGCCCATGCAATCTCAAGAGGATGATGGAAATGATGAACAGCTAGAGAATGAAGAGTTGGATCTCCCAACTTCACCATCAACAAATGATAGTAACACTCAAACTCAAAAATCTTTTGTTATTTATGAGAATCCATGTTATGATGAGTGTGAAACTGAAAATGCTATGGTCCTATATGATAACCCATGCTATTATGATGAAACTAATAATACTCCTTCACTTTTTAATAATGCTACTAGTGAAGTTATGGATAATAATGAGGAGTGTTGCTTAAATATGCTATATGATAATGCTTTAGATGATGGTCCTATGCTTATTGATAATCCTCCATGTTTAGTTGTTACTAATTTATGCGAGGATAAAAATGACATACTTGCTGTTTGTGATAGTGCTCTTACTCATGAGAGCCCTACTTTGTTCTTGAACTCTCCTACTTACACCATAAAGGAGAAATTTGCTTATGTTGAGAAATACTTATGTGGTTTGCAATTATCTTTAGTTCCAAATCTTTGTTGCAACCATGATATTAAACTTGATATTGATCTTAACAACTATTTTGAAAGAGGGAAGCATGCTAATAAACTCCAAAATAAATTTAATGATCCTCATTATGTTCCCAAATTATCTAAGTTGGAAGATTCTATTGGTTATATGGTTGAATACACTTTTACTACTTGCAACTATTATGAAAGAGGAGGTGATAAGAACCCTCTTTATGCTACTAATAATTATGGGCTGCAAGTAACTTTTGTTAATATGCATTGGAAAACTTCATTCATATACAAAATGCCAATGCATAGAAAGAAAGTTAGACTTCGTTGTTATTACTTTTGTGTTCTATTTTTCTCTCAACCAGGTTTCAACTTGACTATTATTTTGATCGGTTTGAGAGCAACATGGGACCCTGGTATTATGCATGGAACACTTCCCAAGAAAGAGGGGAACATCAAAGTTCAAGCTCCCTCATGAGCTTCATCTTCAATAAACAAAAAGTAAGAAGCCTAGCTATATGGCTATAAAGAAAGCGCTTTGCGGGAGGCAACCCGGTTATTTTTGTGTGTGATTTTTCTTTGTGTCCTCTTGCTGTAACAAGAGATTTTGTGTCTAGTTAGTTTCTGGAGTTTTTAATAAAGTGCCAAGTTTTACCCATTTTGGTCTTGAAAAGTTGCTTATAGCGTTCGGAGATTTTATTCCTGCACGAATCAGTGCACGGTATATTTTTAATTCTTATTCCGTAACTCCGAATGAGCTCATATTTGAACTGTAGTTGCAACTTTTCATCCTCTGTATGCATGAATTTTTTCGGAATTTTTCGAGAAAGTTTGGTAGGGTAGAAAAATACGTTTTGCTGCTGCTGTTTTTCTGGACAGATTCTGTCCCATTTTGTTTGATGCATGCTTTGAGCTTTTAAGTTGAATCTTTTTGATCCAATTGAGTTTATGAGTAGGCATACAACATTATACACTTTTTGGACATCTCATATGAATTTTTGTTCAAGGATTATATGCAGCAAGAAACATATTTGTTTATCACTATTAATGCACCCCACAGAAAAGAAATGGGAGAAACGGTGTTTTGAAGTTTTTTCACAGGGATTGGAGGAGATGCACCAAGAGCTATCCAAGGATGGTGAAGACCATAAGCTTGGGGATGTGAAGACAACCCCACTGGACCTACACACTCTCGGTTTGCACACGTCCAACTTCTGTTTTTCGATCGAAACACTTTATCGCATAAACTTGGAGCGTCTTTTGTTTTGTTTTGGTTTGATTCGTTTTGAGAGACCACCACACTATCATTTATATATGGGAGAGCTACTGGAAATATGGGTTGAAATATGTTGGATGCTTTTATAAGATTGGGAAAAGGGATGTTTGAGTTGATTTTTAATGATACATATAGTTGCATGATTCATGAGCTTGTTTATGAGTAATAGTTTGCAAATCCTTTTTGAAGAGCTATAACTTATTCATGTTTTGGTGCTGATTGTTATTTTACTTGGTTTAACATGGATTAGTTAGTTCTATGGACACTCATGCATGCATCTAGATGGTCAACTTTCTTCCTCTTGCTAGCCCAAAAATTCCAACAAATAAAAACTTGTTTCCAACGCCTTCAACCAAAGTTTTTCCAGTGAGTCCACCATATCTACCTATTAGCTTTATGCTATTCCGAGGTTGTTTATCATGTTATTTTGTATTATCTATACCTCTGAATTAAAATGCTTATGTTGTTGATTGTTATGGGAAAAGTTGGTTATATAGCTCTCACGAACTTGATGCACACTTTACTTTTATTGCATAAATAAAACATGACCCATTGTGATTAAAATTATGATGTTATGAGCTTGACAAATGTCTTTGGTTGAGAGTTAGCAGAAATGTGCTGTCACATGGAATGCTTTCAACATTGCACTCATTTATATTTAGTTGATGTCATGTACTTTTGTTTATGGATGCTTACCATGGGTGAAATAAATGAGGAAATGGAGTAGGTTTAAATGAGTTTGTATAAATGGTTAGAGAGACGCCTGGGCCGCTAATCTAAGCCATGCATCATTCATGGTGGAAATTTACTTACATGCTATGGTGAACCGTCTGTGATACACCTTACAATAAAAAGCTATCCAATGGTAAATAAAAAGGGTGTTGAGATTGTTCATTATGTTTGTTTGTCTTGTCATTTTGATATGGGCTTGTTCCATATCCTGGGACAAGAGGTACCCCAGTTGACGCTCTTGATGATACTATTTTACTTACAATATATTTAAATTGAACTTGCTTTGTTTCCCGAGTTGAGTAACACATGGAGTAGGTACTCGTATTCAAGGGGCATGAGACTTTCAACCTTTACTTTGTCAAGCACATTACTCATATTTGCTTTCACTTTAAACTTAATCATTCAAGATGTTATGATAGGGGCAATGAGAGCTTGACACCAAGGATTACCATATTACAAATTAACTTAAGTAGAGAAGTTCAGAAGTTAGATGAAACTTATTCATGTTTTACCTCTACTCATATATACATCTTTCCAAAGTGTCCACCTATCATATTCAGATTTTCATCATCACTCTATGACCAATGTAGGATGTCCATGCTTATCATTATGCATACATGTGGTCCATACTACTATCTGTTATGTTACACTTTGTGAACTATCATTGAACATCCTTGCATTGAATACTTGATATCACTTCATAAACTATCTTGCATATTGCTACTCCTTTTTAAGAATGAATCATTTGACTATATGTAACAATAGTAATCATCTTTGATATCCATTGATAGTATTGAAATGCAAAGTCCATGTTAGTTTTATCACCTTCATACTCGAGGACGAGCATGGGTTAAGCTTGGGGATGCTGATGCATGTAAAATGCATACATGAACTTTGCATTATTTTATTCATATTCCAATCATATTTGCATCATATAGGGGTTATATCAATGATTTATAATGATTTTGGGAATAATTCACAAGTTCCCCTATCTATTTGGAATTAACCCTGTTTTCCAGAAAACGTCTTTTTTAGTGTTTCAGACTTTCCGGAAGCTTCGGGACTCCAAAAAGGACAAGGTCAGAGAGCACGGTTCAGAATTTTCGAGACGAACGCAATGGGCTGAAAATGAAGACCAGAAGCCCAACCAGCTGGGAAATAGAGGGCCCCACGCGGCCAAAACCCTAGGCCGCGTGGGCCCACCTATTTTCCCCCTTGGAGCTCCGTTGCCGTCGATCTTTCTTCCACCGACTCCGTCTTGACCTAAAAACGTCTATAAAAATAGTCCCCGAGGAGTTTCGCGAGGAGGGGGCGGAGAAACAGAAAACCAAGAAACAGGAGACAGAAGGCTGCCGCCGGAGAAGATCGGAGGGGGGAAACGCCCCGGAATCACCTCCGGAAGGCTCCTCCATCCCCCCTCCGGAAGTCTCCATCATCACCACCGTGAAGACCAGCACCATCTCCATCACCATCTTCGTGATCCACTTCATCCCCCTCATAGTTTGAGATTGTTCGAACCCTAGCTATTGTCTAAGTACTATTCTACATGTTTGTGAATTGTTACTTGTCATTGTTTAGTGGGGAGATTATATTTTCAGATTGTGTTGTATCACTTATACCATTGAATAATACCATGTCTTCGCGTTGTGAGTAGTTCTCTCATGTTCCTGGGGGCATAGGATGGATTGTCAATGATTTCTACTTAACATGTATTGAGTATTTGGTCAAGTTTTTATCTTTTATGATTGTCTTGATGTACAATGTATGAAGTGCACCATACATTGAGTAATGCATGAAGGTGTTTCACACTAGTGTAATGGATTGAGGGAGACTTGGGAGGACATTTAAACCCTTGACCGAGTCATGAAGTTACATTAGGAGGGGATTTATATCGGGGACCTTAGAGTGTAATGCTATGGTGGGACTTTTTGTCTTAATAACTCTTGTGCAGTCATTTACTTGGCCACATGATCCATCATAAGGGGTTTAGTTTATTTATTTAGCTACACCTAATTATGGCTCCGTCCAAAGAAGATTAAAACTTGACAAAATGTTTACCTTGTTGTTCTAGAAATATTTTTGCCATGAAATCCATGTAGCCCTTGGGAACGTTTTCCACGCATAAGAAACACCACTCAAGCTTGTCCTCTTGTTGCATAGGGGATTGAGCTTTCTCTCTCTTTGAGAGCTTTCACTCATCATATTTTATTTTCAGCTTTGCATTCTCTACACAAAAAAAACCCAAAAACACTTGCATCATTTTAGTTTGTCTAGTGCATAGATAATAAGAGAAGTGACACTCTTATTTGAGAGGATAAATACTTATACCTTGTACTCCTCGTGGGATCGATACTAATATTTACATAGCGAAGACTTCAACGATCTCCTGCACTTGGGAGTCATCACTTGGTAATAAATTTTTTATATTCCTCGCTATATAACTTGTTTGCTATGTGTTTTATAACTTCTTACTAGTACTTCTACCACCTCGATTTGAAAACAGATAGAGTTTTAAACTAGTAGTATATAAACAAGTCTGTAGATCCAAGAGTAAAATAGTACCATTAGACTTTTCGGAGAAAACATTTTGATAATATTACAATATTGAAGACTGCTGAGTGCTCATGTCTAAAACGTAATCTATTTATGAAAGATAGAAGCATATACACAGTATAGTTCAGTCAGAAACTTATTTGTTCAGGGACACGTAAGGTTTCAGAAAAATACAAAACTGAGAAAAAAACAATTTTTTGCACTTGAGAATTTAAATCTAAACGAGAAGGAGATTATTACAATGGTAATGGATACAATATCAAATCATGACTTTATAGCTTTCCCAGAGTTCATATTTAAACATAAATATTCATGCCTTACAATTACATATTTTTGGGTTCACAAAATCTTATGTCAATATACACTAGTAGAGAACCCACCTCTAGTACCGGTTGTAGATGGCCTTTAGTACCGGCCACACAACCGGTACTAAAGGGTCGGCACTAAAGGGTTACCCTTTAGTACCGGCACCTAAATAAAACCGGTACTAAAGGGTCTCCACGTGGGCGCACAGGCGAGCTCGACCCTGAGGACCTTTAGTACCGGTTTGTAATACAAACCGGTACTAAAGGTTCCTGCTTTTTTTGCTTATTATTTCAGGGGGGTTTTGGTTTTTTTTCTTTTCGATTATTTTTCGGGGTTTAGGGTTTGTTTTTTTCCTTTTCGCTCATTTTTCAGGGTTTCGGAGGAGATCGCGTATAAAGTACTCACTACACATATAAAGTAGTCATTATACACATACAAAGTACTCTCGTCACATATAAATTTAAGTACTGCTAATTAATTACAATGGAGCCGGTTCCCTTGTAGCATCTACTGCCGGCGGTTCCCTTGTAGCATCGACTGCAGGGGGTGGAGGTGGTCTTTCGTCAAAGTAGAATTCACCGTGTTCATCTATGACATGTGTAAGTAAGAATCCCGCCAATTTCTCCGCAATAGCTTTTACGCGGTTGCGTGGTTGGAGCTAGTTCCGCTTGTTTGACATCTTTAAAAGAAGGAAATAAAATCAGCTATGATCGAAACTAAACACAATTGATGCATGGTGGCAAAATAAAAGTTGTGTATGATGTTCACGTACCTCTCGATTTCTTACACTCTTGACTCTCTCATTGACCTTCGTGTGAATGTACTCGCAAACGTAGTATCCACATAGTTCTGTCCCCTGTGGTTGTCGCAGACACCACTATATATACAAGAATATAATTTAATCAAATAATAATCAAGAGAATGATAATGGTATTAGAAAGATACACGTAGTAGTACTGACGTTGTTAGACTTGAACTCCAGCTTTTCTGGCCATACACCGCGTTCTTCCGCTTTGAACTTTCTGTAAACCCTGTCCGGAAAAGAAAATGAATTGAGTAGTTATTACTTATACTTTTGATATCCGGAAATGAACGAAAGAGGCTGATATAGTGCGATTGAAATTACCTCTTGAGCATTAGACGCACGCTTTTGTATTCATTTTGATCTTTCCTTAGTGAGTCCCAGACTTCAACTTCTCCTTCCTCGAGTCTAATGATTAGCAGAATGTAGTGGAACCTGCGCACGTTTATATACGCAGGTATTCAGAACTTATCGATTACACTTTATATCGGGGAAGCAAAATAGAATGTGTAGAAGACGGTAAAACTCACCCGAAGTTGTAAGGAAATAGTATTTCCTTTTTGGTACTTTGTCGCTTAAAGAACGTTAGCAAAACGTCCTCTGTGTTCACGGGATTTTCATCCACGGTCTTGACATGAACTTTATCCGGGTCAATGAAACCAATGTCCCAGATTCCTTCGAGTCTGCATTCACGTATCTTCATTCTGCATAATTAGCGTACAAAAGAATTTTGTGACGATAATTACAAGCAATGAACGAGAGCTTATAACTATAGATAATTAAATTACACGAATAAATTACTTACAGACAATAGCAGCTGATGAGAGATTTGTCGAGAGCACGTTGATTGTACATCTGAAAAAGTTCTCGGAACTCAACATGCACACAATATTCTCGGAAGTAGTGTTGTTCCTTAACCGCCGCCATGAGATAGAATTTCCCTTCTTTTGCGGCGGTCATGTACCAGCGATTCAAATTCCATAACTGTGTTGTTAGCTGGCTCGGATTTTTCACCATAGGCAGCCCGAGTTCAAAATCAAATCGTGGGGCAATCTCCGCCATGGGGTAACCTGAGTCGCCAAGGACAACTTCTCCATGCTCGATTTCCCGAGTTTCAGAAGGTACAATGAGCGGGGCGAGCGATTGTGCTTCTTGTTCTCCGAGCTGGGCAACTCCTTTCCCGCACAATTTCTCTTGCTCATTCTGCGAGGAAAGTACCTTGTCAATACCTCGCTCGTAGTCTGAAATGGGCGGAGGTGGAGGGTCATATAGGTTGTCAACGGTGTGATCTTTTACCTCATTTGGTATAGTCTTCAGAAGTTCCTTTATGGGGTCAAGTCTTGCCTCCACTCTTTCCTTCTTTTTCTGCTAAAAAAGGCTCTCGACCCTTCACGTAGGCTCTCAGCTATTTCCTGCTGAGTCATCTCAGAAGTTAACTTCTCAGGAGCCTTGACTTCCTTGGGGTTCTCAGGAGCCCGCACACTTTTTCCACGTTTCTTGACAGGGGTGGACGACGGGAACAGCTTCCGCTTTGTCAAGTTACTAGTGGGCGCATCAGTCGGTTGACGGGACAGCGCGTGAGATGGACTCGCGACGGGATCCCAAACTTCGTGGGGGGAGGCGGGTGGACTTTGATGTGGTGAATGTCTAACGGGAGGAGTCGGTGGCCTTGGCTCCGAGTCTGGAAACTTGATGTATTTCTTCTTCCATAGAACGATACCAAGCTCAACTTCTCCCAATGTCTTCTCGCCTTCAGCTCCAGGAATTTCAAGACGTATTGCGTTGAATCCCGGCATAACTTTCGTGACCCCGACACAAGCAAATCCAGGCGGAATCACACCAAAATGGAAGGTTTCTCCAGGTTGATGTCGTAAAGCATAGCCAGTCGCCACCGGATAAGTAATGTTCATCATCGGCGCATGTAACTCACAATTTGTTTTCTCCGTGATATCATCCACGGGGTAGTGAGCCGCCGATGGTTCAGCAACTGGTTCATCAACTGCAGGATCTTGTAGCTGCGTGGAACCCACGCTGCTTTTCCGCTGAGATGGGCAGGCATCGCCTGCAGGATCTTCTACTCGCAGTTGAGATTCCCTGGTCTGGGTCATTGAGGCCAGTTGCTTCTGCACATCCTGCACCGTGCGTTCTAATGCAGTAACCCTCTCCGCCTCCCTCTTCTTACTTCTGCAATGTTTTCTATAAGTTGCAACGTCTTCCGGAAACCCTTCAAGAAAACCAACCCCGCCTCCTCTGGCTCGATATCGCCCCCAGTGTTCTTTATTCCCGAGGGCTTGTGAAAACTCGTCGTCCTCTCTGTCGGGAACAAATTTTCCCTCCTTGACTAGTACTATGACATTTTTTATTTTTCTGATGACTCTTCTAATTTTTCTCCGCCATTTTCCCTTTGCAACAATCAGCCCTGTTTCTGGGTGCAACACTGCCCCATGCGCGAACAACCAGAACTTGGACCTGTCGGGCCAGTCATCTGTCTGTGGAGGGATCCCTTGTTTTCGCAGCTCGTCTTCATAGGCTTGCCACTTAGGCAAGGTAGTCTTGTAGCCACCTGAGCCCAAATGATGGAAATATTTCTTCTTCAAGGCATTCAACTTATTTTGTGTCGATCGGGCCACAGAGACGCCCGAATTCTTATACGCCGCAAATTCAGCCCAATCATCTTTTAGCTTCTCTAGATGTCCTTTGAAAACTATATCTTTGTTCCCATATTTTCTCCACAATGTGTTCTTCCAGTTGTTGAATTGCTGGGCCATCTTGCTAAGAGTCCACTCCTTGACTTTATCCTTCATCTTCTGTGGGAGATCTGCCGGTAGGTTAAATTTAGACATCATCGTGTCCCAAAGGGTCTCTTTAATTCTTTGCTCGAGATATTTTGCGCCTATGTTGGCTTTCTTCGGCTCATTCCATTCTGTCACAGTGATCGGGACCATGTCCCTTACAAAAACTCCGCACTGCCGTACATATTTATTGTAGATTCCATCGGGTTTCTCTGGTTTGCCTTTGAAGGTAACTTCGTCGATCGACAACGTTGCACCTTCCGGGAGCTTTAACCCTTTTGTCGGGCCTCGTACGGGGATTGACGACTTAGATCCAGAGGGCTGAAAGAAAAATGTTTCGTTAATAAGTGCGCATATAAATAATTTAATGCATCTAGCTATAGTGATCAACAAGACTTAATATATACCTTCTTCTTAGCTAGGGCATCGTCCGCCTTAGATCCAGACGGTTCTTCTTCGTCGTCGTCGTCTCTGAATTTTTCTAACTCAAGTCCCTCACCGGAGTCATTCAAACATTTCGCGCTGAATTCTTCGGCGTCTTCTCCGTCGGACGAATCTTCTCCATCGGAATATTCTCCATCGGAATGTAGAACCCCCACCATTTAACAAAAGTTGGGATTCCCCGTGTAACGTGCTAGTCCCTGGATCGACTTGCTAGCACACACAGTTTGAGATGCAATACCATAACATTGTATCAAAGTATATTACACGATGATCCAGAATTTAAAAGATTCGATACAAGGTGCATAGCCGAAGGCTAGCTCAAACCAAAGTAAACACACAGCGGAAAGCAAATGATACAGTGAGCCCATCATCTTCATGTGCCACAGGCAAGCATGTTGGTTGTGGACTCGAAACCCTGTCGAAACCTCACTCATCGTCTGACGGACCTGCAACGGTGAGTTACAGCCCAACTATATGGGTCAGCACAATTGAATTGTGATGGCAAGATGACACTTATGTGGATATAAATGGCAACCTATCTTCTACATGAATATTTGGCTAAGTGGAGTTTGAGGCTGGTTTGCATAAAGCCAGTTTCATCCTATCATTTGTAAAACAATTTTTCTTAGACAAAGAGTACCACTGATAGACATCAGTGAACACCTTTGACAACTACTCACAACAAGCACCACCGATAGACATCAGTGAGCTCCCATCCCTTGTTCACCCTCAAGTTTTAATTTAGAAATTGGGATGAGGAGATCTTCAACAGCTTCCCGGTCTAGTTGCTCAAAATTGTCCATAACCGGGGACACGGCTAAGTATACTTAGTTTTAACTCTCGAGAGGGTGTGCACTTTCACCACAAGACCCAATCATTCCATCCTCCATTGCAACCAATTATGCAATGGAAAAGAGAAGACCGAGACGAGATCTTTCAGAAGTAATTCCCCGGAGTCAACGTCGGACCCACTCCAACCTATCATCCCCTACATCTGCTGGTCACGACAGAACCAGGGTCTCACAACCTAATTGATCAAGACAGAGCCCATATGACATGTGGCTGCACTAGAAGCTACTGAACAAGGAGAGTCTACAATCTCTTTAAGCCTGGGTGACTTTCCACAATTGTGCACTTCCACCAAGGGCAAATTACCACAGACATGAACCATAGACATGGACCCCCTGAGTAGTCACCCACCATGGTTCTCCAACCAGCACCCAGGTAGTTCATTGATTAGTTATTAGTTTCCATCACTATCCAACTAATCGAAACATTTTTCATAGCATGACTATTCTAAGTTCCATACTACAAGTTCTGGGTGGGGGATGGCTACACACTAATAGGAGCATAGCATAGTATAATATTCAGTAACAAGCCTATCATGCATACTACTGAAAAACACTAAGTGCATAGTAGAAAAAGTAGTAGGACTTTTATGGTGTCACTTGCCTTGGCCAACTGAAGAGTTGAAGTTACACTCTTCACAACACGCAAAGCACTCCGTACAATCTAAACATAAGGATAACACAATAATAAACAAACAATTCAACAACAACAATGCATAACAAAGCAAACATACACATCAACGTATTCACAAAACAATGGTCAAGGATTATCACATAATTCAATATGCAAAAAGAATTAATGTGATTAGGTTTATGGTTTGCCAATTTGGTTAAAGGTTGGTCAAGCAATTATGTATGAACATCATGGATGTCATATGTAACTTGCTGTGGTGTTCCAAGGGTTCTAAAAGGTTGGTCTTGCTCAACATGGTCACGCAAGGAATTTTGGAAAAGGTTTAACATATTTAAAACAAGGATTTTTGTAACACCATATCTTTAGAAAGATCTTAAACACAAACCTTAATAATTGGGTTGGAAAATATATTCTAAAGATGGGTTTTGGTCTTTCTGGACAGAGACAACTAGTTGGGTCAATTTTCAAAAAGGAATCATATTAAAATAATTTCTAGGATTTAAACTATAACCAAAATACTTCAATTGAGCATCTGGTTTTTTTACAACAGTTTAAAAGTATTCAAAAATATTTATAAAAGTGACCAAGTTATTCTACAGAACCTAAGGTTTCCAAAAATATTTTATTTGCAATTTTTGGACTTATAAAAATAAAGTTATGCTAAATATACTCAAATCTCTCATTTGAAATTTGAATGATTTAAACTTTGACAAAACAGTGAACTAATGATTCTAAAAGATCCTACAAGTCCAGAGCTTTTCAAAAATATAAAGTTTGTTAAATTTGGCTAAACCAGTAAAAAGTTGTGATGGTTTGAATATGCAGGGGGTTTTCTGCAAAATGGCCATTTTAAATCAATTCGGGATAATTCCAGAAAATGGCTGGGTGACGTGGCGTGCTGTGATTGGCTGATAACGGTTCGTTAAGTGATCTAATCGTGGCCGTTGATGTTCGATCGGACGGCTCTGGGAGCGTTGACCATTACCTAGAGGAGCTTCTCGCCGGAGATGGCTTGGACGGCGGCGCGGTGCTCGGGCGTTGGACGGCGGCGGCGCTCCGGTGGTTCTCTCTCTCCGAGAATACGTCGACGAGGCGCGGCGTGATGTGGCGGAGGCGATGGGCACGACGGCGTGCTCGATTGCTTCCCGGTACAGCGGCGCGACCCGGACGGAGTGGCGCGGTTGCCGGCGAGCCTCGGGCGGTGGATGGCCTCGATGCTCCGGTGGTCCAGGGGCTCGGGGAAGGCCTCCAGAGGACACGGCGCGTCGCGGCGAACTCGATGGCGTGCTCGGCGTCGACTCTCGCGTCCTGGACAGGCGTGGAGGAGCGGCCGGAGGTGCAGCGGCGGAGAGGACCTTCGGGTCGAGCTCGAATTCGACGATGCACTGCGAAAAAAATCGAACAAGGTGTTGAGGGGGTGCGCCTGGAGGAGAGGAAGAAGATGGGAGGGGTCTGGGGCCTAGGGGGTTGCTCACCTCGCCGGAAATGGAGATGGACAGCGGCGGAGGGTGCGGACTCTAGCGAGCAAATTGAGCGGCATGGCGGCGCTATTTGGACAGGGAGCAGAGGGGAAAAGAAGAGGGGGTACGGGGCTACTTAACGGAGGCGATTTCTCGGCTGGGGACGCGCCAGAGCGTGCAGGGCGAGTGGGGGAAGTGGCCGGGGTCGTGGGCGTCATGGGCGCGGGCGGCGGTTGGAGCAGATGACCCCGACAGGTGGTCCCCACCTGTCGGTGAGAGAGGGGGTGCGCGGACGGGCTGGGCTGGTGGCGCGCGGGCGGTAGATAGCACGGCGGCTGGCTGGGCTCGGCCCATTTACATTTTTTTTGTCCTGTCTTCTTTTTCTTTTCCTTCTCTGTTTTCCTTATTTCTTTTATAACTTTTGTTTTTAAAATCCAAATCCATTCAAACCAATTTCTATAGATTTGAAAAATCAAAACCTTTCTTTTGAATCTTACAAACATACTTTTCCAAATCTTTTTAAATTTGGAAATCCAAAATAATGCATAAAGGTTTATTAGAACCTTTGTGTTCATTTTATAAAATAGGATTTTATGAAATCTCTTTTGAACTCAAATTCAAACCAAAATATATATAGTATGAATTATATCATGCAACATGATAAATTCAACAAAATAGGTTGGCACCAAACATTTTATTTAAAAAGGGTTTGATAAATCATTTTAAATATAGATATCTATTCATGTTATGGGTTCTATCAAAATTTGGAGAGGAGTTAATAAATTCATTTCAAATTCATATGGATGGATCAAAATCAGTTTTGAAAATAGAGTATGATCAATTAATTCAAAACAATTTGTAAATAGGATTTATTAAGAATTTGAAAGTAATAATTGAGATTCAACTTCAATTTCGAGTAATTTATTTTATTCAAACAAAAGTTTCAATTTTTAGTGATTTTTAAAACATTCCAAAATTTTGGGATGTTACACGGAATTGGGTCCGGCAGCGGTGTTATATATTATTTGTTGGAGACGGTCTTCTTCCTCCAAATCTCGCACGAAGGTGGGGGCATCGTCCGCCATAGCTCAATGTCACTGCAAATTTTGAAACTTAGCAATATTTCTAACTTAACAATATTTCAAACTTAGCAATATTTGAAACTTAGCAAAATTGCTACACTAATAATAACCTAAAATATTTCTAACTTAACAATATTTCAAACTTTGCAATATTTCAAACTTACAATATTTCAAACTTGACAATTTTATTTTTACTAACGTTATTTTCAAACTATCTAAATGACTTAGCAATATTTCAAATTTTACAATATTTCAAACTTTACAATATTTCAAACTTTACAATATTTTCAAACTTAGCTAAAATTTTGAAACTTTGCTACTACAATTTCAAACTTAGCAAAATTCTCATATTTACAATGTCTTCAAATTTTGAAACTTTGCTACTACAATGTCTTCAAACTTTGAATTTATACAGATATTTAAAGCCGGAGTTTTCTAATAAGTAAAACTAGACTAAAAACTTAAACTACACTTTGTTAGCAAATTGAAATTGGTACATTTTGTTACATTAATAACCTAAACAATAACAAAATGACTTTTAAATTGCTACATTTTGTAAGTTTGCTATATTTTCAAATTGCTACATTTTTAAATTGCTACATTTTTAAATTGCTACATTTTCTAACTTTGCTAAATTTGCTTCAATTTCATATAGCAAATTGCAATGTAATTTACATAGCTAAATAGCAATCTAATTTTCATAGCTAATAGCAATTTTAAAATAAAAATAAGAATGTAATTTTTATATAGCAACTACAATAGCAACTAATGGAGAAATAACAAAAATATTGCAACTACAATAGCAACCAATTTGCATATCAATATTCTAATTTTCATAGCTATATAATGCAACTATGGAGAAATAACAAAAAAAAAGAATGCAAAATTAAAGCTCTCACCTTGGGCGGCCGGCGGCGGTGGTGGTGTGGAGGAGACCCGGACGGCGGCGGCCTCGTGGCGGCCAGAGGTCGACGTGCTCGTGGCGGCCGTAGGTCGAGCAGGGGATGAGACAGAGGGGGGACGCGTGTGGCGGAGCACGGAGCAGGGCGACGGCCGGCGGGAAGGCGAGATCGACGGGCCGGGCGGCGCCGGGGCAGTGGCAGAGGGGCCGGGACGCGCGACGGACGCCGATGGAGCGCGCCGGTGGGGTGGAGCCTCGCCGGAGAATCGCCGTTGGACGGGGCGGCGCCGGGGCAGGGCTTCGCCGGAGAAATCGACGGTGAAGACGTAACGGTGACGCGCGCGAATGCGGAGGTGAAGAGGCAGAGCGTGCTCTAAAACCGCTAAAAGGCCTTTAGCACCGGTTGTTAACAACAACCGGTACTAAAGGGTCTTTAGTACCGGTTGTTCTAAACAACCGGTGCTAAAGGTCATTTTTGGGCCGCTTCGAAATTGCGCGCGCAAAGGCCACCCCTTTAGTACCGGTTGTAAAACCAACCGGTACTAATGGGCTTTTGACTTGTTTTCTGTTTTGCTTTTTGGTTTCTATTTTGTTTTTTCTCTAGTTTCTTTTTCTTTAATATATATTTAATTTAATTGTCTACAAAATTATAATTATTATCTATCTAGTTTCTTTTTCTCTAGTTTCTATTGTGCTAAAGCTTTTCGTGGTCGCCGCAGTAGTCACCCGACGCGGACGCCGAGATCTGAAGACGGAGGAAGCCATATCGGCGGGGGCGTCGCCAACCGCGACGAAGAGAGGAACAGTGCTTTTGTTTATTTTTCTTTCTATTTGTTTTTTTTCTTTCTATTTGTTTTTCTTCTTTACGTTTTTTGTGGACTGTTTATTGGTATTAGTTAAGAGTGTGTTCGTAAGTTGTGTGAACCAAGATACAACTCCGATGTGCGGTCAACCGTCTTATGCAGAGACGATTTAACATACAACTAGAGATCTACGTTACAACTTCACTAGTTCTAAATACTGGATAGAACAAATTAAGGTACAACTTGAAATTACGATACAACACAAGTAAAACAAAGACTCTACCTATCTCCCATCGATGCAGCCTGCACCATCCGCCGTGTTGCCATCCTTGCCCTTTGACGAAGATTCTGCCTTCTTGCCTTTGCCCTTGGACGAAGCTTCAGCCTTCTTGCTCAGTGCTTCAACCCTCCTTTCCTTTGACGACGGCATGAAATCGTCGTCATCATCGCTGTCAACTACCCAGAGACAGGAACGACCGTACGAATCACGGTCAGCTTCAGTTCGGTAGAACGGACTATTCGTAACTTTCCTGTCAAACTTCTCTGCAAGCGTGAGCATTTCTGCACGAATTTGGAGCGGGGTCCTATACGGAAACCCATCGCGGCATAGCTTCGCCCCGAGCAAAGCGAGATGACTCTCAGTGTGCAAAATTTCTTCAATTGGAACTACCCTACCATCTACCTTCAAATTGCTCGAAAGCCTGGCGAGATGCTCGGATGCGGAAATGTGAAACCCGGACACACACTTCTCGCAAGGACCAATACACACCATGCTTGCGCTCAAGTGAGTACCATGCCTACCTTCGACTGGGTTTTATAGAACTACCGGTGGCGGCATTTGGGGGAACGATAGCGGGAAATATTTGGGCGGGAAACGGTGGCGGGATCGAAGTTGCCTACCTTCTCCAGTGGATCAGGAAGAAGCACACGGATCGTGTGTTTCCTTCCAGCGATTGGGAGCCGTTGGATCAAGCGGTGTGTTTCTTTCGAGCGCTTGTGAGCCCTTGGATCAGGAAGAAGCACACGGATCGTGTGTTTCCTTCCAGCGCTTGGGAGCCGTTGGATCAAGCGGTGTGTTTCTTTTAAGTGCTTGTGAGACGTTGGATCAGGGGTGAGCCCGACTTTAGTCCCGGTTGGTGTTACCAACCGGTACTAAAGAAGCACACGGATCGTGTGTTTCTTTCAAGCGCTTGTGAGACGTTGGATCAGAGGTGTGTTTCTTTTGAGGGATTGTGAGCTGTTGGATCAGCAGTATCACGACCACTTCGTGAGCCACATGACCCTATATATAGCCCACCTCCCGGAATTCCAGCGTCACTCACTCACTCACACAAAACATTCCATCGTCACTCGGAGAGGCATCTTTGGGCAACCAGCGGCAAGACGTCTCTGATGACCTGCGACCGTTCCAAACGGTTGCAGATCATCAGAGATGTCTTGCCGGACGGTTGTAGATCATCAGAGACGTCTTACCTCTGCTTGGATCGAAGTGGCGCTCAAACACAAAACATTCGGGTTTCCTAGCTATGCCCGACACTGAATGCAACGACATTCGACCGTGAATCAGTGTCGGGCTGTAGCTAGGAGAAACCGTGTGTTTTGTTTCCCAGGTTACTCACTCATATATTCTACCTTGTGCTCAAACACAAAACATTCGGGTTCCCTAGCTACGTCCTGCAACCGTTTGGTCGGATCCAAGCAGCGGCAAGACGCTCTGATGATTAGCAACATCCCCAACACTTGTTGCAAATCATCAGAGATGTCTTGCCTATCTAGTGTTTAGATCTCTCTTCTGAGTTTTCAGGACATAGTTACATAAAAGGTTTAATACATTATTACACATCAGCAACAACATCCCTATCTAGTGTTCACTTTTTCTTCTTGTGTGTCCCTTTCTTCTGATTGCGTCGTAGCCATGGACAATCTTCATCATTTAACACGGTGCTTGGGTCAGTTTTCACTTTGAAGGGCGGAATTTCAGCAAACTTATTGTAATCTTCTGACATGTCTGTCTTGTCCTCCACTCCCACGATGTTTCTTTTTCCTGAAAGAACTATGTGGCGCTTTGGCTCATTGTATGATGTACCGGCTTGCTTATCTTTTCTTTTTTTCGGTCTGGAAGACATGTCCTTCACATAGAAAACCTGAGCCACATCATTGGCTAGGACGAATGGCTCGGTTTTGTACGCAAGATTTTTGAGATCCACTGTAGTCATTCCGTACCGCTTGTCTATCTCTACCCCGCATGACAGGTTAACCCATTTGCACTGAAACAAAGGGATCTTAAAATAAGGTCCATAGTCAAGTTCCCATATCTGCTGTATGCAACCATAATATGTGTCCTTTGTTCCATCATCGTTTGTTGCATCAAAGCGGACACCACTGTTTTGGTTAGTGCTCTTTTTGTCTTGGGTTTCCGTGTAAAATGTATTCCCATTTATCTCGTACCCTTGGAAAGTCAATATAGTCGAAGATGGTGTCTTGGCCAACAAGTATAGCTCTTGTCCAACAGTGTTGTCATTAATGAGATGTGTACGCAACCAACTGCCGAAAGTATCCACGTGTTTTTCTTTAATCCAGAAGTCAGTCTTCTCCGGGTATTCTGAGCGTAAAATATCCATGTGTTCCACGATATACGGAGCCACCAATCTGGAATTTTGTAGAACTGTGTAGTGTGCTTGAGTGAAAGAATGCCCGTCCATACTTCTTGTTGCTTTCTTTCCTAGCGTGCCTTTTCCACGCAGTCTCCCCTCATGGCGTGATTGAGGAACACCGATGGGCTTAAGATCTGGAAGAAAGTCAACACAGAACTCAATGACCTCCTCTGTTCCATAGCCCTTGGACATGCTTCCTTCTGGCCTAGCACGGTTATGAACGTATTTCTTTAAGACTCCCATGAACCTCTCAAAGGGGAACATGTTGTGTAGAAATACAGGACCGAGAATGGAAATCTCTTCGACTAGGTGAACTATGAGGTGCGTCATAATATTGAAGAAGGCCGGTGGAAAGACCAACTCAAAGCTGACAAGACATTGGACCACACCCGTCTGTAAACTTGGTAGAGTTGCTGGATCAATTACCTTCTGAGAAATTGCATTCAGGAATGCACATAGCTTGACAATGGGTACTCGAACGTTTTCCGGTAGAAGCCCCCTCAATGCAACAGGAAGTAATTGTGTCATAATCACGTGGCAGTCATGAGACTTCAGGTTTTGGAACTTTTTCTCTGCCATGTTTATTATTCCCTTTATATTCGACGAGTAGCCAGACGGGACCTTGATACTGCTCAGGACTTGAAAAAAGATCTCCTTCTCTTCTTTGGTAAGAGCGTAGCTGGAAGTACCTTGATACTTCTCTGAATTCAGGTTGTCTCTTCCGTGGTGCGTACTTTGCTGGTCCTGCCGTGCATCCGCTGTATCTTTCGTCTTCCCATACACGCCTAAGAAGTTTAGCAGGTTCACGCAAAGATTTTTCGTCACGTGCATCACGTCGATTGCAGAGCGAACCTCTAGGATTTCCCAATAGGGTAAATCCCAAAATATAGATTTCTTTTTCCACAAGGGTACGCGCTTGTTTGCGTCTTTCGGAACATTTAGACTGCCAGGACCCTTTCCAAATATTACTTCCAAATCCTTGACCATGCCATATACAACATCACCATCACGGCGTGTAGGCTTCGTCCGGATATCTGCCAAACCTTTGAAGTGCTTGCCTCCGTTTCTTACGTGATGCCCGGTTGGAAGAAACTGACGATGCCCCATGTACACAATCTTGTTACCTATATATGCACTGTCAGTCTTATCTAAACAGTGCGTGCATGCATTGTATCCCTTGTTCGACTGTCCTGAAATGTTACTAAGAGCAGGCCAATCATTGATGGTTACAAACAGCAACGCTCGTAGGGGAAATTCCTCTTGTTTGTACTCATCCCACACACGTACACCTTCGTCAGACCACAACTGTAAAAGTTCGTCAACTAATGGCCTCAGATACACATCAATGTCGTTGCCGGGTTGTTTCGGTCCTTGGATAAGCACTGGCATCATAATATACTTTTGCTTCATGCACAACCAAGGGGGAAGGTTATAGATACATAGAGTCACGGGCCAGGTGCTATGACTGCTGCTCTGCTCCCCAAACGGATTCAAGCCATCTGTACTTAGACCAAACCTTAAGTTCCTTGCGTCAGCTGCAAAATCCCCAAACGCACTGTCGATTTTTCTCCACTGAGACCCATCAGCGGGGTGTCTGAGCATCTCGTCTTCCTTACGGTCTTCTTTGTGCCATCGCAACAACTTGGCATGCTCTTTGTTTCGGAACAAACGTTTCAACCGTGGTATTATAGGAGCATACCACATCACCTTCGCGGGAACCCTCTTCCTGGGGCTCGGCTCGCCCTCAATATCACCTGGGTCATCTCGCGCGATCTTATACCGCAATGCACCGCATATCGGGCATGCATTCAAATTCTCGTACTTCTCACCGCGGTAGAGGATGCAGTCATTGATGCATGCATGTATCTTCTGCACCTCTAATCCTAGAGGGCAGACAATCTTCTTTGCTTCGTACGTGCTGTGGGGCATTTCATTATTCCTCGGAAGATTCTTCTTAAATATTTGTAGCAACTCTTGAAATGCCTTGTCAGATATTCCATTCTTTGCCTTCCACTGCAGCAATTCCAGGGTGGTACCTAGCTTTTTCTGGTCATCTTCACAATTTGGGTACAACGGTTTTTTGTGATCCTCTAACATGCGCTCCAGCTTCGACCACTCGTTTTCAGTTACGCAGTTCATCTGTTCATCACGAATGACCTGACGAAGATCATCATCGTCGGACTGATCAACAATGACCTCATGCTCTTCCCCCATTGTAGTATCACCGTGTTCATCAGAGAACACGGGATAGTTGTCATCATCCTCTTCTTCAGGGTTTTCCATTATAACCCCTCTTTCTCCGTGCTTGGTCCAACAAAAATAATTGGGCATGAAGCCTTGTCGCAACAAGTGGGAGTGTATGGTTCTTACGCTCGGGTAATTCCTGTTATTCCGACATTCATCACATGGACAAATCATAAAACCATTCTTCAGCTTGTTTAACTTAACCACATCGAGAAAACGATGCATGCCATCAATGAACTCGGGACAGCGTCGATCACCGTACATCCATTCTCGGCTCATCTACATTACATAAATATATCAAAAACCATTACACCAGCTAAATAATGAATAGAGATACGTGACCAAATTAATTTATACAAGTTCATCACATTAAAATCAAAGTAGAGTAGTGCCCAAATGTAATACATAGTTCTCACGAAACATACATCAATCGAAACTAACATACAACTATCTAAAGAATTTAAATCCAACAACAAATGCGATCAGAATCGCAACCAAGGTAACTATTGAACCAACAGCATAATGATACCAAGCCTCTTGACTAATGGCATATTTTCTAATCTTTTTAAGCTTGGCGCGCATTGCATCCATCTTCCTCTCGTGAGCAGTGACGACGTCGGCAAGCTCGACCCCGTGAGCATCAACGATGTCGGCAATCTTCAAGTCCAATTCCATCTTCTCTTCTAGGCATTGGAGACGAAGATCTTCACTTATCTTCAATTTTGCTCTCAAATCGTCGTTTTCTTTTTTAAAATACTCGACAATAGGGTCGGCCGGAATTTCCGGTTCAACTACCTCCTAAATAAAAATATATCTACGTCAAGTTGGTCGGCATGATTGTTATAAACACGAAACAAAATAAATAGTTAAAAAGATATACCACATCCGAATCATAGACCGGACGAGGGCCGAAGGGGACGGATATCAAAACCATGACACTATACATATATATAAAAAAACATAAGAAAATTATACAAGAAATAATTATGCATTTAAATCATATAACTAACAATTTTTAAAATAAAAGATAAAAAAGAGGCTCACCGAGGTGGTGTCGGCGACGGAGCGGCGCGGGCGATCGACGGCGGTGAGGATCAGGGGACGGGACGACACTATATAAAACCATAAATTATACTTCAATTCGAGCTCAAAATGCATATAAAACAAATGAAATCCCTAATTTAGTCATTTCATCAAACACCTTGCAAGCACAACCAAAATCAAACTTGCTAAACTTGCACGAAAATGAGCTAAACTTGAAAAGCCGGAAGAGAAGATGAAGAAGTTGCTAACCCTTGTATAGGGTGCCACCAATCTTGACAAATGTTGGAGAAAAAATGGGTGACCTAGAGCTTGGGAGAGCTTGGGAGAGAGGAAAAATGGGGTTGGGGTCGAGTTGCTCCAAAATGGAGCTGGCTCGGCCGGGGTGGAAGATATAGGCAGGACCTTTAGTACCGGTTTTATTTACCAACCGGTACTAAAGGGCCTGCCGTGGGGCCACTGACCGCGGCCTGCGGGGCTGCACCCTTTTAGTACCGGTTGGTATTAACAACCGGTACTAAAAGGTGTCCTTTAGTACCGGTTGTTAATACCAACCGGTACTAAAGGTCCTCGCCGCGGGGCCCTGGCTGGCCCAAGCACAACCGGTGCTAATGCCCCCTTTAGTACCGGTTTTTATTGCAACCGGTACTAAAGGGGCGGACCAATGCCTCTGTTTCTACTAGTGATAGTTAATCTTACTCCTTTCAGTCTGCATCATTGTATAATTGACGATGACATAGGTTCGCTTAGTATTAATAGCTAGATATAGAATGGGCTTACCTGTAAATGTTTATGCCTGCAAGATGTGTTAAAATCCTATGTTTAAAAGCTAGACATGAGGAATTTTCCTGCTCCCGACATCTAAGTTTAGTATTCAAGTTATGTGCATCAATTCTTTCTTAGATGTGTTAAAAGTTCTCTGTGGCTAATTGAATATTCTGGTTCAATGGATTATGGCCGTTCCGCTAATTGAAACCTGATTACTTTTCCTTGTCATTTATTTTTGTCTCACTGAATTATATATATTTATATTTGTAGGAGTGCAGGCGCTTGAGGCAGAGTATGAAGTATGTTCTAATCAGCCGATAAGAGTGGTACTGCTTTATTAGATTAAACACCTGACGGACAACTGATTTCCAGGCCTATCAAAATAAGTGCATCTATGATTTGATTTTTGTTATGTTACATCAATCAGGGTGATATTCAAGAAAAAAGCCATGATCTTCCTATCTGAAAGAGTTAATGATGTAGCACTGGGAGGTACATGCATGATCTCGCCGCCGGCGATCGGAGGTCGTGGGTCTGCAGCCTTGAGTGCCTGCTGCATCGAGGAATGGATGTTTCCAAGCTGGCAAGGTTTATTTTGCTTGCGTTTATCTTTTCAGGGGATGTTCCAACGTGTACCATTCGGCGTGCGTCAAGCGTAACGAGGATTTTTTGGGCCGCACCGAGTAGAACTGCGGTCATCTCGCCTCACCCACTGTGATGTTTGCTTATTCACGACATGATATTGCTTAGCTTTCGTGGTGGACACACTTGAGCTTGAGCATGATGGATTGATGGGCCCTTTTTTGATGATCTGAGTGTAGAAACTAGTTTTGTCGAGTATCATAGTGACAATGATTGATAAAATTAGTTTACTAAAGTTCCATTGGCATAGAGATTTTGCAATAGAAAAAAATCAACTAATTAGCACCCCCGCTGGCTGGGCTGTCTAACTCTTTTTAACTCAACCCTATCAATTGTTTTGATATATCTTTTCTGGATGTAAACTGTCGGTATGAAGTTAAAGATTGCGAGCAATGGTACATAAAAGGAATGTGCTTTAGTAGTCAAAAATTTATTAGTGTAAAATGATTATTTTTTCCTTTTCACCACAAATTACATTTCTTTTCATTCAATTTGTTTGCAAGGGTTTTTTGCAAGTAGAAAATCTTATTTTTTTGGTTTTCCCCTGCATAAAAGGGGAATCTTACATTTTCTTTTCATTTAATTTCTTTTCATAAAAGGGAATTGTTTTAGTTCACACGTTCATTTTTTTACACTAGTAGGAAGTGGTAGTTCTTATTTTTCAACAACATTACACTAGTTGGAAGTGGGATTTTCCGATCTCCCACCCATTTTATTTTACCCTAAAATATCACTAGCCCAAAAAGGGAATTGTTTTTTTTTTTGCACGGTACTTGCAAGTAAAAAACTAAGTTTTTCTAGTTTTATCGTCAAAAGGGAATTGTTTTACTCCCTCCGATCCGGTAAAACGTTCGTAAGAAATCAATAGAACGTGTACAAGCGTACGAACGAGCTGCGACTCTTTTTGCGGATCGGAGGAAGTAGTTCACATGTTGTTCAAATTTAGTGCCCGGGAATTCTTGGCACCAAACCATCACATGCCAACAAAAGGGAACAGAAAACCCACCGAGTGAAGCGCGCGTGAACAAAAAAAGGGAATAGAAACGCTCGTACGCATCGCATGCCGAGAAAGGAAACATGCGCGTCCAAAACCTTTCCGTTTCTGGTGATGTCGGAAACCGATCGATGATTTGGTTTCTGTCGCGCGCGTGCAAGGTAGACCTGCCCACTTGTTTGCCTCGTGTTTGTATGATGACAATACGGTGATTTATTTTTACAAAATGCACCTCCTTTTTCTCTGAATCTACCTCTCTACAAAACTAACGAGTCAAACCAGACGCCATCCCGAATACCTGCCCAGCCGGCCCAGCGTATGTGTGACACAGAGCAGCTGCATGGGCCGTGGCGCAGCCCGTCAGCGATTCACAGGATGGAGCACGACCGGGATCAGGCCGGCAACTGGATGTCGCATTCCAGGTCCAGGTTCCCGTGCGGTAAAGCCTTGCTGGTTGTCATGGGAAATTCTCAGGAGGTTTAGGTTACTCTTTTGGAGACATTGAGCTATTCAATTTGGCAATGTTTTTTTTTTGAGAGTTTTTCCATTCATATCACGAAACATTACAAAGTAATTGACCCTTACAAGCACACTGAAATGCAAACACAAAGGACCATGAACATCTAGAGTACCCTAAGAAAACCATAACCCATGAAGATCTCCGGAGCCCTGTGTCATCATCCCTGAAACTTGAGAGAAGACTCCTGCAGCAGAAAGATCTGCAACCAGGCGCAAGCAGGTCATCATCTTCGACCACGGTACAATTGCCGCCACGCTGCTTCCTCCTGCAACAGCCGTCGCCATCTTTGGCTTTGAGTACCGTGAAAAGTGTCCCTTCCGAAAGGAAGAGAACTCGAGTTAACCGACCGGTCCAGCACCACGGCCGGGCCATCCGCCCGGGCAAAGCAGGATCTCCCTCCAGCATCAGCGCAGAGGAAGGAGAAGAACAGCAGCAACACATCATACCGACAAGGAGGAAGAAGGGTCTTCGTCTCCATGCATCCATCGCCCATCTGAGGACCCAATCGGCCAGTGCCGATGGACCTCCAGACACCATAGCCCATGACCTCCACGAGATCCGGGGATCCCCAACCCTGCTGGCTCCTAGACGAAGGCCGGAGTCCCGCCTGACTGCGACCGGAGCCCGGGGAACCTTATTCCGACGCGACACCACCACGGCAGCCTCGGCGGCGTCTCCCTCAACCCTAACCCTACCGCGCACCCACCGCACGCACAGATCTGAGGTTCCCCCTCCCTCCCGCCGCCAGAGCGGCAGACGGAGAGAGAGGGAACCGGCGGCGGCGCTGGCGGCACGCAAGGGAACCACAGTCGCCCCTAGATCGCCTGTGCGATCTGTTTCCTCCGGAGTTCGTCAATTTGGCAATGTTGGCTTGACAAGTGTGGTGGATTCTAAAAAATCCTGAAGCTCTCTCAGTGCTAGGGTGCTCAAAGCAGTATATTTCCCCTACGCGGAATTTCATGTTACCACGCTGAGATGGTCTCCCTCACATGTTTGGAGGGCCATCGTGGAAGGTCGTGATACGACGAAACAAGGTCAAATAAAGCCGATTGGTATAGGGGAGCATACCATGTGTGGAATCAGAACTTGCATTTTGTGAACATGTTGACCACTCGATTGCTTAATTAAACTACATAATAAACACGACATCTAACTTCTTGAAAGATGTTACTTAAACGTGAAATTCAATGCATAGACATGATTTCTCTCTGTACAATCTACCCACCTTATGTCTCAATGTTTTTTTTTCATCTACCGCACATTTGATGCATCGTAGGATTATAATCATTTCCCCATATATACATAGGAGAAGTTTTTCCTCCACACCCTAGATATGTGCCTTGCCCTTCTCTAGACTATTTATTTTTGGCTTGTCATTTTGCTTTGTTGCAGTTTAAGTACATGGCCATGGAAGGCATTAGGAAGCTTACAACTACATTCAGATGATTTCGTACTTGATGAGATCAAGGGTGTGGACGTAGAATTGTCGATGGTAGGAATAATTCGTCGTGTTACTATTTCTAGTGCATCTAGACAGAGGGAAAAGCGTCAAGATAATTACGAAGGCGACCTCTCACACGACTAAACAATTGTAACTTAGTTCCTTTTGTGTAAAAATTGGCTGGTCTATGATGAACAATTCACTTAGTTCGGGTGGCGCTTATAGCGGAAAGAAAATATCGAGTCTCCATTTGAAGCCACTGCCACATAAAATTTCCTTAGGGTGTACACGGTGCCGGTCACTATTTTAGTATTTTGTTGATGAGGCCTAGTGATTATCGTTGCAATGTTAGATAAACTAATAACGAAGAACACATGTAGCTACTAAGATCCAGTGATCTCATATTTTGAAAAATCGAATATTTTAGTTTTGCATTATAAAAAAAATTCCAAATCATGCTTGATCTATGATTTCGAAGGAGAGGAGGGTTATGTTTCTCCTTTTGTTCATCCAGAATTTATGTTTTCAAGGGGTATTCCTCTGAACAATGTCTGTAAATCAGCTCAATGGAAAAGAAATAGCTTCAAGTTATTTGTACTGGGACGCAATTTTGTCCCTGGATGCATTTTGTCTTTGTGGTTTTTGCTTCACTATCTTTTTGTTCATTAATTAACTCACAGCTGCGATAGCTGTAAACCACACTTGTATGTCCCACTTTCTTAGATTTTTTTTTTTTTTGCCGTTCAACATGTTTATGTCTTCGTGAAGTAGAATCACCCAGTTAGAACATCTTGTTTTGATCTCTCTTGTCGTTTTTGCTATACAGGTTCAGCTTCACCGCACCAGAAGATACTGACAGAATCTTCTACAACACTCTGGGTATTGCTATGCCTCCTTATCTCCTTGGACTTGCTAAAAGAAGGAAAATGATTCTAGCATATATGTCAGTTGATTCGTCTGCTCAGATTCCAAAAGGTACCCATTTGTAATCATTTGATGCGCTCATCTGCACCTATGTGAATAACTTTTCAACTGAAACTCTTATTTCGACTAATGATATTATACTATTAGTCCGAAGACCAGCTGGTATGGTGTGTCGTTTTTGTGGATATATATATGCCCTTCTGCTCTGGGCTTGGGGCTTGGGTATCGTTGGCACTGAGGCTGTTCTCTTGGCAAAGGTAAGAGGCTTCTTTCCTTTTCTTGGTAGTTAAAATTGCTACATCTTTAGATCATGTATGATGGCACATAGGATCCTGAAGTCCATAGCTTGCTTTCTGTTTGCCCTGGAAAATAGTACTATAATTGCAAAACCTTCTTTGATTCATCTGACATCAAATATATTCATCCATGTGAAGTTGGAACTGATTTCTACTCCTGATAATAACACATTCAACATCTTCCTATTTTAGACTGCCGGGAGGAGAAGTGAGGCTGCTTTTTGTTCTGGGCTTGGGGCTTGGGGCTTGGGCATCATTGCCATTGAGGCAGCTTCTCTGCAGAAATACTGGCTTGTTCAAAGAGCATCTTGCCAAAGGTAAGAGGCTTCTTGTTCTAGTTGCTGCATCTGTAGATCATAAACGTGCTACATACATATTTTGGTCATGTTTATGAAGGCACTCAAGATCCTAAAGTTCATTGCTTGTTTTCTTTTTCTCCTGAAAAATAAGGCTTTAGTATTGCAAACCTTTCTTTGGTTTATTTGGAATCCAATACATGTATCAACGTAAATCAGGAAGTGATTTGTCACTCTACCAATATAGAGTCTCTGCTGCTCAAGTTCAACCTCTTCTAGGTTGGCTCATAGACACATTTACCTGATGTCTTCTGTTATTTCCTTTCACTTCCTCCCCTCTTAAATTTTGTTCCTGGGCGTGTGCTTTGATGTAAGGTTAAAACCCCTGGTTTTTTCCTATTAATAGAAAGTTTACACCGTAGGGGTTTTCCCCTACGGTAACCTGGTTCAAAAAAGATGGAAAAGATTACTACCGCTGATAACAATACATTCAACATCTCTCTATTTTAGATCGCTTGAAGGGGCACTCTGGTATCTTGTTCACTTGCTCCCCGCCATTTTGATTGCTTTTCATGACGCTGGATCAAGGCCATCAGCAAGATAATAGGAGTGGTCACAACATCAGCAGCACGTCCTGTCAGATATGTGAGGAGTACGATGCTCATTACTATTGGTGTCATCTGGATGATACCGAGAAGTATTTCTTCAAGTTGATGGTTGGCGATTTCCAAGAAAAAATGGCAAGCTCTGGTGCATTCATACATTTTCTCTCTTTCAGATGGAATGCCATACTGGTCGGAATGATACACTTTTTGCTTCTTACCTTTTTTTGTGCTGTACTCCTACAGATCATACCAGTGAAGTTTGTGAAAAATTTCAAAGGTCAGATTTCTGAAGTTATCAAGCTAGAAGCTCCTGATGGGAACAAATACGATGTTCAGGCTACCAGGGATCTGAACAAGATAGTCCTCGGATCTGGCTGGGAAGCATTTGTTAATGCTAATAAACTATAACTGGGTGAACTGCTGGTGTTCAGATACAACGGGGACTCTCAATTCAAAGTCCTTATATTTGACCGAAGTTGTTGTGAGAAACCATTATTCCGTGTTTTCATGAACAGCACTCCTGATGTACAAGAAAGGGACATATCTCACGATCAGTCATTCCTTGGGAAAAGGCGACAAAGGAGCGGACTGCATGATAACGACAATAGGAAAACTAGGAAAATGACTCCACTTGACTTGCCTTCACCAAGATCAGGTAAAGAATATAATGGGTGCATGTCCATTTACACTGGTACCTCTAATTGCCACTGCTGTCTTGATGATCGTCATTGTGCAGCTGAAGGAGTCGCATCCGAGAACATGAATTCTGGTTGCCTTCGGGAAACCACAGAGCCCCGCTATGTCCTGGCAACAGGGTGCATTCTTAATACAGTGCAGAAGGCAGAAGTTGACGCGCTTGTGAAGAAAATTAGGCCTTTAATTCCATTATACATTCCAGCCATAAACAAGACAAGTCTGTCTGGATCTCTGGTACTGTCTTGTTTCTTCAGACAGATTCAATGAGATAAATGACTAATACTGCTAATTTTGTAATACAATGTTCAGGATTAAGACTCTTGCTTTAAAATTTTGTTGGAACTGTTGAAATTCAGTAGCGGTCCGTAAATTGCAATATTCAGATAGTATGACAGTCAAATGATTCATTAATCTGGAACAGGTCATCTGCAAGGACTACGCTGCCAAACACACATTCATCACGCTCGGCCATCCTCAGAAGAGCACCATATGGATAGACAACTTGAAGGTTCTCACTGACGGTGCATGCATGCTTTCTGCTGGCTGGCTCTGCTTCGTTCTTCACAATGAGTTGCGGGAAAGTGATGTATGCGCATTCGAATTATCGAAAAGCAACGGTGAAGTGACCATGGTTGTTCATACTTTTAAAGGAGGCCATCAACTAGCAGGTGAGTATAAGACACATTGCTACCTGCAAATATGAAATAATAAATTAACGCTCGAGATAAATAATTTAGAATAAGAAATTATAAGTCAACTTAGAAACATCCACTCTACTCGTTTCCAAAAGAAAAAGAAATATTCACTCTGTTTGTTATGTAGTCAGCTAATGCATAAGACTGAAGCAGTAGGAAATCAAGAATGAGCTAGTGTGCCTTACCTGATCAGCTTGGAATGCGCAATTGTTTTTGTTTTTGCTTTGACAGGGAAAGAACCTGAATCTCAAAACAATTGCATTTATCCAGTTGAGGGCGAGGAGACCGAGGAAGAGGAGAGTTACAATGAAAATGCTGAGTCCGACTACTTCTACTCAAGATCTGCCAAACGCCTGACCAGCATGGAGAAAAATCAGTTATTGAGGTCAGCTTCGATCCAACTCGGCAACCCGGTATACGTAGCCATCCTGCGAGAGAGTCACCTTCGCAGAACGAGCAACATGATGGTCAGTCAATTTGTATGACAATTTACACGTCCACTTAGAAAACCGTTTTTGACAGACTTTCTCAGGAAGCTTTCTGTATTAAGGATTAATGCTCTTTGCAACCTATGCAGAGCATCCCCACAAAGTTAGGGGCCAGGCATCTTTTGAAGGAGTCGCACGACATCCTGCTCCTGAGACCCAACAGGAAAGCGGAGTGGTGTGTCAGGTACTACTACCGCAAGAGACCCCCTCCGGCCTTCATGTCCAAGCACTGGACCAAGTTCATCCACGACAACAAGCTGCGCGTGGATGACGTCTGTGTCTTCGAGCTGTTGAAGGGCATGACTGAGGTGACAATGATGGTCCATGTATTCAGGAAGGTCAATGACAGGTTCGTTCTACTGGGCTAAGTTCCAGGTCGATGCGTGATAGGTTAAGACTTGACCACCTGGTATGGAGTGCGGTTCATGGTATCTGTAGTCTGAATAATGAGTGCTGCTGTCACTGGAAACTAGTTCTTGGTATGATGCAGGTGCATTTCGTACTGTAAAGCCCCATGTAAATGTGGTTCCAGTAGAAGAAAACCCGGTGTTGTTGAGCTGTACCGTGTAATGGTTTGAGCAACTCCATTTAATCTCCTTGGCTCTTACGTTGTGATTAGAGTGATTTACATCACTTCTGTTTGCTAGCTAGGTGATCTTTTGGTGACATATGTAATCTTCTGTGATTACAGTAATTTAATCAAGTGGAAAAGGGTTCACCAGCACCCAAGTTTCAAAACAGGCAAATTTTTGTATTTTTAAGTTTAAAGAAATCTTGAAAAATCATGCAAAAGCATATTGACTAGAATCTTATTCTCGGAATGTACTATTCATCAGATACTTCTTTTTTACCTAATTACATAGTTTCTAAGTAAGTTTCAAACTTCGCACACCTTTTTCGCTAAAGAGCACTTTACTAACTCGAAAGTTAGCATCAGTCCGAGTAATCATTTCTTTGCACATTCAGATGCACTTGTTGGCCCAGTATCCACAAGTATAACACATTAACTCTCACAAACTTGCGTTCCGTTCAAAACCATGCACAAGGGTTACAAGTGTCTCGACCGGTCCACATGTTGCATCTATGTCTCTCGTGATGTCGTTTTCAACGAATCCGTGTTTCCATATGCTGACACCGGAGCTATTCCCGATGTTTCTAAACTCACTGATCTTCCTACGTTTCCTCAACGCGCTTGTGAAACGACATTACGAGAGACTATACTAGCAATAATTGCTATGCATAATTGGAGATATATACCAAATTTAAGATGATCCGTCGATATTACATAGATATCTAGGAATATATCTAGGAATACAAACACAAACACAAGCACATGTACAATGATCCTCAATACTTTTTGTTATCTTGTCATGTCACTCCCGTGCAATGGTAACCAACTTCTTGCCGACGTTAAGCCCAGAGAAGAGCCCGATGAGTGCTGCTGGTACCTTCTCGATCCCCTCGGCAACATCCTCGATGATGGTTATCTTTCCTTCCTTGAGGTAGCCCGCCATCTCCTCCTCGAACTTGCTATAGGTGCCTAAGTGGTCTAGGACATTAAATCCCTCCATGCGGATGCGCTTGGCGACAAGGCAGAAGAGGTTGGGCGCGCCGTCCGGCTTCTCTAGGTTATACTGTGAGATCATCCCGCACACGGCGATTCGGCCGTTCATCCGCATGTTGAGCAGCACGGCCTCTAGTATCGCACCACCCACATTCTCGAAGTAGATGTCGATGCCCAATGGAAAGCACCTGGGAGGAAGTATCACAACAGAGGGGACGATAGGTTAGGGTGTCTTTTTCAATATTTGTAAACTTCAGAAATTTCGTTAAAAAAATCTCTCAAACCTCTTTAGCGCGGCGTCAAGATTATGTTCCTTCTTGTAGTTGAAAGCGTCATCAAAACCAAACTTGGTTTTCAGGAGGTCGACCTGATGTTACCATAAAGACAAGAGAAATTTGCTCAAATTCTTTTAGACCAAAGTGGGACTAATCCCTTATACTTTACTTGGTTGTTGACAGGGTACGTTTCCTGACTTTAGGAGGTATGTTCATTCTATATTGTAATTATGTGATCAATGTTCACATAATTTGCTATATTAAATTCCATAAAGGGCAGATTTATTTAATTGATTTATTTAGAGTAGGTGCCGTGGTGGCAAGATGGCAAGGAGTTGAGGAAATATCACCTTATCAGCTAGGTTAATCTTACCTTAAATAAATGTTGGTATCACTTTAATTTGGAATTGATGTTAATTTTGTTGTCATTAAAATGATTCAGATCATAGTTAGCTTTTTAGTCACAGCCGTTGTTATGAACTTCTAATTGATAAGTTAAAAAATGAAACCCTTATAAAAGCATGTAAGGTTATTTCAGTTTATAGTGGAGTATAGTTTATGTCAATGTTCGACAACCAACTCATCATTCAGTTGCCCAATATAAACCCTTGGTAGTGATAGAGAAGGAATGAGTAGAGAAAAAACCTTCTCATCCGAACCAGCACTGCCAACCACATAGCAGCCTGTGATCTTGGCTAGTTGTCCAACGAGCTGCCCAACGGCCCCCGATGCCGCTGACACGAAAACGTAATCACCTTTTTTCGGCTTTGAAACGCCAAAAAATCCAGTATATGCAGTGAGTCCAGGCATGCCTGCATTACCAAGGTTCTTGTACAGTTAGAAAGAAACAATTAATACTGTATCGGTTATAAACATGGCTACAGACACGATAGAGGACATGCACCAAGCTTATGCCTTACCAACTAATGATCAACTTGATGTCTTATTTCTTTTCTACAGTCATTTATCCAACCATTATAATTTTTTGTTGCAAATTTGTCGTTGCAAATGTTTTGTAGTATGAATATCTTTTTGAAGTAGCATGAGTGTCTGAACTTTACATTAGATTTCTTGACTCCGTACAGTTACTTTCTCTGTAGTTCCAAAATTGGGGAAAATTCCCGTCAAAATTTTTTTGGGGAAAATTTATTCATACTTTCACTTTTCAAAATTTTTTTAATGTAAAATAAGTCCACCGATTAACATCACCTTCAAGATAAGGTGAACATGAAACTTACACAACATTTGCTTGGTACATACATGATTAAGGAGAAATTGGGTGAAATTTGAAATTTAAGTTTCTCATGCTGAGAACACAAACAAATACCATGGACTCATTCGATGTCGAGCGGTTATCACCGCTACCACATAACTTACTACATATGAGCAGACCTTATTTTAGACAAAAGTTGTTTTAATGCGTTAAACATGAATAATCTTGTGAAAATAAAATTGTACTCACCAAGAACACCTGTGTAGTATGACAGAGGCAGTTCACGAGGGTTGATCTTGAAAATATATCCTGGGTTGGCGATCACACTGTATTCTTCACATCCAGTTTGACCCCAAATAAGATCGCCTGCCTTGAAATCTGGGTGCCCAGAGGCTACCACCTTGCTTACTCCAAAAATAATCAAAACCTGGTATAACAAAACTAGGTGAATCAACTGCTGGTGCAGAGGCTGGAGGCACACCCTCCATTTCGAAAAACAAACTGCAGTGATGAAATGAATAAACTAGTCTTCAAATGGATGGTAGGCGCGCGGGTGTGACTAGTGAATAAATTAGAGTAGGTACCTCCCCTGGCACGAACTGCTCGATGTAGGCGGCGTCGTTGTGCTGACTCATCCGGTTGCGCAGGTATGGGTCGCAGGAGACGTAGAGGTTCTTGACCAAGACGGCCGGCGAGCCGGGCGGCAGCGCCAGGCGCACAGTCCCGGCGACGAGCTCCATGTCGTCCTCGCTGGGGAACCCCGTCACGAACCGCTTCAGGATCACGCCCTTGTTGCTCACATCCGCCATTGCTAGCTCGATCTCTTCGTTTCAGCGACGTATCCGGCGGCTAGCTCTAGCTGAGGATGATGACTGGTGCCGGCCGGCTTTTATAACCGTCGTCCTGCGGTGGTTTCCCGGCGCGTACGTTTGTCTGTGTGTGTGTTGAAGATGCAGCGGGTGGTGCGAGTGCGACCACGTGCCTAGACTTTTGCTGATCGGACTACTACTTCCATCTTTGGTTGCTGCATGCATGCAGCACGCGTGTCCGGGGAGCCGGCGCACCCAAGCCGCCGGCGCCGTCGAGTCCACATTATTTCCACGGGGTTTTTGCTTTACAAGCACATGCCGGGCCACTAACCGTTCCAACAATACTCCCTCCGATCCGAAAAAAGATTCGCGACTGGTTAATTTGCAAAACCCCCCTACTCTTTTCTAGCTCAACCCGCAGTCCATCTCTGACTGATTCGCGACTGGTCACGCACCCGCACCGCACTCCACCGTTCTCCTCGCGTGCTCCGTTGCCTCTCTCCCCTCCGTCTTCCGTCGCCGCCGTGCTCTGCTCGACGAAAAGGTCAGAGCTTTCGGTCCAATCTGGCGAGGAATCACCGGATCCGGTGGCTGCGAGGCCGGATCCGGTGTCTGCGAGGCCGGGCGCGCCAGATGGCCTCGCCGCTCGTGGCCGTCGTCCGTGTCACCTCCTTTTCTGCCTCCACCTCCAAGAACTCCACCTCCAAGATCCCTGCCGCGGCGACGACGGAGATGGACGCCGCCGTCGCCGACGCGCTTGCCGCGCTGGCGCCGACCTGGAGCGCGGCGGTGGTGCTAGGATGCCCGGATACGGCGATACGGATACAGATACGGATACAGATACAAGGATACCGCGATACGGTGATTTTTCGAAAACAAGGATACGGGGATACGTTTACATATGTATAACAAAAATTAATAATATATAAAAAATTACTAATTTCTAATTTTTGCACCAAAATAAGAAATATTATCCGGAGCTAGTTCATCATTTGCGCTAGACTCTACAGCAGCGGAAGTGAGATGGGATCATTTGGACCAAGAGAAGTGAGATGGGATCATGGGAAACTAACCTGCAGTCCGGCTCAGTCTAGTGCAAGGCGGCAGCGGAGGCTTCCCGGCGGACGACGGCTGGATCTCTTCTCCGGTGCGGCGGCGCAGGCTGCCGGAGATTGCTGTGTGGCGGCGGTGGCGCCCAGGTCACGAGTACAGGAGGTGAAAAGACGAGGCGTTGCCGCTTTGGTCGCTTTATACGTGAGGATTAGGGTATTTTCGTATCCGAAATGTATCCTGATGTATCCTCTACGTATCCGATTTATTTAATTAATTGTTTTAAACGGAAAATCGCCTGATACGGCTGGGATACGTATCCGGCAACGTATCCGCATATCCGCGCGTATCCAAACACTGATACGCTGGTTTTCTGCCGTATCCGTGCAACGTAGCGGTGGTGCTGCTCTCCTACCACGGCTACCTGGCCTTCGCGGGCGCCGTCCTCGCCGGCAAGCTCGTCGCCGGCGCCGTGCTCCCAGACTCCTCCAGCCTCCACTACCGCTGCAACGGTACCTTCCCTGATCCCCGGTTTCTCGAGGCGCAAATACTGCTGCTCTCCGCCGCCTAATCAGTTGACTAACTGACTCGCGTGTGCGTGACCCGCAGGTCTCCTCTCGCTGCTGCTGCTCCTGGGTCTCTCCGCGCTCGGCGTCTACATGGGCTGGATGACTCCCACGGTGAGCCTGACTTCAGTCTCTCGAGACTTCAGTTTCCTGTGTCATGCTCAGGAGATTTACAGAAAGTCCTGACGAATTGCTTGCAGGTCGTGGCTGACCGTGGACTCGAGCTGCTGTCAGCGACCTTGATTTTCAGTGTTCTCGTAAGCGCCACTTTCCTATCTCAAGATCCTTATGATATTTAGCTTCTGTTCTAAGCTTCGCCTCTGGATACACACTTGTGCTGTTATGTTGGATGCTGTGGTTTTTAAAAATTAACCCGGGATAACAAAGGGAAAAGTTGCTTGCCAGTACGATGGATATCTACAGACCATAGCGATTTTAGATGACATCACACGCTATTCTGGGAACATTTGAGTAGTCTGGTACTTTGCTAGTTACTCTGATAGTTGCTTGATCTGCTATGCTACTGCTTGCTAATATTGGAGTACTTGGTTGATTGCTACTTGCAGAACCGTGGTCGTGGCTGGATATGCTGCTGAAGGTTGCCTGGGGATACTCCAGTTGATACTGCAATCAGAGGATTTGGTGCAGAGGATGCTGGGAGAGGTCCGTGCTGGAGCTGCTCCAGTTGATACTGCAATCAGAGGATCTGCGCCTAGCGGCCGGCGGCCGGCGGCCAGCGACCTCAGAGCTGCTCCAGAGCAATCAGAGGATCTGCGGCCGGCGACCTGAGAGCTGCTCCAGAGCAATCAGAGGATCTGCACGCCCAGCGGCCGGCGGCGGGCGAGCGAGGCGGGCTGGTATCGATCGATCTGGGATCTAGCTAGCTCGTCCCGCGTCAATCGCCGGCCGCCGGCCGCTGGGCGAGCGAGACGGGCGGGCGAGCGAGAGAAGCGAGCGAAGGGACTTTATTTCCAGTTTTTGAATCTCGAAGGATTATTATGTAAAATGGACTTTCTATAGCTGGTGCGCCTCTTTTTTCGGATCGGAGGGAGTAGAAGATACCCCGCGCATTGCAGCGGGCATCACTTTACAAACTATACGTGTAAATAAAATGGTACAAAAGGTATGACATATTCAATGAATATACAAAAATCAATTGGTCATAGTCGACATACTAAATTTTCATATACATGAATTGCGTGTGTATTATATATTGTTAATGCGAACTATTAGATGGTTGGAGTAATGTATGATGTGTGTATATTAATAAGTTAATGAAAATGACATGGACAATTAATTGGCTCATAGCATGGATGATGTGGATAACTTGCATGTTGAGATAGAAAAATAATAAATGTACTTACTGGGGTTTTACTTTATAAGAGGTATAGATTATGTAAGCAAAATAAAATTTGTTAGGTGAAAAAAATCTGAAGTCTATCAATGGAACTTACCCACGACACGTGAATTGAGATATTGCCTTTCCTTGAGACATTATCAGTCCTATTGTCACCTCGTCGGCTTCTCAAACGAAATTACTAGTATGCTTTCATTGTTGTAAACAGAGGATCCAATCGAGTCCTACTCGCTAACAAATTTGTTTTTAATAACCTAGCGCATCACATCTAATCATTCTATATCTGAATTAGTTGGGTCAGCAAAACATATCGGCTTTATCAAGAACATGCTGAGGCTATCGATGTTTTTGCGCAGTGTTTAGCCAAGGTATGATATACATCCACACCATCGTCGAATGATCATAATTGACAGCGGGCCATGCACACATTAACACACCAATCATACACACACCACACAATAATCATCAATCATTTAAGGTACTCCAGCAACACTCGACTACATGACATCTGTTGCGTCGCGCAAACAACTCGGTCTTCTTCGGTATCACGGACGCAGGGAACAAAAGCAACGCCACACCAAGTCGAAGGCCCAGGATATGGCCGATGTCGAGCATTCCTCCTCGAACGGTGACGTGACCTTGAGCACAAATATCGGTAGCAAGCTCAAGGGGCCCCTCTAGATTAGTGTCGGCCAGAGGCAAAGTGACTCGTGCATGGCAAAGGTGCGATATTGCATTCAGCCGTCTATGACACGATGTCCCTTAGTTATGTCGCTTTTGCATGATATCGAAGAACATGTGTTAAGAGCGCTTGAATTTGAATCCACTGCCCACAGGCGCTTCGGCATCATTCACATTTTGACCAAGTAACAACTAGATGTATTCCTGGCCACTCTCATCCCTAAATAGATCAGTTGAGTTTGACAAGGGATGAAATGAGATGGTGGAGACATATAGATCGTTCCATGTAATCCTGGCTAGAGTAGTGTAGTCAAGCATATCACGAGAAATGAAAATAAAAGAAGAGAAAGGAGTAAGAGAAAAAGGCGGTAGAAATGGGTGACTTTCGAGCTGGCTATAGGCTGCTTTTGTGAACATATATATAGTCATCATCGATGGAAAATAAAAATGAGATGGGTTGTCTCATCAATGAAATTTGTACACCACGTGAACAATAGATATGACCTCACTTATATATTGTGCCGCTCCTACCACTTACTCTAAAGAAGATTGATACTAATATGACTTGCACTAACAAGGTCTTAGTTGGTTCTACTGGTCACTGAAAATTCCTTCTCTTCAAACTCATCATCGATCATTTTCAATCTTGGGTTGTTGGAGGGGACTTATGAAAACCTCACACATTTTGCAATATTATGTTGAGATTACCATTTTTTAACTTCATGAAGCAAAGATTACCTGGTGTGCCATACCAAGTTATGGACAGACAACCATAATATTTTTATGGTCGGCTCAAAACACCAATATAAGCGGCACACCACATACCAAGAGTCAACAAGCCTACATCCCAAGATATAATGGCTTGTATTTTGTATACCATGTTACATGAATCTTCTCTATCTAAATAGGAGAACCCCACTAGCTGATTTCTCTAGACATGCAAGCTGTCCACGTCATAAAGCCTATGATTCGTCCACGTCATCCAGCCATTTGCGCTTACTTTTGTCAACATGCAAACCTCCAGTTGGATATCCGTTCTGTAATCTGTTTATCTTCCACTCTTGCGTTATAGATTCAGTTCAGCCCATTTGGTTTCTCCCTGGCATACCAACCATGCGGCCCATGCAAGCTGCAGCCCACTGATCCATCTTCATTGATGCTTAATGGATGGAATAAACGAGATCTCCAATAAACGGACACCATCTTGACCCGTCATCTCCTCCACGATCTTTTCCACTAATTGATCAAGGCATACGGGCAGTCGACAGAATGTGTTTGAGGCAGGCGAAGGGGCCAAAGGTGGCAATGAAGACCTCTGTTCCACTTCAAGACCTCCACCATGGTTGGGCGTTCAGGCGACTGTTCATATATACCATCTTCTCCATCTTTTGCCGTGTGTGCCCACTATGAGCTTTCGTCAGTTCTCGAGATCACGAGGCGGTTGTCGACATTTGATTCTTCCCCTGCGTGAAATCGCTTCCCGCCCTTGCCTGTGCGATTTGGACGCGATGTTTCTTCGCTTTATTGCAAATCGATTTTGTCTATCAGCTGCTCAAGGATGTCTCCACAAGCGTGGGATTGGTAGTGTATGTTCCTTTCTTCTGAGCACCAAGTTGTCTAATTTTGATAAACTAGCACGCCTGGATGTTGCTGATGAGAGATATCCACTGTTCGTTTCATTTGGGCCTTTTCTTCTTTGTTCAGATGGGAGTTCCATCGGTTCAGTTGTTGAGCTCCTCAAACAGGCTGTCACCTGGATCCTACTTCGGCTATCATATGCAATCAGGGAATCAAGACTTGCTATTTGTTCGACGTTTTGATTTGAATTTTAAATTGTGCTTTTTCAACTATTTGTTCGACGTTTTGATTTGAATTTCAAATTGTGCTTTTTCAATTTTGATTTGTCGGGTTTTTACGAAACTTAGCAAACAAAATGCCTATTCCTCAAGCAGATTAGGGAGGAAAGATAACAAATGCGGGGGAAGTGACTTCTGTTTACCACTAGGCCAATTTGGGCATGCAAGAAGAAATTATGACATGTTCACAATGGCGAAGCTATAGTTTCTGACAATTGGGTTCATTTCACGCAAATAACCATTATTAATTTTCATGCAAATAACCATTATTAACACGATTTCCCGCCGCAACGCGCGGAGTGTCATCTAGTTGTTTTAATTTGTACACTCTCACCAGTATTCGTGTCGCCTACTGGTGTTTTGATCCATCCGCCCATAAATGTGTAATTTGGTATAATAGTATGATAATTTGTGAGTTCCAAGTACAACTAACTAAAATACGATTTTATGGGATACACTTAATATAAGTCATGTAACATCTTGTACAAATATCTAAAAATTAACATAATCACAAGCGAATAAATAGATTTATCATATTTCACCTCACACTCATATTTTAACCGTATACTCTACTTCCACGATCTTCACTTTTTCCAAATTGTCGGATATGGTTTTCCTTCCATGTTACCAACATAGAGTTTTAGTCAACTACTAGTTAGACGTACGGCACCTTCCACCGGCAACTCTGAAAGTGTGTTCGACGACTCCAAGACGACGCCAACTTTGGGGTGTCCTCCCACATGTCCGGGGAACAAAATTTACACGGCAATTCAGACCCACCGTCGCATCGCGTTGTTGTTATCTGTGTTTCTTTGCGAATAGTGCCGACCTATGTTGATCTTAGGATGTACTGTTGGTATGTACATGTCAGCGTTTTCATGTGATCATTCGAACCGAAGATGATGGAGACACGGATGATGCCCTAATTAAGTGAGGAACGCTGCTACACGTACGACACTTCTGTGTCCTACGACATCAAAATCAATCCGTTGGTCTCTCCGCTGCTAGCCCATCTCACGGCCCAGAGGAACCGTCGGACGGACGTCGGACAGATTCCGTCGTACGCACAACACAGCAATTCCGGTAAGTGAGCATCATATCACGGATCCGTGGACCACGTAACAGGTCGTGCCTGTTATTTTCTCTAAAAAAAAAACCCCACGACCGTGCGAGTGAAGACAAGAACACGGCGACGCCGGCTTCGTTTCGAGCTTCAGTTCAAACGCCCAAAATTCGAACCCTTCCTAGGTTCCAACATCGATTTAAAAAAATTCACAAGAATTAAAGCCTTCAATTTACTAATTAAAACTATGCAAACCATATATATTATAACTTTTTTTACAAATATTATTCTTTGTTCTATTTCGACTATATTTATTTAAGATGTTATTGCCACACAGCTTCCTGTCTTCCTTCATCGTAAATTCAAAGCAAATTTCCTAATTTTCTCAATTATGATTTCCACCTGAGTGTTTCCAACGTTAACAGGATGATTTCCTGACTGTTCGACAATATTTATTCCGCAATGATCACAGAAAAAAAAACAGCCCACAAAAGTTCTGAGCAAACTCAAAGTGAGAAAGTCAAGCCATATCCAACAAAAAGAATATACTTTTTCGAAAAGGAGGGTGTACCCCGAGCCTTATTTGCATCCAAATGATGCACGTGTGTTGATGATGCTTAGAAGGTAAAGTACAAAGGAGCATGGAGTACTAGTACAGAACGACACATCGGAAACGGGCCAAAAACCTCATCGGCAACGGAGAAAGGGTCCGTGTCCCCGACCCTGTCACTGATGTGAAGAGCTCAATGACAACGGAGGTGATAAACCGTTTCTGATATCTTTAACATTAGACACAGAGTTTTGCTAATCACCGTTTCTGATAAGGGTTACAGGAAAACAAAAAAAAACATGGTGACGGGCTGTGCCGTCGATGGAGCCCTGCTCCATGCGACTAGACGGCCGCCCGGTCGTCACCGTATTCCTGTACGACTTGCTATACAAAAGTTCATCAGTACGCGTGGCTGGAGCTACGCTCCTATGTCTTCACGGCCGCCAGATGAACATCTACTGTCTTCATCTTGCTGCGCAAAATGTACTGCTCCTGGTGACGGCACCGTGTATGGAGCCCCGCTCCTAGGTCTTCACGGGAGCAGCATCGTCACCAAGCATCCACCAAGACCTTGACACAACGAATATTCTTTGTTAAAAACAGCAAACAAAGCTAATAAACAGAGACAATAAGCAGTAAACAAAGCAAAATGTAGTGGGATAAGCAGCTAACAGAGCAAACAGATCTAAATAAGTAACAGAGCAAATACATAGCTGAACAGAGCTAACTAACAGAGCAAACCGATCTAAATAATTAAGTAGCTAACAGAGCAAATACATAACTAAACAGAGCTACAAAACAGAGCAAACCAAGCTAAATAAATACTCTAACAGAGCAAATACATAGCTGAACAGAGCTAACTAACAGAGCAAACCAATCTAAATAATTAAGTAGCTAACAGAGCAAATACATAACTAAACAGAGCTACAAAACAGAGCAAACCAAGCTAAATAAATACTCTAACAGAGCAAATATATAGCTGAACAGAGCTAACTAACAGAGCAAACCGATCTAAATAATTAAGTAGCTAACAGAGCAAATACATAGCTAAACAGAGCTACAAAACAGCGCAAACCAAGCTAAATAAATACTCTAACAGAGCAAATACATAGTAAAAAGAGCGGTCATTTACCTTAGGCGAGGCGGGGTCGCTTTCGGTCGCGGATTGCGTCCCAGGCGTCGGCGCCGGAGCCACTGCCAGAGGAGACGTCAGAGGAGACCTCATCCTGCTCGAACACCGGAGCGTCCTCCTCCTCCTCCTCCTCCGCCGCCGCCACCGCTGCCGCCGCCGCATCTGGCCCAGGGCCCTGGCCAGGGAGAAGAGAGCGGTGTATGGCCGCCCGGAGCTGCGTCTGGAACAACGCCTCCTCGGTGGCTTCTATCGCGTGCTCGGCGCCGGAGAAGCGGATAGCTCTCTGCATCGCAGACACCCGAATGACACCGTCGGCGCGAGAGAGGAGGAGACCGACCTCCAGATCCTCGTCCTCATCGTCCGAGGAGGACGAGATCCGGGCGTCGGTGGCCGCCGCCGCCGTGGATCCGGATGGGATTTGACGGCTCCGAATGAACCGGCGACCGCAGTCGCCGGGGATCTCGCCCCAGTTGTAGGGGAGATCCGGGCTGCGCCTCGGAGGGTGGGAGGAGCAAGATGCTCCATCCTGACTTCCGTCGGCGCCGGAGGGGTTCGCCATCGATGGGTGAAGTAGGAGGAGAGCGTGTGCGGCTAGGGTTAGAAACTGGGGAGAGTGAGACTGTGAGAGTGAGACACACTGGAGTGGAAGATATTAATACCGGCACCGCTTAATGGGCCTTCACATGGGAAACGGAGATAGACCGATCTCCGTTTCTGATGTGGTCATATCGGCAACGGAGGTATTTTTTCCTCCGTTGCCCAGATATGAGCAACGGAGATCTTTTCGCCCTCCGTTACCATTGTGTCGATCCCATCGACCGACTAGCGCGCGCACTCACGGAAGCGCGCGGAGCTCATTCTTCTGTCGCCTAACTCTTGCCGTTGTCATAGAGGGGTATCCGATGTGTCGTTCTGTACTAGTGGAGAACACACACTGTAAATGGTCGACCTTGTGCCAATCAACCATGAACACCGCAGGGCCAAGTTGTCCTTCTCATCTGGTTGATCTCTTGTGAAGATAGAATTTTTTTCTGTGCATGGTTTACCAATAAGATGAAGATATGAAAGTTTTACTGAATTACTAATGTTAAATGGGATATGTGGTCTCATTTATGCTACAGACTAATGGCTGTTACGTTGACGGATGTTCCAGATTTGTTCAAGTGGAATTTGACCCAAAATGGTCAATTTACTATAAAATCTATGTGTGAGGATTTAATGAATGGACATACTAGATATTTACAGAAGTACCTTTGGAAGTTAAAAATTTCACAAAAAATTAAGATATTCATGTGGTTCCTTCATAAAAAAAGTCTTGCTAACAAAAGATAATCTGTCCAAGCGGAATTGGAAGGGTGACTCTCACTGTTCCTTTTGTGGGAACAATGAGACTATCGATCATCTTTTTATTTCATGCCCCTTTGCAAAAACTAGTTTGGCGGGTGATCTTTCGTACTTATAATATTCCACCTCCTACTAATGTCACAAACATGTTTGGGAATTGGTTGCGGGGTGGACAAAAAGATCAAAAATAGGATTCGTATAGGCGTTTCAGCTATTTGTTGGTCCATTTGGAATTGTAGGAATGATATTGTTTTTAACAAGAAGGATAAATTTCATGTTTTACTGGTAATTCATATGGCGGTACATTGGATCCAGTTATGGGCTATCCTGCTGCCTTCGGACCAGTGGGACCTTATGGTGGCTGGATGTACGAGACTCTCGCGGGTGGCACAGGAGTTTTTCTCCCGGCATACGTGGCAGCATATTAGTAGACTTTCGTAGTTCACTTTTCTTGCGTCACGGCCATCTGAGGTGTCCTTTTGATCTTCGTGTTTTTTGAGGATGTAACTCTTTAAGATTCGATATACTCTGTAATAATGCGGTTGTGTGCATCACTCGATGCAGAGGCTGGAATTAATAAAATTCCCTTTTCTAAAAAAAAACTAATGTTAAACTTAACTATCATATGGATGTACTGCAAGGTTAACTCTTATTACTCCAGATCCTATGCTTGAATCTACATGAGCATCACCTCACATAATGTAGGCCACCTGCTAACAGCACAACCTAGAAAGTTCCTTTGTCGTTGTGTTCCATCCTGATGAGATTGAACCCACAAGACAATTCGCCTTGCTGGGATGAAACCAATGCGTTTAACCTGAAGATCAGGGCAAGACTATTTGACAACAAAAATCACATTTGTAATCACTCGCAAAAAAACAAAAACAAAAAAACAAATTTGTCAATCAATATCAGAGGCTTTCCGTACGCTCATGCCTGCGGCAAGAAAATCTGATCCACTGAGAAGAACTCTCTACATGTAGCGGACATATCGACTTACCAATTTTGAGCACTCACACGTATTCCCTCCGTTTCAAAATATAAGGCGCGCTATTTTTAAGGTGGTATTTGACACTCAACTTTGACCACCAATATATAACAAAATATATTGAATGAGAATGTGTACATGGTACCGTTGGATTCGTCTTGAAAAAATCTTTCATTTCATACGTCTTTACAATATTTTTGGTTACATATTATAAGTAAAAATGTTGGTCAAAGTTACACGGCGTTGACCAGCGAAATTAAAGGGCGCCTTATATTTTGAGGATGTTTCGATATACGTTACATATACTCCGAGCCTACATAGAGAAATGTATCATTTTGTTAATATCCAACCCACTTGCCTCAGAATCGATCGGAGTTTTGTTGACATCCATCATTGCTTCAATAAAACAGATACAATAGCAGCGTCACTAGCTCATTTTCATAAGGTTGTCCATTGATCCACATGATGGAGATGCAGACGGAGAAGCTACCCAACACGTCTCTGAAGGGGCAAACACTAATATGCGCTGATTTCTGTGCTAATTGCAATTAGTTATTGGCCATTTAGAGTAGTAGGAGAAATTACCTGATGCATGGCAGTTCCAACAAACACCTGATGTACGATGGCATAACTACCGCACAACTAAGACATCAGCATGGATAGTTTCATATCTTCCATAACGTGTTTGTCTCTTACGTATATCCTATGTCGTACTAGTACATTAGTATAAGGAACAACCACCCTAAGAGCAAGTACAAGAAGATCCAGAGGGCTATAAGGAATTAAATACTATATATGTGAGTAGAAGCGGGCTCTCATACAAGAGTCAGCTGCAGCGCGTGCTCCTAGGCACTCGAGGGTGGGCCAACTAGTAATAAACTAGTCCATATTTAGAGCTAACTATTATACTTGTTGGCTATTAGATTGGCTAGAGATGACATGGCACCATCTTATAGCAAACAACCAGCTATACTATTGTACTTGCTCTAATGTATTGAATTTTAAGGATTGTATCTAGTAAGTGGCCTTGTATTTAATAATTTTGGCCTCATATTTACATGTAATTGGTCTATTAACTTTTTTCCCTATAATCTCGTGCAAGATACAACTCCAATCTTATTTTTTATTAAATATAGATCCACATAAGCAATTTTCCTGTGATACCGTGTCAAGATACAACCACTAGGGAAGGGATTGTGTCAATGCATCGTTTTTTAGCACATTATCATATGAGCATAAAAAAGATACAACTAGTACAATGCATTGTATTTTACGATGTGCATATAAATTAAATGATTTGGTGCTTATCCATGCACATGATTAGGTTTTATGTGAAATGAGAGCCTCACGCTGTTTTTTCATTAACTACCACATCACATCAGCAAAATAAATATGAAATCTTGTGCATTGGCATAGATCTCACACTCTTTTTTCATTAACTACCATGTCACGTCAACAAAAGAAATTTAAAATCTTGCAAAGAAACTTGCATTGGCATAGACCTTATATTTATATGGAACAATCGTGTGCTTACTTTTGCTTATATGGAACAGTCTTTAATCATGAAAGAGAACAAAACCGTCTTCATTTTGTCTCTCGGGCTACATGTAGCACCTTAATTTAAACTTTCAAAAAACATACTCCAAAGTTTCAAAAAGATATTAAAAAACGTACTCCAAACTTATTGAAGTCATTGCCTAAAGAGTTGCTCATTTGTTACGACATTTTTTTTTATGTGTTGTTCCTTTCTTCAAGGGTCATTTTTTAGAACTTTTGTGTGCAATCATGTGTTTATATTGATAGTTTGGGTTTGGCTGCTGATGAGTGATTGATATTTGCTTAGTCGAAAAGAATATTAGGGTAATTAGAAAGGGAGAAAAAGATTGAGTTTACGTTTTGTGGTTTCCTTGTAAAGTCAAGTAGTATCAGGTCACACGGTTCTGAAAAGTACAAGCAAGAGGATTCAGACTGCACAGAAAAGGTTTGAATCGGCAGCTTCAGGGGCTTTAACGGATGAGAATATTCGGTTACAAGGAGAACTTGCAAAAGAAATTGAGTTCCTCTTGGAACAGGAAGAAATTAGATGGTCACAACGGAGTAGACTAAATTGGCTACAGCATGGTGATAAGAACACAAATTATTTTCATAACTTCGCGAGTGCTAGACGGAAGCGAAACCTCATAAAAAAATTGAAGGATGATAATGGTAATTGGCAAGAGGGCTGTGCTGTACTTAATCCAGTGATCTCTCAATATTTTGCAGGGTTATTCTCGACAGAGGTGGAGGAACCTGACCCTGATATAATTGCTAAAGTGACCCCACGTGTTGATGCGAATATGAATGAGGAGTTGTTGAAACCGTATACTGTTGAAGAGGTAAAGAAAGCTCTCTTTTCTATAGGGGATATGAAGGCACCAGGGTCTGATGGGCTTCATGCAATTTTCTTTAAGAAATGTTGGAATTTAATAGGAGGAGAACTAACCGATGAGGTACTTGGTGCTATAAATCAAAGAATTATTCAACCGGGTTGGAATGATACTGTCATTATCTTAATTCCGAAAGTAGACAATCCTGAGCTGATTACACAATACAGACCTATCAGCTTATGTAATGTCTTATATAACATGTACTGGATGACATCATTTTGTTCTGTTCAGAGTGCTTTTGTTCCTGGCAGGCTGATTACTGACAATATTCTTCTGGCCTACGAGAGTATCCACACCATAAAAAACAAGAAAAAAGGTAAGTGGGGATACTGTGCAGTTAAACTTGATATGCATAAGGCCTATGATGGGGTGGAGTGGAATTTTTTGGAGAGTATGTTGGCTCGGTTGGGTTTTGATCAAAATTTTGTTGATCTTCTTATGGCTTGTGTTCGTTCGGTAAATTATAAAATCAGGTTTAATAACCAAGAGACAAGCTCCTTTATTCCAAGTAGGGGGCTCCGACAAGGGGACCCCTTATCGCCTTATTTGTTTCTGATCTGTGCAGAGGGACTGTCAAGTCTTCTGGCTCATAAAGAGGAGGTTCGTGGTATGGAAGGTGTTAGGGTTTGCAGAAATGCACCATCAGTTTCACATTTACTTTTCGCTGATGATTCCCTAATCCTCATGAAGACAAATTTGACTAATGCAACCTGTGCAAGCTCGGGACAAATGGTTAGTGAAGCAAAATGTAGTATCTTTTTCAGCCCTAATGTGAATGTTGAGGTTAAAGCAGAAATTTGTGCCGAGCTGAATATTATGTCGGAAGCTCTTTCGGATAAGTATCTTGGTTTACCCTCTATGGTTGGCCTAGGTAGGAGTGATAGATTTGTTCACCTCCTGGAGAGAATCATTAAGAGGCTTGAAATTTGGAATGAAAAAATTTTATCACTCGGTGGCAAGGAAATTCTTCTGAAAGCGGTTATCCAATCTATTCCTGTGTTTGCCATGTCAGTTTTTCAGATACCAAAAAAGCTTTGTAAAGAGATGACAGATGCTATCTCATGATTTTGGTGGGGTGACACAGATGAGAAAAATCGAATGCACTGGATGGCATGGTGGAGAATGTGCATCCCTAAAAAGGATGGAGGTATGGGATTTCGTGATCTACATTCTTTCAATGTGGCTATGCTTGCAAAACAATGCTGGAGATTAATTTCAAACCCTACTTCTTTATGTGTTCAAGTCCTAAGAGCAAAGTATTATCCGCATGGTGATTTACTAAAGGCTGGTCCCAAGAGGGGTTCTTCGTTTACTTGGCAGAGTATAGTTGCTGGTCTGGCTACTTTTAAGAGAGGTTATATCTGGAGAGTTGGTTCAGGAAATAAAATCAATATTTGGGACGATTGTTGGATTCCTGGTAGTTATTCGAGAAAAATAGAAACTCCTAAGGGTCAGATATTATTAAGGACTATTGATGAGCTTATTGATCAGGATACTCATTCCTGGGATTTCGAACTAATTAAGGATCTGTTTAATCCGATTGATGTTCAAAGAATCCTTCGTATCCCCTTGCACTATAATATGACTGAAGATTTTATTGCATGACATCTCACTAAATCGTACTCGTTTTCAGTGAAGTCGGCTTACTATGCACAATGGAATCATCAGTTTGGGCAGCACACTAGCCGAGCTGATGGCCAAGGAGCCTCTACCCGTAATCCTGTATGGGAATCTTTGTGGAAGATGCATGTGCCCTCGAAGGTGAAAATCTTTGGTTGGAAGGCACTACATGGAATTATCCCAGGTTTATCAATTCTAGCTAATAGACATATCAAAACAACAGCACAGTGTCCCGTTTGTCAGCAAGGACCCGAAGATATTAAGCATCTCATGTTCACATGTACTAGGGCAAGAGAAGTTTGGAGTTCTATCGGCATTCTGGATATTATTAATGAGGTTATCACCACTGACAGATCAGGTTCTGTAGTCTTTGAAGAAATCCTAAAGAGGAATTATCCGCCACATCCTGGGAATAGCTAGTGAAAGGTGAATCGGTTGCTTCTCCAACTCATTCGGCTTTCTCCATTCTGGGAATAGCTACGAATTTTATAGGTGCCCAGTTGGACAAGGTTCCAAAGGAAATACGGTGGTCAAGACCTCACATTAATTGTTATAAACATAATACTGATGCGGCTTTTAGAGTGAATGGTTCAGGAGCTTTTGGTGCAGTTCTGCGTAACTACAAAGGTGAAGCTGTTGCTGGCGCGTGTGGCCCTCTGTCCAACTTGCTGGATGCTACTACAGCGGAAGCGGTTGCTCTTCAGAAAGGTCTACTTTTAATTGAACAAATTGGATGTTCTCCAGTTACGATCGAGTCTGATTCATTGGAGCTGTGTCAAGCCTACAATGGAGAGATTGAAATATGGGGCCCTTATTCTGCTATCTTAGCTGATTGTTTTCTAAGAGCTCAGAGTATTGGATCGGTTCTGGTCCAACACTGTGCTCGGGAGGCAAACTTGGTGGCGCACCATTTGGCGAAATATGCTTTAGATTCAAATTCTTCTATTTTCTGGGACTGCGATCCCCCTAGCTTTATTACTCCTCATGTAATGAATGATGCAACTATGTTCGAACTGAGATAGGCCGCAGGTTTCAGACGCACTCTTTTCCTTACCAGGGTACCGATAAGGGACTGAAAGGTTTTTAATGAGGCGGCCTGCGGTCTTTATTTATATATATATGGAAAATTCAAAAGAAAAAGTAGTATCAGGTAGCATTATTATCATCTTTTCAGATGGCCGAGAGAAAAGGACAAGTCTGTCAGCAATACTAAGAATTGACTTCTAACAAAGTTTATGTAGTTGTCAGTCTAGACGTTGTACCCATATTATATGCTACTATCGTAGGTAGGAATCAAACTTGGAGACAGAGCTGGTGGGTGCATGGTACAGAGTATGATAGATCTCATCTTGCGAATAGCATATTTGGGAGAAGGTCGATGGGGCACAATAAACTGCACATTCATTGTCGACGGAATTGTGGCGTCATGGCTGACGCAACACCAAAAAGCGCAAGTAGAGCAACGAGTTACCGAGCCAATTTAGCGCATAATGACCATACTATACAATAGAATAGTGTAATATCTATGGGCAAATCATGCCTTGAGAGGGCATAATGCTGCATGTAACAACGCTCCACTTAAGTAGGGGCAAATTTGTTGTGTTCTTTTGGTTTCTTTGTTCTTTACATACTCTCCTATTAAATGAACGGAGTACTAAGTAAATGTTCCCTAGACTTGTTCTTATTTTTGGAACAATGAGCTGAACTTATTTAATAACTAAATACAATAAAGATATATTTAAACAACTGAAATGGCAGTGGATAATATGGATATTTGAATGTAAAAGTATAGACATCCATTCAGCTACAATAGTGTAGAGTAACTAATACTAGTAACATGATGTGTTAGTGTATGTTACTAGTTACTACCCCATAGTGCAAATTAACATGGAGTAACATGGATTGTCTCATGTATTAGCATATGTAACATTATGTGATGGTAACTACTTCGGTTACTCTAGCTACTAGCCAAGCCATTGATCTGTCTAAGAGGAACGCTTATCCAGGCGCTTAATGTGAAAAAGAAAATACCAGTTAAATGAGAAAAGCAATGAAGAGTCCGGTCCGTGCTCCCAACACTGGACGCTAAGACTAGCCATAGTAGTGATAATAACATAAGTAGTAACATAAGTGCCACATAAGCAAAAATGATGATGTGGCATGCAATTAAGGAACAGAGAGATGATAGTGGTATCATAAGTAGATACCGTAACATAACAGATTCTAAGACAATATGAGTGTTTAACCTAATAAATGCAGTAGTATATGATATCACAATTATGTTACTACCCACTATGTAAGTAGTAACATAGACAAGTACCATATGCATGATACTAACGTATGATACTCTCCACTATGGCTAGTCTAACGACAGATACAAAACTGCCCAGCTGATGGCACCTTGCTCCACGTGGCACAGAGAAAAGTACACATATTTTTTGCTTCGATGGCACACAGACGCTAGGATTTTTCGACGTAGCTGTACATACATTGGCTGGGATTATATCCCGGCGCTTGGGCTAAGCGTCGTCCGTCGTACACATGGCTTGAGAGGTGATAAGCTAGCGACGGCGCCCTCTGTCCTCCTCCAGCTATGAGAGAAACAAAGATGAAACCGGGAAGACATTATATTTTGAGGACTGATCTATTTTTTCTTGCGGAACCCTGCCTACAAAATTTTCTCTTGTTCTTTTGTCTCTGTAGACATCCCGAACAATATTGTGTGTCACAAAGACGGAGATGAAAGTAACTGAACATGGCGACCATCTCTATTTGGCTGGGACTTGGGCACACATCAGGGCAGAGTATTAACTAACGGTGTAGTCACCCTCACTAAGGAAAAGAACGCTGTGGAGGAGCAGGTATCGTACAGGTACAAAGATGCAATGGAATTTGTCGTCTGTGAAGCAAAAAAAAAAAGAGAGGGGGGGGGGGGGGGGGGGGGAGGTAGGCCCGGGAGTCCCGCTCATGCATCTTATTGCATCATGAAAAGAAAATGTCACGCAGTCGCAATTAATGCTCTTAAACTGCTAGTACCTGGGTCACGTGTATGTTCAACTTGATCGTTGCTTTGCCTATAAATTGCCTCCCCACGTCCATTTCTGAAGCACAAACACTTCCCAGCTGCCTCTGCCTCTCTCTCAGAAAAACAAAAAAACACTTCCCAGCTTCCTCTGCATCCATTCCCACAATCTCCTACCTACTTGGATTTATACATAGAAATAATAAACTGGATGGCTCTTGCGGATCCCACTTGCTCCTTTGGAGACAGTTACTAAAATGGCGGGAACTACTGCTGATTTTGACGGAAACATTGTTGTAACAAGCATCTCATTTGCTACCAATTTGAGGACCTACGGTCCTTAAGGAATTGAAAAGGGCAAGAAATTCAGCACTGCAGCTGCGAATAATATTATTGTGGGATTCTATGCACGTGCTGGCTTTCAAGTCAACAGTATTGGAGTTTATTTTCGTAAGAAAGAATAATTAGTGCCAGCGAGAATATTTATCTACTCAATTACACTTTTTAAAAATATTGTCGTAGACATATGGGTGTGTTGTATGTCATCTACTGTAAAAGTTATTTATTTCCCTTAATTTACATCGTGTCTTCCTTTTACCACATTTACTTATTTATGTTATTACAAGAGAATAAAGGTTTGTATGTTTTATTTCTCTATCTTGATCAATGGATGCATTGTTATGACTAAAGCAAGTTTTATATAACTAATTGCGAATATAGAATGTTCCTGCTGCATAACGTCGGCCCAATCTCAGCCTGACGTCCTAAGGCACGAGGTGCGTGTTCCCCTCCATCATATAAATTATAAAGTGATGAAATTCAGTTATCCAATAGCAAAACTGAACTCCACGAACACAAAATTGCTAGTTGACCATACATCTGTTTGGTTCTTTAGACATTGTTCCACAACATTGAGTTAATATACAATTACTCTGAGTTAATAGACATTTCACTCAAATATCACCAGCATGGTTATGGTTGCCACTTGCCACATGCGACAAGTCAGTTCGCAAGAGAAAGCTAGTGTGCATTGATAGTCTACACCTATGTTCCAGACAATCCGGTTCTATGCATGCTTTCCGTTTATGTTTAATCCTTCAGGTTTGATTGTAGAATTTGCAGTCCTATATCTTGCATGTACCACCTCTTCCGTAAAAAGAACCTTCATTTTGAAATATGTGACTGATAACCAATAACCTCAAGACAGTAGGGCTCTAACTGACTACTACTATCAGATAATATCATTTCATGGTATTTTGCCTGGCCCGCCTGTTTTGGCACTCAAAATATGTAGCTAGAAGTTAGAAGTAAGCAATTTGAACACTAGTAATGCCAGACTAACGTTACTGAATAATCCTATGCTAGTTTGGTGAAGACAGCGTCGCACAACCTTGCAACTGGTGTCTGACTTGCTTGTTGCACATTATTCTTTACCATCCTGTGTCGAGCAACAACTGATTCGGTGCTGCACTGTTGTGATTCGTCGAAGCACACAAGTAAGTGAGGCGTGTCTTTGGCCAGACGTCTATGGAGAGCGTGAACCGCAACTGTCGGAAGATGGAGCGTGACCAAATATTTGTGTCTTCCATGGGATGAACACCAAGTGTTTTCTTCACTGTATATATATTTTTCTGTCAATTGTATTATGCTGTACTATGCATATTACTCCAAAGGTACATACTCTCTCTCTCCCCTCACCCCTCCCCTCCACGGAATGATCATGTATAGTATTGTTACTAATGTGATTATGTCATTGTGTGATGTGCAAATGCTGAGAACCCTCACACATGAGCGCACACTTCTCCAATAGATTGTGTCTGTGAAAGTTTTCTCATTATAGACATGTTTGTCATTCCTGAAGAAATGCAGCAGCTGGCCGAACCAGCCAAATAAAGCTCTAAATACTTACATTTTAATCTGCCGAGAAATCTTCAGTTTCGAGGAGGAACAAATCCATATAAAAAGAAATTACTAAAAGATTCCTACCAAGGGTGTCACTTGGCTGAATAACACACACAGCATTTGTCCAAATTTATAGCTAGTTAGACAGATTGGTAGTCAACTATTTATCAAGCCGGTTCTGCCAATCGTAATTTGACAGGAGAGATTCAGGTAGTACCAAAATTCAGATCGGTCGCCCCAATGCTACTGTTGTCATTTGTAATTATGTAAAAAATTAAATAATGCCACAAAATGTAAGGAGAAGCTCTTTCACATCCCACCAGCTGATGTTTGGAGCAATTTTTTGTTTAAGAAAAAACCATTAAATATCTCAGTATGATAATACTGCCCCGTAGCAACGCACATGCACTTTGCTAGTAATATAAAAAATGTCATAAAAGGGAGGAATCAACTAAATGATCAGGCTGTGGAAACTAAACAGATCAGAACTGTATTCTCTAGTGATCTCCAAGTATATCATAGTTGAAGTATTTTAAGCACAATCAAGGTCAACTTACCAAAACTATTTTATCTTCAGTTTACAAGAGGAACAAATCCATATAAAAATAAATTACTAAAAGATTTCTAGCAAGGGTGTCACTTGGCTGAATGATACACACAACATTTTTCCAAATTTATAGCAAGTTAGACATATTGGTGGTCAACTATTCATCAAGCAGGTTCTGTCATCGTTTTTTAAAGTGCCTTAGACTGCAGACAATTTAACAGGAGAGATTCAGGTAGTACCAAAATTCAGCCAGGAAGAGCTGACTGCCCGGTCGTCGAGCACTGGATGCCTCACCCTCACTCAGACCTCTCGCACGGAAATGGCGCCGCACTGGAACGGGAGCCTGTCCCGCTGGCAGTCGACCACAATCTGGATGGCGACGAAGAACAAGCAGAGCAGCGACAAATTGGATGACCGGATACTGCGCGGGGATCCTCCAGTCACGGCACCACTTCGTCGCCCTCCTCCCGCCTTCTGCGCCACCGCCTCGCAGCCGCATGCCTCCTCCCCATCCACAGCAGCTCCACCCCACAGTCGCCAGAACGGCAGTGCGCCGCGATGAGCGCCTCTCCCGGCTCCCGGAACTGCATGACGGGGTGGAGAGGGGTCCCGGCGGCGCCTGGGGCTCGGAGGGAGGACCGGGGCATGCGCTCGGGAGCTGGGAAGAGGACACGTGGCGGCAAACCCTATATATCGACCAGGTCGATGATAGGGAGCCGTCGCCCACCCTATCGCGATATTGGGCCGGCCCCTTAAAGCTGCGCAAGAGAAAAGAATTAAGAGAACACGGATGCGTCTGTGGGATTCGAACCACGCACCTCAACGCACAAACGACCCTATTTATTGGGTATTCTCTTCGGTTGTTTATTTTCGGGTTTCATTTGTTTTTCTGTTTCTTTCTTTTTCGTTTATCTTTCTTCTTTTTCGTTTTTAATGTTGTTTCTTTTTTTTCGATTTTTCTTCCTTCTTTTTCTTTTTATTAATTTTGTTGTTTCTTTTTTCTTTCTTCTTTTCTGTTTTCGATTTATATATTATTTGAATATTTTTCTTTTTTTTCAGTTTTCTTACTAGATATTATTTTTTGAATTTTCATTTTTGAAAATTTTCAAATTGTTCATGTATTAAAATCATTCAAAATAGTCTCCGTTCAAATACCTTTTTCCACTTTTTCAAAATCGTTCAAAAATAAATTTTGTTCAATGACTTTTTCTATTCAACTTTTAAATTCGTTCAAAATTTGTTTCTGTTCAAATACCCATTTTTCGCTTTTTCAAAAATCGTTCAAAAATAATTTCGGTTCACAGACTTTTTTGTTCGCCTTTTAAAATAATTCAAAAATAGTTTCTGTCCCAATTTCTTTTTTGTTCACGTTTTGAAAATCGTTCAACAATAATTTCCGTTCACAGACTTTTTTCTGTTCCCCTTCTAAAATTGTTCAAAAATAGGTTCCGTTCAAATACCTATTTAGTTCACTTTTTTGAAAATCGTTCAAAAATAATTTCCATTCACAGACTTTCTTCTATTCTCCTTTTAAAATCATTCAAAAATAGTTTCCATTCAAATACCTATTTTGTCCACCTTTTCAAAATCGTCCAAAAAAAATTCTGTTCGTAGAATTTTTTTGTTCGCCTTTAAACTCGTTCAAAAATATTTTCCGTTCAAATACCTATTTTTGTTCATATTTTAGAAAAAATAACAATAAATGTTTTGTTCACTTTTTTAAAATCGTTAAAAGTAATTTCCATATAGACTTTTCTGTTCACTTTTTAAAATCGTTCAAAGATCGATTTCATTCACCGGCCTTTCCGGTTAACTTTCAAAATCGTTCAAAACTATTTTCGTTCAAATACCTATCGTGTTCATTTTTTTTAAATGGTTAAAAAAAGATTTTTGGACCACGGTTTATGAAAAGTAGAATAGGGGAGACATATTTTAAGAATCTGTGCAAACCTTAATGTATATATTTAGTAAATGTAGTAGTTGGACACGATCAGAGCTTGTCCAAAGTTGTCAGCGCGTTATGTGCTTCGTGCCGCGTATATGTAGGTCGCAGGGTCGAATCCTCACTTCGCGAATTATGTTTTTGGCTCGGCTGCGCTAATTACGGGCGTAGAATCCTATGGGCCGACCCAATATTGCGCTAGGTGGGCGATGGCTCCCTAACATCGACCAGGTCGATGTATAGGGGCACCCCGGCGCGGCGGCGTCGATCGCAGTGGGTGAAGACGAGCGACGGGTAGAAGAAGATGGGTATCGCTCGCAGTGTAGTGTAGGCGTCTGGGCTGTGGTGGGCTTGGTTGGTGGGGTCGAGTTGGACTCTGTTGGGCCGGGGGCATCTACGTTTTATTTTTATGCGGCTCCGGTTTTGGCGCTAGTATGAGCCCTAAAAAATGAATTGTACTGACATTTTTTTTTACTGGTATGAATTCTTATGAGCCTTTCAATGGACGAAATTTTAGAGCTATTATTAATTTGAGGATACCATAAACCATCTCTTTATGTATTAGCCTTATCAACGAAATTATTCGTATGCTTGCGCCGTTGTAAACAGAGGTCCTAATCGAGACTTTTACTCGTTAACAAATTTATTTCCAGTAACACTTAACACGTCACCTCTAACTATTCCATATATAATTACTTAGGTCAAGAGAACATGTCCATATATAATTTTGGTGCGTGATTCTCAGATATGTACGCATCTTTCGTTAGTTTTGAGTTTTCAATCTAAGCAACGTAAGTGTCTCGAAAAAAATCATCTTTACGGACTGTTCTGTTTTACACATATTTTGACTTTTATTTTGTAGGAGATGGGTCTCGCTCCCAGTGTAGCGTAGGCGTCTGGGCTGTGGGTGGGCTTGGTTAATGGGGTCGAGTTGGACTTTGTTGGGCCAGGGCCATCTACGTTTTATTTTTGTGCGGCTCAGATTTTGGCGCTAGTATGAATTGTACTAGACAAATTTTTGGTACTAGTATGAATCCTTATGAGCTTTTCAATGGACGAAAATTGAGAACCGTTATTCATTACCATAAAACATCTCTTTATATATTAGCCTTATCGATGAAATTATTGGTATGCTTGCGTCGTTGTAAACAGAGGTCCTAATCGAGACTTGCTACTAGTTGACAAATTTATTTCCATTAACACTTAGCACATCACATCTAACCATTCCATGGCTAATCTATACTACTATTAAACAAGCGAACATTTTCTTTTCTACGGCCACCCCGTTAGTGTACCCAGCTTGATTCCTCCCACAAGATTGTCCCACTTAATAACATCTAACGGTCTAGGTTAATCCGATCAGAAGCGGCGAGTGCACGTAGCAATTATCCTTGGCGGACGAAACTCTGCCGAGCAGAGGAAAATTTCACACGCACGCCACGCCCAGTCCGGGAAAAAAATTACTCCGTAACTGTCTCGCACGAGATCTAGATCATCCCATAATAATTCCACACAACGCCGGCCCCGCCGCCTTCCCACACGACGGCGTCCGACCTGCGTCCCCGCCGTCATGTTGCCTCGCGCTCCTCCCAGACGGCGGATGCAGAGATTGCGGTGAGATGTAGAGCGTATCGCCGTCGGGTCCATGGCCTGCTCGCTAGATTTTCGGAGATTGGGAAGGGGCAGGGGGAGGGGTCAGGTATCTATACTACTATTAAACAAGCGAATATTTTCTTTTCTACGGCCACCCGTTAGTGTACCCAGCTTGATTCCTCCCACAAGATTGTCCCACTTAATAACATCTAACGGTCTAGGTTAATCCGATCAGAAGCGGCGAGTGCATGTAGCAATTATCCTTGGCGGACGAAACTCTGCCGAGCAGAGGAAAATTTCACACGCACGCCACGCCCAGTCCGGGAAAAAAATTACTCCGTAACTGTCTCGCACGAGATCTAGATCATCCCATAATAATTCCACACAACGCCGGCCCCACCGCCTTCCCACACGACGGCGTCCGACCTGCGTCCCCGCCGTCATGTTGCCTCGCGCTCCTCCCAGACGGCGGATGCAGAGATTGCGGTGAGATGTAGAGCGTATCGCCGTCGGGTCCATGGCCTGCTCGCTAGATTTTCGGAGATTGGGAAGGGGCAGGGGGAGGGGTCAGGTAACGTGGATGCGGTGGCGGCCGCAGGACTCTCCGGGAGAGGCGGCGGAAGGCAGCCGGGAGAGACGCGCGCAACGACCTGTGGGCTGCTGATGAGCATCTCCGCGACGGTCGCGACCAGATCCGCGGCAGGGACGTGACAATCCATCTGCCCCGGTCGCTTCCTCGCTGCACGTCAACACAGGATCATGCTTGGCTCTTGGTGTGCCATGCTGCCGCTGCTCCGTCCGCCCCGCCATGCCGCCGCTGCTCGGCATGTCCGACGAGGAGCCGTGCACCAAGAGCGCCTCGCTCCATGTTCTGCTATCTTGAGCCTTGAAGCCAGGCAGACAGCCGAACCGACGGTGTAGGTGCATCGCGTGGCCAAATTCGTCCCCGTTCTCTTGTTCTGGATTTAACGATCTCAAGTAACTACAGACCGACGGCAGCCCATCGCTCAACCCATTTGGGCGATCTGTTATTTTCATGGGTTCAACCCACGATCTCCAATTGGTTCAGTTCAGTTCGGGTGGAAGATTAAATAGGTTTGGTTTTAGTTGGGTCAAGAGAGAATCAAACAGGTTTAGTTGAGGTTGGGCTGCCGAGTTAATTTGTGCTGGTTTGGTTGAGGTATGGTGTAGTTGTCAAACCATTCTCAGTTTTACTCTCTCAATAGGCAGGTAAACAGGATTCCTGAGTTTCTTTTTTTTTTTGTTCATTTTAATGTTACTAGTTGGCATGTACGTGCAACGCACGTCTTCTCTTAAATGGACAATTTACAAGTAGGAAAGAACATACCAGGGTCTACATGCATTACTTTTTTTACACTTCTCATCGGTTCTAAAATTTATACTGCAAAGAGAAAGATGCTTATTCTCATCACAAATTATGTCATATCCACAGTGTCGCACTTGTATCCTTCAGCACGACCTTAAGCACGGTACCGCCTTGGATATCATCACCTGCATGTAGAGGGGAAGATAAAGAGCACATGGAGGAGGCAGCGAGCATGAAGGTTGTCGTCACCTTGCTGTCGCGGAAAATACCCTCAGCCCAGTGGGATTCACGTGGCGCTCGCCGAAGCTACACCTGCGGGCAAGGAAGGAGGAGCACTTGCGGTATCACGTCGGCGCATAAGCGTAGGAGTGTAGGGCCGTAGATTGCTCATCGCAAAATCTCGACGGCCTCATACCGCCTGAGGTTTGAGCAGAACATCATGACAGTGAGGGGTTGTAGATTTACACCAAGATCCCCCAAAATAATCACCCATATCCACATTGTGTGATGCCAATGTTTTACTTTTTAAAGATTGACATGTATCTACATGTATTTAGACATGTTTTAATTTGCGTTTATTCATTTGTGGGTTTGCATCTAGTCAACACATGAAATACCTAAACATCTTATATTTAGAAACGGAGACAGTATGTGACTGCACCGAGCCACAACACCGAGCCGAGAATATCTATCTTCTTTAGTACCACCTCGCTCACCCAAGCGCATAGCCCATAAGTTGGCGTTGCTGCGGGAATATAAAAATATACTATACACAATATCACAAAAAAATCTTTTGAAAAAAATGAGAACATGTGACATCCTAAATGCTTAGCATATACGGAAGGCCCGACGATGGACGTGACTCACGGCCGAGGATAGCCACTATAGGTTGGTGGCCTTGTTCAGCGACGGTTTCTCGGCTTCTCAAGGTCCGAGCCGAGGAAAAGTGGCACACTTGTTTCCGTTACCCGGCGAGGTTGTCGCTTAGTCGTCCTGACAACAACACGATCGGAAGTTCAGAACGGCCGTCGGAGAAGCAAAGCTCGGACACAGGGGTGAACACCGACAAGAAAAAATGGTCTTTGCAAAATGGCACTTTTTTCACCATATATGCACCAAAAAATGGTTTATATCTACTCGGACAGCAACATGGTTAGGCGTATCGGCACGAAGTCGCTGTATCGGCACACGGACCGGACGGCTCAACTCTGCGAGTTTCTAAACGGGGACCGGCAAGACACGGATACGTAAAAGCTAGCTAGACGAGTTAGCACACAAGCAGCTGGATGGATCTTTATGCCGCGTGTGCCTAGCTAACTCCATGTGAGACCGGGCTAAATACATGTACACGTACGGAGCTATCTAGCCAAGAACTGGTATGCTCAAGAGCGCGAGGCCAGCCTGGGACTGTGGGATGCGCGTGTGGGCCCTTTTTTTCGCCTATATGCAAGCGGAGCGAAGGCAGACAAGCCATGGTCTCGCCGCGACCATGCCTCGTCCGGCGCCCTAGAGATCGAAGGACTCCCGGCGTTTTTTTTTTTGTGTAGCGTGTCCATGTTGGATTCAAACGAAACGGATCGATCGACCTAGAACGAAACAACGGATGACAAACCATTTATTAGGCAGTGGCAAAATCCCTGTAATTTTAGAAAACGAAAGGGTGTGTTGAGGTGCTCAACATTGTTGAAACAATCTGCTCCGTTGATTTGATATTAAACGACTCAAATTTAATGTACCCACAACATGTTTGCTCTTTTAATAGTAGTATAGATAAATGGTTCCTGATTGGATACATATATAGAATTACAGACTTGGCTAAACGATTAGTGCTGCTGCAGTTCATCTACATTGATTTTTGGGCATTACTTCTTTATTACCCTTATTACCATTTGCTAACTTAATCACCTCTCTATCTCTCTCATGTTGTTCTGAATATATTTTACATGTCATGTCAACAAGGGTGTTCATCAGGAGTCCAAGCAGCCTGCATGAATCAAGGTAATCTATATGATGTCCTCAAGGATAAACTCCTCCCCCTCATGTTGTTTCTGCATATGACTATTATTGGTCATGTAAGAAAGCTGAGATTTATTTTGGCCATGTGATCCCCGTGAACATATCTCTGAATATTTTGGCGACTAAACCCCGGCCGACAGAAGCGACGGACGGACACTATTGGGGCCGTCCGGACGCGTCGCGGGCTATTGGGGGAGCCGCTCCTCACTCGCGACACTAATTTATTTTTAGGAGAATTTACAGTGTTTGAACAAATTTAATTCTAATCCTAAATGTACTGCCCGTTGGGCCCTGCCTCACCGTCGTCGCCGGTGAGGTGGAAGAAGGGCGCCCCGGTCGCCTCGATGTGCTCCCTTAGAGACCACGCCATGGCGTCGCGGTATGATAGCGGCTTTCATGTTGTTCATGGAGTCTTGGAGCACCGCTCCTCAGCCCGGTGTTATCATCGGGGTCGGCCTCCTGGTCTCGCAGCGCCCGATGCACCTCCATCTGCTGCTTCTTCGCCGGCGGAGATGGAGCTGCGCGCCCTCCTGGCGATGCCGCGGCGTACAGGTTGGCTGCGTTCTCCGGGTCCCACTGGGGATCAGCGCGCTGCTCGGCCATGTAGAGGTTACTATGCTAGGATATATGAGCTGCTGAAAGCTGCCCAATAGCATAAGTTTTTGTTAAAAGTGAATTTAGGTGCATCTTTATTTTATTTGATGGCGTTTTGTTGTTTGTTAATAATCAAGAGTGTTAGTTTTGGTTACGTATTCAGGGCTTGTCGCATGTTATTTTGTAGCCTCTCTGGCGTTGATAGTAATAGCACATTTCATTTTTCCGTTATTACAAGGCTGGCATGACTAGCATATTCAATTTTTATTTTTTACAAGTAATTTGTAGGTCATCACTGGACCTGGAACACATGGAGGACTTGAATGAAGCATATGCGAAGCAAAGTATATAAGGAGCTTCACCGTTGGAGCACCAAGGACGAGTCAGTGACAACAGTGTTGATCAGCGTGCATAAAAGATATCCGAGCAAAAATAGTAGCCATCATTGTAAATACTTTATTTTCTTGAGATGAACAGTAGTTGCACAATGAATAAACAGTGTTAGAGTATCTATTGATTCGTTTACTCGTTTGACTTATGTGTGGAAGAATTGGCATTGTATGTGCATTTGACTTAATGAATGTGTAAGCTAATAACTATGCATCGTACAGTTGCATGGGATTTTCTAGCAATGTTTTCTTGCTTGTAAGATGATTAACTAAATTTCAGTATTTGTACTATGGCCCATATGGTTCATTCTGTCATTTATGTTTACTGTCATCAATGGATTTCATTTTGTCATCCCTTTCATTACAATTTTTCTTGCTTTATGACATTCTTGTTATCCCTTTCATTAAAGATTTTCTTACCTTATGACATTCTTGGCCTATTCATATTGTTTGTGTTGGTTACAAGAAGAAAATTATCCATATTTTGGACCCGATTTCGAGAGCCACTTGTGGTACATGTATTAAGCATATGGAAATTTGCAATGGAAAGACGACATCTCCAAATGGGAACGCAAAGTCCTTGTTTTTTTTTTGAAACTGGAAAACATATCAACTATTAACCATGGTGCACAGCAATATCGCTGGCAACCACATCATGCAAAAAGTCGGGGATAAAACCCTCCCAACCCACACACTCGACATCGGCACGCAGGCCATACTTGGCAAGACAATGAGCAACCTGGTTACAGGTACGGGGAGCAAAGCAGAGCTCAGTAGACTCGAAAGAGCTCAAACAGTTGGCACGAATTTCTTGCATCAGAACCCCAATCGGTGCAAGATCATAGCTTTTTTTCTTCAGAGCAGAAACCAACGTCTTGGAGTCAGACTCAAAAACCACTCTGTGAAGACCAAGAGCAGCTGCACCTTCAGTCGCAGCGACACACGCCTCCGCCTCCGCTTGGAGGGCGTCCTTCAGATAATGAAGCTTTCCCGCAGCAGCCGCGATGAACTCGCCAGCGTTAGACCTTGCAACGAAACCCCAAGCACCTTCACCACTCTCCACATGGAAAGCAGCATCTAAATTGACTTTTACATGATCGTGTGCTGGTTTCGTCCAGCGAGCAGGGGCACCAACACAGATTGCATTTGCATCACCTGCTTGTGTTTGCACTACCACCTGATTGAAATCAAGGATATGCCGCTGGATGGTATGGCAGACCTCCTGGATGGATCGTTCTTCTCCCCGGCGTTAACCTTGTTGCGGGTTGTCCACCAATCCCAAAGGAGGATGACAGCTGCAGTTCGTCGATCTTCCGCGAGTGACCAGATCAACTCGAACATGATGTTCGCAGTCGGTGCTGTTAACAGCAACAGTCGCACATCTTCCATCTTCAAGTTGCGCCACACTTGCTTCACCTTTTTGCACTTCAAAAATAGATGGCCACCATCCTCATCCACCCTATTACACATAGGGCATCTGGTGTCCAAAACCACTTTCTTCCGCTTGATATTCAATCTAGTCGGCAAACTATTATGACATAATCTCCAACTAAAATTTTCACCTTTCCCGGCACTTTCAGACTCAAATCTTATTCCAAATAGGATTAGTCGCAGAAGGCGTGTTTGATGAGCTGCATCTTGGTGTAGCCTCGCCTCCCGGAGGCTCACTCCAAGCCTGTACGCTGATTTCACCGAAAACACACCCTTTTTATCATAATGCCAGGCTACCCAGTCCTCTGTACCTGACCGTACTGGGATTGAAAGTATTTCCTTGGCGTCATCTGCGCTGAACATAAACTGAATTATCTCATGGTCCCATTGCGAGCCACTGGCATCCAGAAGATCACTCACTCTAATCGTCTCATCAAGCTCATTATGCCTACTAGGCCTTCTTGTAGTTCCGCGAGGTATCCATGGATCCTTGAAAACATCTATAGATTCTCCAGACCCTACCCTCCAGATAATCCCATGCTTTAGTAATTCCAAACCTTTTAAAATACTCCTCCATGTATATGACATTCCCGGCTTAGCCGTCGCCTCTAATATGGATGTACTGGGGAAATACAAGGCCTTCAGTACCTGACAACACAAAGAATCTGGGTTTTGTAGCATCCGCCAACTTTGCCGAGACAACATTGCAATATTGAATATGTGTAGGTCCCGAAAACCCATGCCACCTTCTTCCTTCGATTTAGTCATCTTATCCCAACTCAGCCAGTGACAACGATTTATCTCATCCTGCTGATTCCACCAGTATCTGCATATCATCATGCTAATCTCCTCACACAAGGTCTTCGTCAAATCAAAGCAGGACATGGCATACGTAGGTATAGCTTGAGCTATTGCTTTTATCATAATCTCCTACCCGCCTTCGACAAGAGCCTCTCCTTCCAGCCTTGTATTCGCTGCCATATTTTGTCCTTTAAGTACGCAAACTCTTTAGCCTTAGACGCTCCCAGATGCACAGGCAGCCCCAAATATCGTTCATTACGAGATTCCCTGGGAATGCCAAGAGCTTGTAGCACAGTTTGTTTTGCCGCTAGTTTGGTTCCCTTGCTAAACATAGCAGAGGATTTATCTGCATTGATCATCTGACCCGACTGTCCCTCATATAGCTCAAGAATTTGCTTTAATTTCTGCGCACTCTGCCCATTAGCTTTCATCACAATCAAAGAATCATCCGCAAAAAACAGGTGATTGATTTTTGGTGCGCCTTGGCATAATTCAACTCCCTGCAGCGTGCCCTCTTCCTCAGCATTCCGCAACAACGCTGAAAACCCTTCCGCATAGAGGATAAATAAGTAGGGAGATAGGGGATCCCCTGTCTTAAACCGCGCTCAGGAGTGAAACTATCCAACAATTTTCTGTTCAACCGCACACGGTATGTCACTGATTTGACACAGTTCATCACGAGCTCTATCCAACTCGCCGCAAACCCCATCTTTCCCATGATTCTTTCCAGGAATAACCATTCTACACGATCATAGGCCTTACTCATGTCCAATTTAACCGCAACCAACCCATCTCTTCCCCCTTTCTTCCTATGCATCATATGTGTGATCTCGTAAGCTAGAAGAACATTATCTGTAATCATACGGCCAGGTACAAAGGCCGATTGAGTGGGAGAGATAATGTGTGGGAGAATCATCTTCAGTCGATTTGCCAAGACTTTAGATATCAACTTATAAAGGACGTTGCAAAGGCTAATCGGCCGAAATTCAGTAATCCGTTCTGGGGTCTTTACCTTTGGTATAAGCACAATGGTGGTCTCATTCCACCCCTCTGGCATTGGGTTCCCATTCAGCACACTCAAAACCTCTTCTTGAATCTTTGGTCCAATCATATGCCAAAACTTTTTATAGAAGATTGCTGGCATACCATCAGGCCCAGGTGCTTTGATATCACCAATACAATCCAGACCCTCCTTCACCTCCTCACCCGTGAAAGTACGGGTTAAAGACTCATTCATATCCGCAGTCACCGAAGTGGGAACGTGTTGAAGGAGGGCATCATCTACAACACCTGCAGCGGACGTGAACAACCTTTTGTAGTGGTTAGTTATAAAAGATCCTATCTCACGTTCATTCTCCACAATTCCTCCTCCATCACGTTTTAACCTCTTAATCGTATTCATTCTTTTCCTTTCAGAGGCAAAGGCATGAAAATAAGTGGAGTTTCGGTCGCCATACTTGAGCCAGTTTGCACGCGCCCGCTGCTGCCAGTACAAGTTATGCTGATCTTGCAGCCTACTCAACTTAAACTTCAAGATATGCTCACGAGAGACGTTCTCCTGCGAGATCGGGCTCCTCCGACAACGTTCAAGGTCTTTCTTCGCCTTCTTAATACGAGTTTTTAGCTCTCCCAGAACCTCTTTGTCCCACACCCACAAACTCCTCCCCACCTTCTTCACTCCCTCCAGCACCGATACATCCCCATTCTCAAACGCTGAATTCCAAGCCTCCTCCACCACCCTCGCACAATCGTCCTCCTGGAGCCAAGCAGCCTCAAACCGGAAGGAGGGAGCCTCCCGTCCCCCATCTCTCAAGTTGCCTGCTCATTTAAAACTGCAATCACTGGTCGATGATCGGAGTGACGCGGGTCACCGTTAATGATCTTAAACAAGGGGAAGAGACAGCGCCATTCCACATTTGCCACAGCACGATCAAGCCTCTCTCGGACATATCCATCAGCAACATGCCAATTATTCCTCCAAGTGAAAGCATCACCCACAAACCCCAGGTCGTCTAATTTTGTATCCTCTAGAGCCTTCTGAAATTCTTCTATACACCTTGGGGACCGAGCCGCTCCCCCCTCTTTCTCATGAGCAAATAGGATTTCATTAAAATCCCCCATACACAACCACGGAAGATCTGACTGACCATGCAGAGTACGTAAAAGTCTCCATGTGTTCGCCTTCTCTGAAGATTTTGGTTCCCCACAAATTCCCGTGAAGCGCCACTTCACCCCATTCTCCTCCACCACATCTACATCGATGTGATATCTCCCCTTCCACCGCAACTGGACATTCACCCCCTTACGCCAAAACAAAGCCAAACCTCCACTTCGCCCCTTACTGTCCACCACGATCATATGAGGCATTTCCAACTTCCATCTCAACCAATCAATCTCTTTCTCTATTAATTTTGTTTCCGATAGGAACAGGATTGTTCCGACAAAGTCGCATGGTTATGAAGCTTTTCAGTTAAATATAACCTTAATTGATTTGTTCAACGGTCAATGTGACTTTTCATACATATGCCGTGCTTTATCTGGGAATTTGGTTTTTAGTATAATGAACTGTGATACGATGAAGCGTCATTTTTTCCGGTACACACGGTGAATATTCTAAACTATGCTCATTTGTACACTTTGAACATGAACTTTATACGACAACATTGTATAATGTATATGGAGGATGGTTTGAAGTTAAGAAAGCAATTTTTGATACATATTCTAAAGTATCAAGATAATGAGGCGATAAACAATATTCCTGCCTTCAAACGAGAAATTATTGACCGCGTGGGATGGATCTTCATGAAATAATAAATAGTGGATAATGTATGTTATTTAGAATTTGTTTTTAGCTATAGCTTCGTACTTGTGTTGAGTTATAATATAAATGCAAATACATATATAACTACTATTTTGTGCCTTGTGGATTTTAAATGATACAAGGTGTGTGGATTGTATGTTGTTCACACATCTTTAGACGGTTTAGTCATAAAATTTATTGTTTTTGTAAACAAAAACTCACTGAAATAAAATTGAGATTTGTATTTTAAAGACGTGCGTTGCACGTGCACAACTACTACTCCCTCTGTTCTGAATTAATTGACTCAGATTTGTACTAAATCTGAGTCAATTAATTCAGAACGGAGGGAGTAGTTAGTTAGGTCAAAAGAACATGTCGCTATTTATCAAGACGATGTGGCGGTTGCTGATGTTTTCTCAGCTTCGAGCCCATCGAACGATCATAGTTGACCGCATGTCACAACTCACAAACAAAGAGAGTAACACACTGTTCATTCATGATAACGCAATAACGAACAATCTATGCAAGGTCGTCGTAATTCGTAAACCAAAAATTACTCACACAGCTGGAGTGTGTGCTTGGGTGCAGCTCGTAAGTCTCTACCAACACTCGTACTACATGCCATTTACTACCTTCAGCAAACAGCTCGGTCACCTATGTGATCATGAGGGCGCCACACCGAAGATGAAGCGTACAAGATGGCTGGTGTTGAGGTCCCTCTAGCGACGACGCGACCTTGAGAACGAACAGTTGTATGTATCACGGTGTCTACTCGTTATGTTGTAGACGAAATGTGTGTACAACGAGAGTGCATGCTATATTGCATCCAACCGTCTATGTAACCGTGTTCCTTGGTTAAGTTGTTGGTGCATGTTCTTGAAGCAAATGCCTGATGTGTAGTTGGATAGAAAAGCATTGTCCATGTTCGTTTCGGCGCCATGCGGTGTTTCCCCTTGCAATATCACATTTCGACCAAGTAGCAACTAAATGTATTCCCAACCCCTCTCATCCCTAAATAGGATTGTGTTTGACAAGAGATCTGAGGAAAAGAGATCGATGATGGAGGTTTATAGATCACTCTTTCTTATCCTGGCTATAGTTGCATAGTTGAGCACATGAAATGGGCGACCTTCAAGCTAGCTATAGGATGCTGTTGTTAGCATATATATACTCATCATCGACGGGGAATAAAAATAAGATGGGTGGTTTCATCAATAAAGCTTGTACACCATGTGAACAATAGATACGGCCTTGCAGATATATTGTTGTGCTCCTGACATTTAATCGAAGAAAATTGATACTCCACCATTTGTAATGAAATTGATGAGAAAATTAGTACTAAGGCCTTCCCTAATGGGAGTTTCTTATTTGTCCTTCCTCCCGTACTTCTCATTAGAAACGATGGTGATGGAAAAGTATCTAGGTAGTGGCACTGCGAATAACAAATTCACGATTCATATTGAGTATGCCTATACTCCGGATTTTATCAACCGTAATCAGTGCATGCATGCACGATGCATGCTTACATTCATTGATTCCTGACGGAACTGATTATTCAAATTTCGACTAACTTGTCGATTCTACTGGCAGTTAAATACTCCTGCCATTTAAAGCAAGTTCATCTCAAAGATCATTTCATCATGATCTGTGATTCGATAGTGGTGTCAGTGGCAGCAATTAAACCCATGTGCAAGTGGCATTTCACAAATTCGAATTGTGTCCGGTGTTCTGCAAAGAGTTATTACATATTGTTGGACGTGTGATTAATCTAGGCAGTATACTATCCGGGTCTGTTATCTCAGAGTGGTAATGCTAATCTTACCAGGTGATGATTAATTGTAATCGCCGGTCAACTTCTGATTGTTTCTTTGTGGACGAGAGGAGCTAAGCTAGGGTTATCGAGGTAAAACTTTTGAATTCAAAAAATATTAACCATGGCTTGAAAGCACGATTTTCACCCGGGATGGATTCCCTGGCCCCGAGCAGAACATTGTACCGCAAGAGTACCGATCGATCTTAATTAATTACCGGCTAGAAACATGCAACTGGGTAATTCTGTTTTCTAGGTGGTATGGATCGATGGATGCGTCTGCTCCTCGTCGTAAAATAAAGTGGAAATCCGTCCGTAGCCGTTGGGTCTCGCACTCTCCGAATTTTCAAAAAGCAGCGGCGAATCCTAGGCGGGCCCGACCCTGTCATACGTAGTGGCCGTGCTGCGCACATGAATGAACTTAATCACAATTCGAGCTGAAGCGAGGATTTATAATATTGTTTTGTTCATCTACAACCCCGTAAGGTAATTCAGTGGAAAAAAATATATTTACATATTTCATAACTCAGTGAATGGAGGATGCACTTTGGCAGATGGAAAAGGGTCGCATAAAGTCGTTTATGATACTCTCTAGAGAAGTAGAGAGTACTACCGTCTCGAGTAGATATCCAGTACTCTTGATGTGAGGTAAATGCTGCTACTACAGATGTATCTATTGTATCACGAATTTCACAATCAAATCAAACTCGGTATGTAACTCGAGAGATAGAAAAGACTAATTCAACTCCACCAAGGCACCAACACAACCCAATTTCACCCACTAGCTACAACTGATTTTGTGGCTTTTATATTTGGGGTGTTTCCAATTTATGTGACATGACTCATATATATCATCATAATATATTCTTATAATTTGTGTGAGTTTTACGTGATAATTCGGGGCTTGGGAGTGCCAGGATTAGCCCATGCGTGGAAGTACACGATGAGTTCTATTCTAATTAATGTCATGTTGTACCCGAACAAGTAGTGGATTTTATCATTTTTTGTAGCGCATAATAACGATTTTCTATAATTGTAGTATATGATTGACTGTGTCCATTTTTTATAATTTTCTCAAATCTGTATGAACTATGATTTTTAAGTATTTACAATGAAAGGATCGCTTGAGCTCGGAGTAAAAAACACTTTCGTGTTAAAAAGAGCTTACAAGCATCCCGAGTTGAAAATTTGTATTTTTGGTCTTTATGTATCATCTTACCCCACGGGTTGCGGCTGGTATCACTTTAGAAATTATACCGTGCAAATAAAATGGTATAAAAGGCATAACATATTAGATGATTATACATAAAATCAATTGGCCACATTCGATATACTAAATTTTCATAGACATGAATTGTGTGTGTGTTATATATTGTTAATGTGAACTCTTTGATGGTTGGAGGAATATATGATGTGTATATTAATAAGTATTAGTGGAAATGATATGGATAATTGATTGATTAATAGCATGGATGATGTGGATAACTTGCATGTTGAGATAGAAAACTAATAAATGCACTTAGTGTAGTTTCGCTTTATAAGAGGTATAGACTAGCTCATCATTCTAAATTATTTGACATAAAACAACACACGGTGTATCATCTAATGTACTATTATATATGAAAAATAATTTTTGTAGGTGAAAGGCATCTGAAGTCTATCAATGGAACTTACCTCCAACACGTGAATTGAGATATTTTCTTTCCATGCGAAATTATGAATCCTCTTGTCACCTCGTCGGCTGCACAAACAAAATTACTAGTATGCTTTTGTTGTTGTAAACATAGGATCCAATCGAATCCTACTCACTGAAATCGTAGCGCATCACATCTAACCGTTGTGGATATAAATTACTTAGGTCAGCAAACATTTCAACTTTTATCTAGAACATGATGCGGCTATCAATGTTTTGCGCAGTGTTGAGACAATGTATGCTATACATCCACATCATCATCGACTGATCATAGTTGACAACGGTCCATGCACACATTAACACACCAATCATACACGCGCCACACAGTAATCATCGATTCGTTCAAGGTGCGTGGAAGGGTGCAGCCCGCCGCCTCCACCAACACTCGGCTACATGTCATCTATTGCCTTGCACAAGCAACTCGGTCTAATTCGATATCACAGACGCAAGGACCAATAGGAATGTCACACCAAGTCAAAGGTCCAAGATGGCCGATGAAAGGCATTCGTCCTCGAGCGATGATGCGACCTTGAGCACTAACATCGGCAGCAAGCTCAAGGCCCCCTCTGGATTAATTAGTGTCGGCCGGAGGCAAAGTGACTTGTGTGGCAAGGGTGCTTGCGATATTGCATCAGCAATATGTCCAATGATGTCACCTGGCTATGTCGGTTTTGCATGATATCGAAGAACATGTGTCAAGAGAAGTTGAATTTGAAAGCACTGCCCACGGGCGCTTCTGCACCATTCACTTTTTGATCAAGTAACAACAAGATATATTCCTGACCCCTCTCATCCCTAAATAGAGTTGTGTTTGACAAGGGGATGAAATGGGACGGTGGAGGCATATAGATGTTTGCATCTAATCATGGCTAGAGTTGTGTAGTCAAGCATACCACGAGAGAGGACAATAAGAGAAGAGAAAATAGTAAGAGAAAAATTAAGGCGGTAGAAATGAGTGACCTCAGGCTTGCCATAGGATGCTTTTGTGAATATATATACTCGTCATTGATGGGAAATAAAAATGAGATGGGTGGTCTCATCAATGAAACATGTACACCACTTGAACAATATGTATTTCTTTACATATATTATGTTGCACTCCTGTCGCTTACTGGAAAGAAGATGGGTACATATATGACTAGCCCTAACAAGGTATTTGTTGGTTTTACTAGCCATTGAAAATTCCTTCTCTCCAAACTCATCATCGATCATTTCGAATCTTATATTGTTGGAGCCTTAGAGGGGACTTCGGATAACCTCACCCATTTTGCAGTATTTTGTTGCCATTTTTTGAACTTCATGAAGCAAAGATTACCTGGTGTGCCATACCAAGTAATGGGCGGACGACCACGAAAAAATTATGGGCGGATCAACCAATATAAGAGACTGATGACCCACAAGTATATGGGGTGTATCGTAGTACTTTCGATAAATAAGAGTGTCGAACCCAACGAGGAGCAGAAGGTGTTGACAAATAGTTTTGGTCAAGGTTTCACTGTAAACACTAGCAGACAAGTTTTTAGCTGTTTTTGATATAACAGATAAATAAAATACAAGTAAATAAAAGATAGCAATAATAATTGCATCGAGTGGACCAATCTTTTTCAGAGCAAAGGATAAGCCGGTTGGTTTACTTATGATGACAAAATGTTCTTGAGTACACACGGGAATTTAGTCAAGTGCTTTCGCTTCATACTGTTGATTAATCTTTATTGTTTTGATAAGTGTTGTTTGGGTGAACCTATGCTAATGCACCGTCCTTACTACGACTTATACATACTTGTGATTATACCCCTTGTAAACATCTGCAACTACAAGAAAGTAACTAAGATAAATCTAACCACATCCTTGAATTTGAGATCCTACGCTCCCTCATGCATCGGTGTACTAACGGGGGTTTATGTTTCGGTCACTCCGGCAACCCCACAATTAGCAACCAACTACACAATGCATTCCCCTAAGCCCATAAAGGTGAAGTGTCATGTAGTCGACGTTCACATGACACCACTAGAAGAATAACACCACAACTTATATATCAAACCATTAAATATTACCCAACATAATTTCACTACTAACGACAAGACTTTCCCATGTCCTCAAGAGCTAAACGAACTACTCACAAGACATCATATGGATCATGATCAGAGGTGATATAATGATGAATAAAAATCTGGACGTATACTTTAATTCACTGATAAAACTCAATAGCATCAACCACAAGGAGTAATTAACACCGGGAGAGTTCCCCCTATGAACTAGACAAAGTAAACCCTAGATGTTACAACGGAACGAAGTGGAGCGGTGGAGATGATGGTGACGGCGGTGAAGAAGAAGAAGAAGATGATCCCGATGAAGTCCAGTGTGATGACGATGGCAATGGCGAAGATTTCCCCCCTCCGCAAAGCAATTTCCCCGGCAGATTTCTCCCTGCCGGAGAGCTTTTTCTCTCTATGTCGTTTTCGTCATGTGGAGGTGGCGGAATATTTTCTCGATGGCCCCTTGTCGATTAGGGTTTCTGGGGGTAGAAGTACGCGAAGGGTGAGCGCTAGAGGTAGGCCAGGGCCCCACACAAGGGCTCGGCGCGGCAGGGATGGGCCTCGCGCCGAGGGTGCGTGTAGCCCCTCGTGACCCATCTCAGCCTCCCCTTTTGGCTGCCTCCGTCTTCTGATAAAATAGTAGCTTCTGTATATTTGTCGTGGATTTTGGAACTCTAGAAATATAGTGTCTTGATGGTGCCTTTTCGAGCTGAAATATGACTCCGGCAGTTAATTCTCCAATAATCATTAAACATGCAAAATAAGACAAAAAAAATATAAGTAACATATCTTAATATAAAATATATCGATGAATAACAGTAAATTACGATACAAAATAGTGATGCAAAATGGACGTATCAGCGACACAAACACATACCAAGAGTCAACACGCCTACGTCCCAAGATATAATGGCTTGTATATTTATACCATGTTACATGAATTGTGTTAATATGTACACTCTCGCCTATTGGTGTGTTGATCTGCCGTCAATGTGTAATTTGGAACAATAGTATGATAATTTGTAACTAAAATACGAATATTATGGGATGCAATTAATATAAGTCACGTATCGGGTTGTGCAAATGTAACACAATCACAAGCCCCAAACGAATAAATAGATTTACCATAGTTCACCTCACACTCATATTTCAACCGTATCCTCTAGTTCCGCGATCTTCACCTTTTCCAAATTGTCGGATATGGTTTTTGTTCCAAGTTCCAAGCATAGAGTTTGTCAACTACTCCCTCCGTTCTAAAAAGGATGACTTCCATTTGTGTGCATGTGAACGTATATATACATGTAACATGTCTAGATACGTCCGTATGTAGACAAATGGAAGTCATCCTTTTTGGAATAGAGGGAGTACAATACGAAGAGCTGGACGACTCCAAAACGACGACGAATCACGCAGTTGTTATCGGTATGTCTTTGCGGATAAAACCCGACCTACGTTGCTCTTATTAGGTATAGTAATTCCAGCGTTTTCACGTGACCATTCGAACCGAAGGTCATGGAGAGACACGGATGATGCCCTAATTAACTGAGCATCATACCGTGTGAGACGTGGACCACGTAACAGATCGTGCCTGTTCCTTCCACGCGGGGCAGACAGATTCGGCCGTGATCCGATCGCGGCCGTCCATTTCGAACGCCAGCATCCGGCCACGATCCACATCCCGTTACGTCCTACGGAGGGACCCCACGCTTCCTTCCTTCCTCGAGACGCAGAACCCAAATCCCCATTCCCCCGAGAGAGAGTGAGAGAGTGAGAGTGAGAGAGGGGGCTAGAACCTTCTAGAACGGGCAGCGCTAGGGTCCAGCTCGCTCGCTGGCCCGGAGCCTCGCCGCTCTGCCCTAGGCAGGCGATTCAGGGATCCACTGTTTCCAAGCGCCGGAGTGGCGTCCACTGTTTCCAATTCTATTCTCCCCCTCCCCCCAAATTTCGAAATCTTCAGCCGCCGCGGCGACGACCCCTGGATCTCTCTCTGCCGCGGAAGAAGAAGAAGAACAGCAAGGGTCTAGGGGCGGCGGCGGCATTACACCATTCGCCGCCTCGTCACCGCCGCCGCCACCTCCACCCCCTACAGCCTCAGGTGCGTCCGTCGTCCTCCGTCCATTCGACCAAAAATCTTTCCTTTTCTAGGCTCCAACCTCCAAGATTTACTCAAGTTTGTGCTGTGCGTGCAGAATGGTGCGGGATCTCCGCCGCACCCCGGCCAGGGCGGAAGCCGACGAGAACGCGCCGGCGGACGGCTCCGACCCCGCCACCGCCCCCACAGCACCGCTCACCGCCACCCCAACGCCCGACGCGGCGGCGGCCCGGCCCCCGCTCCTCGCCATCCAGCCGCCGGCGCCGGCGCAGGCGTCGGGGATGAAGCGGAAGCCGCCGGAGTCGCCCGCGCCCACGCCCTCCAAGCTCCCGTTCCGGACGCCGGAGAAGGCGGCCGCGCGGACCCGCTTCGGGTGGGCCCCGCCGCGCGCCGACGACCTGCTCCTCCCGCCGCGGCCGGCCGCCACGCCCTACACTCCCCGCGCGCTGCATCGGGGCAAGCCGGCGGGGTCCGAGGCCGGGTCGACCGGGACCACGCCGACGAAGAGCGTGACGAAGCCGGCGTACAGCGCGGGGACGAGCGGGTCGAGGCACTTGGCGAGCGGCGGCGGCGGTACCCGGGGGCTGGGGTTCCCTGTGGCGGCCAGGGGCACGCCAGTGTCGTTCGGGCCGGCGACGGTGGTGAGCTCTGCGGAGGTGCCGCAGTTTGAGCTGCGGGAGGATCCCTCCTTCTGGATGGACAACAACGTGCAGGTATGCAAACCTGGTTTTCTGCCCTTGCCTACTGAAATCAAATTGCTGATTGATTTGGAAATATGTGGAGGCATGTACACATTGTGCACTCCTTTAGCTCTAGTTACAGGGTGGTTGGGTACTGACTGCTAATATTTGGATTTGCGCACTGAATGTCGATGTATGAAATGGGGAAAAAGAATGATCTTTCTTAAGACTTTGGTATAGTAGTGCTACAAGAAATGTTCTTCAGTAACGTGTCTGAAGAGGCCTGAAGATTAGTTGGTTGGGTACTGACTGATAATTCCAGAATTTCATTATGTGGACTGGACGTCAACGTGTGAAATGGGGAAAAGAACTATTTTTTTCTGACTTAGGTATAGTACTACTAGAAATGGCCTTCACTTACTTTCTGTAGAGGCCAGCCTGAAGGATAAGTACATACGCTGTATGCCAATTACATTTGTAACGATGTATGCATGCTCTTGAGCTTTGAATTATGAATCAGTGCATACGCTGGGGAGTCAACTTCACCATCACATGATTTCAAATACATAAAAACCTCGTCCTACACATTCTTTACATATATGGTTTATTTTCCAGGTTGTTATCCGTGTCCGCCCTCTAAATAATACGGAGAAAAATCTGCATGGTTATAATCGGTGTTTGAAGCAAGACAGTGCCCAGAGTATCACATGGATTGGTCAGCCAGAGACCCGCTTTACATTTGACCATGTTGCTGTGAAGGAGTGAACCAGGTCAGCTTCGAAATGATTTGGTGTCATGCTTTGGTTCTATTTCTATTTCTTGGACTGTCAATAACTGATGAGTTTGCACTGGCAGGAAGTGCTTTTCCGTGTTGCTGGCTTACCAATGGTTGAGAACTGCATGGCTGGATACAACAGTTGCGTCTTTGCTTATGGGCAGGTAGTTAGTTTTTTTGTTTTATTTGTTGACTATGAAGAACTGCATTCATGCTCTTGCACCCTTTAATTGTCTGCAGACTGGAAGTGGAAAAACATACACGATGCTTGGCGAAATCAGTGATCTAGAAGTGAGGCCTAGTCCAGAACGTGGAATGACCGCGCATTTTCGAGTTCTTGTTTGCAGGATCAGAGCGGTAACAGACTCCCCATACATAATATATTATTTTTTGCCGATTGTATGATTAAGTATCTCATAATGCTGTGAATCTTTAACCTGTTGTGTGCAACCGGAAACTGCAGGAGGAAGAGAGCAGGAGGGATGAAAAGCTTAAGTACAACTGCAAATGTTCTTTTCTTGAGATTTACAATGAACAGATTACAGATCTTCTTGATCCTTCAGCCACAAATCTCCCAGTACGCTTTCATGCTATTGCTTAAAGCCCATATGACCTATTGGTGCAACGCCATTTTTTGTGATTTTACTAAACATGAAATCTCATGTGCAGCTCCGAGATCATATAAATGGAGTTTATGTAGAAAACCTGACTGAGCTTGAAGTAGGCTGTGTCAGTGATATAATAAAACTTTTGATGCAGGTAAGTAAATTTATTTTGGATTTCTTTTCTTGCAAATATCTCACAGCAGACTGCCAAAGAATTTGAATTAATTAGGCTTTCCTGAAACCTACTTCAGGGTTCTATGAACAGGAAAGTGGCTGCTACAAATATGAATAGCGAGAGTAGTCGCTCCCACAGTGTGTTCACATGTATTATCGAGAGTAGGTGGGAGAAAGATTCTATGACTAACTTACGGTTTGCGAGACTGAACCTAGTTGATCTTGCTGGGTCAGAAAGGTAAGTAGACTATATTCTCATGGGTCTCACAGTTTATTGTGCTAAGTGATATATCAATTTATCTACCTAAAATAGGCAGAGGACATCTGGTGCCGAAGGTGAGCGGCTGAAAGAAGCTGCTAATATTAACAAATCGTTATCAACATTGGGGTTCGTCTCTAATATGAAACTCTTAATTCAAAAATTATTTTACTATGATAAAGGATTTTCTCTGTGCTATTACTCATCCATGAGTTCTTTCTGGAATTGTGAATTGCAGTCTTGTGATTATGAACTTAGTTGATCTTACAAATGGGAAGCAAAGACATGTTCCTTATAGGGATTCAAGGTTAACGTTTCTTCTCCAGGTAACAACCTCGAGATACATATTATTGTGGTCTTTATTGCTGTGTTCCCTTGTGGCCTAGTAATCATTTACTCCCCCTTTCACAGGATTCACTTGGTGGAAACTCCAAGACCATGATCATCGCAAATGTCAGCCCTTCATTGTGGTAATGCATTTTGGACTTAAAATTCAATCCTACTTGGACAGAGCTCGAGATGAAGTTTTATATCCTGAGGTTTTCTATTTATTTTTTGGTTTGTTAAAATAGTTCCGGTAATGAAACACTCAGTACCCTCAAGTTTGCTCAGCGTGCTAGGCTCATTCAAAACAATGTAAGTATCTGTCTTTCAGATCAATATGCCTTTTCGAACATATCTTAGGTTACTAACCATTTGCATTCTCTTCTCTTCAAATTTGAAGGCGGTTGTGAATGAAGATGCTTCAGGAGATGTTCTAGCTTTGCAACATCAAATCCGTCTCTAAAGGTGATGTCTGCAGAATATTAATCACACTTTCATTCCATATAACATCATTCCTAACTAAAAGAGGGTCCTTTTATACATCAGGAGGAGCTAGCTGCCCTCAAGCGTCAACGTGTTACTAGAACGTTACCATTCACCACTGATATTTGTGGAAGATCGAGGTGATGTTGACGATGCTGCTGATCACATGAGTGTGGACGAGGAAATGACAGTGACACCCAGAACATAAAGTCTTTGCAAGACTTAAGAGTTTCAAATAAGCAGGTAATCCACCTTTGTTGTGATTTCCTTAAATGTACTCATAATTTCAGTTTCACACGTTGAAAGCACATCCGTTGCTCTGATCAAGGAGGCGGTGTTTTGGGTTAAGGCTGGTGCCCGTGGCTTAGGGCCGTCCTTCGATGACCTAGGTCACTTTTTGTTTTTTGTTCCTCCTAGGAGGGCTGTAATCAAACTTCTACCTTTCCAATGAAATGAAACACAAAGGTCTTTTGCGTTTTGTCGAAAAAAGCCCACCAGGTTAACCAATCTTTATTTTATGTTAGGTAGTTAAGCTATTATCGTTTTTATGAAATTCTAACCATATTTGTATATATTCGTAATCACGATGAACGTCTTCTATTGAGTGACAGTGTTCATTTCTTCGTAAATCTGAAGAAAATTTCCATATTGAAAATAAGGATTAGATTAAAGCTGGTTCTCACTCTGTGTGTGCTTCTGTGTCTCATGAAAATTCATTCATAAGTAAATTATCTTGCAGATGAGACCGCTGGAAGAAACACTAGCAGGAGCATTACGAAGGGAATCAATGGCAGAAGCTGCAGTAAAGCAACTTGAAGTTGAAATTGAGCAGTTGAACCGATTGGTACCTTTTAGCAACAATGAAAAATTTCGTAAAACCTTCTATTTTTTCTTAAGAGGTCCTGTAATGACTGCCGTTACATCTTCTTAGGTTTGTCAAAGAGAGGAGGATACAAGGTGCGCTAAGATGACGCTGAAATTTCGAGAAGATAAGATTCACCGGATGGAAGCTCTTGTTCATAACAAATTGCCAGCAGAATCATATCTACTGGAAGACATCAAAACTTTGTCACAAGAAATAGAATTGCTTCGTGCAAATGTTGACAAAAATCCGGAAGTAACCCGTTTTGCACTAGAAAATATTCGTTTATCAAACCAACTCAAGAAGTATGTTTGTATGTATAGTCTATACCAACATGCATGATTATTGTACTGTACTAAAACGTTTTTGATGTACTTGTAGGTACCAGCAGTTCTGTAATGAAGGAGAGAGGGATGTTCTGTTGGATGAAGTTTCCAACCTTCGAAATCAGGTTTAGTAACCTTCACTTATTAATTCTAATTAGTACTGTACTGGATTCCTTTAATCAGCATTCCTTGTGCTGACAGGTCTTGCAAATACTTGATGGGAGGATACTAACTGAGCAGCAAAATTACGTTTCAGCCAAGTTTGAGGTTTAACTCCTGATTAGCTTTTCTGCCCACCTTTATTTTTCCGACAGATTGGCTTATACATTTTTATTGATATTTTCAGGACACAGAACAACTTCGCTCTAGTTTAGTGCCTGAGCCTGAAACTTTCCCTATGGAGGTACCTTTTCCCCTCAAGAGAGTAAATTTATCTTCAAGACTGAAATTGCGAAGGGCCAAGCATGCCATATCTTGATGCCATTTACAAACTGATGTTGCTCTTTCTCTGTTTCTCAATTCATTTTCAGTTGAGAAGGACCTGTCAAGAGTTGGAAACCTGCAAGAATGAGCTGCAAGGTTGCTTAGAATCAAATGAAAAATTAACAAGGTAACTGTATAGTCACATACATAAGTGCTCGCATGCATTTTGTTTGCTGAAATTTATGTTATAAGCAACTAGTTCACTTCGCAGGGAAATAGCTTATCTGCAAAAAGAATTGAGCACCATCAAATCGACAAAGAGGGAGGAATGTTGTAATGTATTCGAGGTATGGACAACATCTTCTCTGATGTAGTTGTGCTTATAGTGAAAATGAGAAAACCTGACACTATGATTTTGTGGAGCAGTATGATTCTCATGCACCTGCAAAAATGGAAGATTTTTCTGATGAGGCTCTTATGGGGAACGCAGAAGATATATTAAACCTGCAGCTGGAGTTGGACATACTTAAATCAATTCTTGCAGAAGAGAGGACAGCCCGTCTAGAGGTTGGGGAAAGAGCTACTATCTTAGGCGATGAGCTGAAAGCAGCAAATTTACATATCCTTCAAGCTTGCAAGCAGAGTGATGCCATAGAAAGCGAACTGAATGATGCAAGATCTATTATTGAAGCTCTTGAGTCACAACAGATTTTGTTGATAAATGAACTTGATGAGTTGAAGGAGAATAATCAGCAAAACATTGGGCTTCTAAAGAGGAGGGACAGAGAAATATCAAGATTAAATACTGAGTTTGACAACCACCGTAGAGAGGGCCTGCTGGCTAGTGCAGAGCCCAAAATGCAACTTTTGAAGTCTTTCGTAAATGAAGATTCACCTCTGCAGAGAAAGCTGAAAAGGATGCAGCTTCACTTGAGAAGGCACAGGACTTAAATACAAGTACCAAAGAGATCAGGCATCTGACAGTTCTGCTGAGCAAGAAATGGATGAAGTCCGTAGACAGGTTGAAGTTGAAACAACTGAGGTGATTATGTGCTTACAAGAAGAGCTTATATCGCTCCAACAACAGTTAGATGCTAGTAACAAAAATGAGTCACTGGCCAAACAAAGCCTAGTTGATCTTCAACTGGAAAGAGAAGAGTTGAATGCTAGGCTATTTGAGATGATGAAAGAGAAGGAGAGCTTGTCTAAACTAACTGAAGAAAAAGAAAAGAAAATTCAGCTGTTGACCAATGACTGGGAGAGTTACAAGAAGAGCTTGTATCGCTCCAACAACAGTTAGATGCTAGCAACAAAAATGAGCTGTTGGTAAACAACGCCTAGATGAGCTTCAACTGGAAAGGAAACAGTTGAATGACAGGCTATTAAGGTGGTGAAAGAAAATGAAAGCTTTTGTGAAATAACTGAGGAAAAAGAAGAGAAAATTCAGCTGTTGACCAATGAGGGAGAGCTTACAAGAAGCGCTTTATTGCTCCAACAACAGTTAGATGCTAGTAACAAAAATGAGCTGTTGGCCAAACAAAGGCTAGATGACCTTCAACTGGAAAGGGAAGAGTTGAATGATAGGCTACTTGAGGCCATGAAAGAAAATGAAAGCTTTTGTGAACTAGCCGAGGAAAAGAAAAGAAAATTCAGTTGTTGACCAATGATTGGGGGAGCTTACAAGAAGAGCTTCTATCGCTCCAACAACAGTTAGATGCTAGTAACAAAAATGAGCTGTTGGCCAAACAAAGCCTAGATGAGCTCAACTGGAGAGGAAACAGCTGAATGATAGGCTATTTGAGGCGATGAAAGAAAACAAAAACTTTTCTGCATAATTGAGGAAAAAGAAAAGGAAATTCAGCTTCTGACCCATGACTGGGACAGATTAGCTGCTGACATTGAAAGCTTTCTTGTCGATGGAAATGCTTCTCTTGATGAAGCTTCTGCCAGGCTGCCTTTATTTCAGCGTCTTTTCTCAAAAAGATGGGTTGAGGATCAAGTCCAAAAGATGTGTCAGGGTATATCTGACAGAGAGGAGTTACTTAAGAGCTCCAAAGCCGGTTGAAAGAGGTGGATGACATAAATGCGACTTGGACCTGAAGTTGAGATCCTTAAGAGGAGCAATGGAGGCAATAAATGAGATGCATCAACAGGAAAGGAATGATCAAGAAAAAACAATTGCTCTTTTAAGATTTCAAGCATATGAACAAGAACAAGTGAACCAGCAGCAACTTGAAGAACTTCGGAGGTAGAGCTTCTGTTGGATGAATCCATTGGACATTCTGCAGAAGGAGGTTCTTGAACTAAACTATGTATCATCGCTCAGGGGGATGGAAGAAGAGATTCATCAGCTTGAGACTCAATTAGACGAGTCAAAAAAACTTATAGCTCATTCATTGAGTCAGATCAAGGACAAGGAGCAGATATTTGAGAAGCTAAAAAATGAAGAAAATACCGTTTTGTTACGAATGTTGTCAGATGTTCTGAAGGCAAAGGGTATTATACATGAGTTTGGAGTTGGATTCAATACGTTGGAATCAAGCCTTTCTGTGATCCTCAAGAAGTCGTTTGTCAAAATTCACACTTGAATTTGGAGGACCGGGTAAGATAATGCTCTTTTATTTGGTATCAAGGTGAACCAAACAACTACTATTTATGTCAATGTACCTATTAAGAGTACCGATCTTTGAAAATTCATGGCATGACCATATGTACTCCATGTTTTAGGCTGAACTTAAAACATTTGGGCCCTTGAAGCTAGAGCAATGCAATGCTGTGTCCCTTTGCAACTTAGTAAGGAGATGCAGTCTGCAGTTTATGAATTGCAGACGCTGCAGTCTCAAATGGTCAAGCTTCTTCAAGAAAAGAAAAATGTGAAAGAATGCCTTTTCAGAGTCGAAATACTGTTAAAGATCTAAGTTCCGAGGTCCTTCAATTGAAGTCACAGATAACTGATCAACAGAAGTGCTATGAATCTAGACTGGAAGAATTGGAAATAAAGATGCAGGAAAAAGACAATGATGCTACAACATCACTGTTTCATGGCATAAAGAGAAAGAGGTAAACACTTTATGAGGCCATTGGTCTTACATTGAAATACTTTTTCTGTAATCTGTTTTCTTGTTTTCTGAACACTGGATTAGGCTTCAGTTGGATTTGTAAACGAGCATATTCACAATAGATTTGTTTCTACGTTGCCAGAAATACAGTAGACTTGTATCGCTTTCTAGTAAAAAGGGCTCTTACTAAAAATGTACATGTTGGAATGTGGTATTAATGCGCAAGAAGATCTGCGTCTCAATGCATTGACAGATGAATTTTATATTTATCCTTTATGTAGAAGCAGCATAGTTTGTATCTACAGATGGAATGCTGCATTCAATTTCTTGACTTGGTAAATCTTGATTTCTTGTTATCAATTTTGATGATTCTTTCAGGCACTTGAATTTGAGATCTCAGAGGCCAAAGGTCTTGCAGAGCAGAAATCATTTGAGGCTTTCACTCTTATAGCCCAGTTTCAAGAAGCGCAGGCAACTATAGCTGATGCAGAGTCTACAGTCAAGGCACTGGTGAAGCAAATGAAAAAGCAAAACTCCAAGCAGAAAAGCACAAACAAAAGGAATCTTTGTTTGTTAGTGAAAAAGATGATTTGCTAAGTAAGATCAGTAGTTTGAAGATGCTGCTGGATGTGAAGGAACAAACTTACTGGATATGGAAAGAAATTCGAATCAAATCTGCTTGAAGCAAATGAGGTAGTTCTTGAACTGGAAGATGGAATCGGACATCTGAAGAATTTGCTAGCAGAGAACCTTGATTTGTGTCTTGTGATATTAAATGGATGAGGTCAGAACTACGGCAGTTTGCGGAGTTGGTAAGAACTTTGTTGGAGGAGAACTGGTTAGAGATAATTGGAAAAGATTGTGCTGTTTCAGTGCTGCACCTCTGCCATATGGGGATTTTGTTGGAGAGAGTTACTGGGCTGCATGCAGAAAATGGTTTCCTTCAGCGTGGAGTCTCCGAATCTAATTCATTCATATCTACACTGCGAGAGCACAATGATAAAGCAAAGAATGAACTGGAAATGTGTAGTGTTCTCAAAGGAAGTTACTACTCGACATCAACCACAGTTTTGGTCGTATGCGAAGAAGGAAGAAGAAGCAACTGAACTAAGCTCAAACTGGATTCTTTCGGGAAGAAAATTCTGCATTTGCAAGCACAAGAAGAAGCAATGTTGGCAAGGTCAGATTCTATGTATAATGAGATATCCATTTTGACTGAAGAGATTGATGCTACCAACAGGAGATCTTTGGCAGCTCAATCCAAAGAGAAGGAAGAGCTGCACCACCAATTGGACGAAGCATTGCTTCTCAATGGTATGTTAAAAGACACAATGCTTGAAGTTCTCAGTCTGCCTGAAGTGAATAGTACTATTCCCACAAATGACATGAAAGTGTGCAATGAATTTGAGTTGTGCAGTTGGCTGGTAAACTATCACCATGAGTCTGTCATGATCAACACTATTGCAAATGATATCGAGTCTGTTGTTTTGGCTTCAGAATGGGAGCAACACAAAGTACAACTGCAAAAACAAAGGCTTATGTTTACTGAAGTACTTGAAGGATTGAAGACAGAAGCAACTTTGTGGAAAGTTGACCAGGATTTGGGTAGTGTTGTGATTCATGCTTTACATGAGGAGAACAGTAATATAAGGATTGCTTTGAAGACCTGAAGCAGAGCAAGGATGAAGTTATGGAAAACCTACATGCAACAAGTGAGGAAAATGCAAACTTAGATATGTAGTTGACTCATTGGAGTCCAACATCAGATCCTTGCAGACAGATTTAGATGGGAAGTAAAAAATCTGATGGAATTGCAGTGCTCCCATGGAGTCTTATGTAAAGAGCTTGAGTTGAAAGCTGATAATTGATCTTGGAATTTCAAGAGAAAATGATTTGAGTGTGAAAATGATTCACTGAAACATGAAATGCTGGATATTCTGCGCAGGACCAGAGCATGGTTCATTTGGTTTCTATTATTGATACAGAGAAGTTATCTGCCTCCATTCAAATATGTTTGGAACAAATTACTGCTCAAGTGCAAAAATACATTGATGAACAATTGAACATGGTGATGAAGTTCTCTGATGATTTAGACTTGGTTCAATTGTCTGTTGAGGAGTTGAGCACCCATAATTCCGTTTTACAGTCTGAGTTAGCAGGAAAGATGAATTGGCAAAGGGCTTGTCATTTGATCTTAGCCTATTACAGGAGTCAGCCTCTGTTTCAAAAGATCAAGCAGATCAACTTATTGAGTTGACTGAAACAATTAAATCACTAGAACATGAGGTTGCTTCTAAATCACATGATCTTGACAATCTTGTTTCGGGAAGGCAACTACTAGAAGCTCAAATCATGGAGGGTAATGAAAAGATTTCTGTGCTAGGGGAGCAGCTAGCGAATACAGTTGGTGAAATAAATGCAGTTTCTATGGAGAATAGTGAATTGAAATCTCAGCTGAACCATATTGAACAAATCAGTTGCTCTATGAAAGAGGAGTTAGCCCATAAAAATAATGCCACTGAAAGAATGGAAGAAAGGTTGATTGAGCTGAGAAATTTACTTGATGAAAGGCTGCTTGCTTCAAAATTTGCAAGATGACTTCTCCAAGCTTTCGAATGAGAAGAAATGCTGTGACTCTCAGGTGCTTATCTTGAGAGAGAAGCTGGAGATGGCCCAGGCAGTGGCGGAAGAAAGTGAAGCAATTGCTATGGAGGCTCGACAGGTGCTCAGCTACCTACATCATTATTTTTCTCTCTTAGTACAGCTTGCTTTTCTTGTATAACCCTTCTATTGTACATCTGCAGATAGCAGATGAAAGGAAGACACATGCTGAAGAAAGGATGAAGTAGTCAAGCTGTTGGAAGCTCAATTGCGGAGCTCGAAAGTACCATATCTGCCCTGGAGAATCAGGTGAGCTGTCTACTTATATTTCAGTGTTTATTCATTACTTACTGCAGTAACTTTTCTTAAAAATAACACTGGGTATATCCCTTAAGGTCGGCAACATCAAGGAAGAAGCGGAGCGGCAAAGAATTCAGAGAGAAGATTTAGAAGTGGAGCTGCAGAAAGTCAGGCACCAAATGCCATCCGTATCATCCTCTGGGAAAATAAGGAGCTCTGTGGAAGATGGAATGGTTGATTCAACTGCTCATTCAGGTTTGCATGATTACGAGCTTTGTTACCAGTACTGAGTTTTGCATTAGTTAGTTCACTTGCTAGTGGTTGAGCCCACTGCCTTGCCTGGTTTTTCCTTGTTTTCGTGATGAAATGCAGAGCTCCTGCCATAGTTCTCGAGAAAAAGGGTAACAATTGGCTTAACTTTCTCCTGCAGACACTCAAGTGAGATACAGACTGAGCTACTGGGCGCTCAGGAAAGTATCAGAATACTTCAAAAGGAGGTTGCGGAAAAGGAATCAGAGGTAAGGATATATTTTCTAGCCATTTTAGTCTTTTTGTTTCAAAGAGGGACATATGTAATTTTTTTAATAGTATGGGCTATAGTCATTTGTTTGGCACAAATCTTATCCAAACATCATTGGTTTCAATATGCGATCTTTTCTTTACAGATTGCTCAATGCAAGTCACATATATCAGAGCTAAACCTACATGCCGAGGCTGCAGCACGCGAGTATAAGCAGAAGGTAAGCAATTTCATTTTTCTGGTTCATTTCAAGAACTGAAGTTGTCAATAGTTTACAAGAAAGCTAATGAAATATGATTTGGTTAGTTTATGGAGCTGGAGGCTATGGCACAGCAGGTCAATACTGACAATACATCAATAAATGCTTGCTCCACGAGACCGGATAAGATTAGCTTGAAACCTAGAGGATCAGGCTCCCCATTTAAATGTATTGGGTTGGGCTTTGTTCAACAAGTGAATTCTGAGAAAGATGAAGAACTTAGTGCTGCGAAGCAGCGTATTATGGAACTCGAGGGCATAGCAGCTAGTCGGCAAAGGGAGGTGAGATTTCTCTGGATTTTCCACTTCATTCTGTTTATTCTATTTGTAGTTTTACTAACCTATAGTTTTCTTATGTAGATATTCATGTTGAATGCGAAATTAGCTGCAACAGACAGTATGACACACGATGTGATTCGGGATATGTTGGGGGTTAAGATGAATATGACAACTTGGGCAGTAAGAATGCCAGTTCTCTTATTTCTGTTTATGCATTTAAACCAGTATACTTTTGTTAACATGTGCTTATCATACTGTAGACTCTAGTTGACAAACAGCAAAAGATGAGTACAAAAGAGCCAGCTATTTATCAAAATGAAGAATCTAAAGATGAGCTGATGAAGTTGAAGCAGCAGCTTGATGAATTCATTGACGAAAGACAGAGGTAGATACTTCGCCGTTGATGACCTCTTTAAAATCTGAATATAGTTTATATGACCTGCGTGTGAATGTTTTTGCTACAGTTGGATTGATGAAATAAATCAAAGACAATCAGAACTTGGAGCTGCTCGCATTACCATAGAACAGTTACGACAAAAGGAACATTTTATGGTAGCTGAAGTTGACTTGCTGAAGGTATGTCAATTGAGAATTCCACTAGAAAAATAAGGACGCAGTTCTCTCTCTTGCTATGGTAAATGTTTGCTTTGTTGCTATATGAATTGGCTGATATGTTGTAGGCTGAGAATGCAAACTACAAAACCATCATTTTTCATCTTGAAGATGAAGTAAAAAAGCTTAACAGACAACAGAATCTTCAGCTGCGAATTAATCACCATGTCAAAACTAAGGTAACAACTACTTCTAAAACTGCCCTGGTATATCTTAACGTTGCTGTTTCAGCGTCTGATCATCTTTTGTGCATGTTTATCTTCTTGATAGGAGGAAAATATCCTGCTGAAAAAGCAGAATGAAGAACTAAGTGCAAAGCTGCAACAGCTAGGTGTCGTTGTTACCCGCACAAAGGAAAAGCTTGCCCGCTACAAGGTCTCGGATGGAAAAGATCCACATGAACAGATCGAAGAGGAAGAGCTTCTGAGGAAGAAATTAGAGGCGTGTCCACGTTGTTTTCCACCTGTTAGAATTATATATAGTCGGTACAAGGAAACTGATATTCTTCTTGTTCATGTCAACAGGAAAGCGAACAAGATAGAAACAAACTCGCGGAAAACCTATCGAGTTTGTGCACCAGTATTTTGAAGGTATGGATAATTTTACTTATAAGCAAAGCAGTGTCCTTAAGTGGTTGAGCCAACATGAACCCTACTGTTGCTTGCTACAGGTGGCCAGATTTAGAAACCACGAGTCCGATGCGAGTCTTCTGAAAGCAATGGAAGCCTTAAATCAACTCCAATGTTGCATTTCCTCCTTGGAGAGCGAGGTCGAAGATCTAAAAATAAAGGTATATATTACTGTGCAATGGTGCGAACTAACTGAAATCTTGCTATTTACTGACTTGGGAAAAAATCCACCTTCCGCAGTGCAAATTGTCGCGTGAAAAGGCTCGACTGTCGGATCTCCGGAGCGACTCGTCCCGCTGAGCTCGGGGGCGAGAGAGGGCTCCAGATCGCCGAGCGTGTGCAGATCTCCAAGCACTTCGTCTTTCCGATGAGCCAGACATAGGCAAACAAGAGTACATATTACGAGTAGTTTGTTAACTGGTTAGTCATCAGCTAACACCTTTTCTGTAGGCCTTACTTACGCATCCCCTAGTACAGTTGAAGTGAGGATGAGAATCTGGCAATCTCCATTGCTCATGTTGTATTTCTTAATCTACTACCGAACGATGCAGCATTGCATTAGTGAAATCCAGTGCAAATCATTCTTTGTTTGCCCCCATATGAGCTTATACCTTGTTTATGCAACGATGCATGGAACCAATGCTCTTTTACACATAGCATGAGGCCACTAGTCTTGTGTGCATAATTACTGCTGGTCTGAGATGACCATGCTTGCTATATTTTTGCACTGTCTTCTGCTTTGTGTAGACCAACACTTGGACATTAATGTATATGAACTGAGGTGTCATGTGGGGCCCAACAGAACCATCCCCATCCTCAGATTAGTGTCTTGATTTTCAAGTCTTGTTAGTTTGGATTCTAATTTGGGAAGTCTTAATTATTTATGTTCTTGCTTGAAAAAACTTTGTAGCGAGGTCGAAGACTGGGAATAATATTTCTCTATGTTCATGTTTGTCATTTATCATCAGTAATTCCCTCAAATAAATCTACCTTGATCCAGAAAGAATTTTAAACCCATAATATCACTAGTACCGACCGAATCGAGATTGCCGCACCCATTTGTTTTCTTGTAAATCACAGGGAAGATTTGTGTTCGTATTCAGCAACTCAGTTGCTTCTTGCCTGTACCAAGTTCTTTTTTTGAACAAAACGGGCAACATTGCCTCATTTTATTAAAAAAGTAGGAGGGAATTGACCGGTTCATTAGCGGGGAGCGGGCCGAAAACCATTACAAGTGCACCAATGTAGTTATGGAACACCACATTGGGCAGACCCGGCCGACCTGGCTACCCACATGAAACACACACACCGCCTTGGAGAAAAACAACATCAAAGTCATCATTGGGCGTCATCGTCGTCACTCCTCTCCGAGCAAGCGATTCCGACTTCACCTTCGACGACCACCGACGAAGCCCTCGCCGCAGGCGACGCAGAAAACCATGTTGGCATATGCCAAACAGTCGATCCAAAGCGTCGAGGAAGAGGCAGCTCCGACTTCAACGAAGAGCTTCACTGGATAAAGTTGCACACCTTGCACCCACAAATCCGGAGGCCACTGTAGAAAAAGCGTCCAGGGATGCAGAAAAAGTGGCATCGTTGCCTGTACCAAGTTCTTGTGCAATGTACGAGCTGATGCCCAGGGTCTCACTTGAGCCGTATAGCAAGAAGGCTACCAGCACTTATGTGGAGAGCACGGGGCTACGGAGGTGCATGGGGCTACGGAGGTGAGCAAGTTAGGCGAGATGAGGAGGTGGAGATGTGTTGTGGTGACCGGCGGCGCTTTGGTCGTCGACATTTTTCATTATCAATGTAATGATGTCTTTTTCCACGTTTACAAATTCTGTTTAGGTCCGTGCGTATGCCATGATTGTAGCTCAGATCGATTCTACGTACATGTCTGTATCAGCCGCGTGGATCTTCAAACTGCGGCTTCAGCTGCAGCGACGAACTGCAAGAAGCCGTGGAGACTTCCTTTTTCCCGCAGCTCCTCGATTATACCCGGGTGTTCCAACTGACCCTAGTGCGGCTCTGCCGTGCCGGCCCGTAACCACGACAGACCATAGCACACGGACGGTAAGGAAACGCTACCAAGCTGAGGAGGGCGCTGTGGCGCCGCCTATAACTGGCCGTGAAGTCGAAAAGTGTGTGCACGATCCTAGTTCCCCTCTACGCCGGCGTCCTTCGGGAGGCGGGCGTGGCGCTTGCTGCCTTTGGTCCTCCCGGATTTTCGGATCTGTGGAGGTTTTGGTTACCGAGCGTTAATCCCCTTCTTCGTCGCTGTCGGTCCGTCGTCTCCTTCGCGGGTGACTTCGGGCTGCTGGAGGCGGAGATGAACGACCTCTGGGCCCTGGATCATCCTCCCTCTCTGGCTGGTGAGGGAGATCTCGCCTTCCTCTCGACGTTCTCTCGATTTGCAGGTCTTCGTACGTGCTGGCACGCAGAGGCCGAAGATGACGACTTCCCTTCCGCGACTACGTCCGCTTGTTTCAAGGTTTCGCCGGCCCGGTGGTGGTGCGGCGGCGGCGGCGGTGAGGCGCGTCCTCGTCTCGCGTCGAAGTTCTCTGCAGTTCGAGGTCCCTGGGACCGGGTTGTAATTTCCTGTTCTTGTGGGGTGCGTTGTAATGGAAGGTGCTAATAGATCTGGGGTCTTTATCGCAAACAAAAAGAAAACTTTGAAGGATCGACACAAATGCGTGGATGCAATTACAAAATTAGATCACTTCCAAACCGAAGCTACTTGCTGGCTATGCGGCTATACATCTCTTATGAGGGGTGAGACACATGGAGGGTATATATGGCAGTAAGCATTAGTACTTCATTTATTTTTCCTCTGAAATGTGTACAACGATATATTTGAGATAAAATTGTAATCATGAGTATCAACCATAGTATTATGGCGCTTGTGCACAGTTTTCTTCTTCAAGGCGTTGCTTTTGGAGAAATTGGATATCAGGTGTTGTCTTGCTGGTGGTTGTGTTGCTGCTGCAAGGACTGCAACTCTATAGCGGGACTTTTCTTTTATTTTCTTCTTCTTATTGTTTTCGGTTGTATGCATCCATAATACCTTATGGTGTTGCGTTGTTGCAGAGGCTGGGTGTAATTGATATTCCCGCGATATTAATATATATAAACCCTTTTATCTAAAAAAAATAAAAATAAAAAATATGTAATAACATGCATCTATTGGCACCTCTGAACCTACGTACTACTTGTGCAGTTCACAATATGGCATGCCTTAAAATGTTCTACATTTCACTAGAATTGTAAAAATGATTCTTAAGTAGTGTGCTCTTATTAATTTGTTGAGGCCATTTGCCCGAAAGCCATCTCTCTCCTCTTTTCAAAGTGAACCAAAAAAGGTGTTCACCATTTTCCGTGACAACTAAATAACTAACTTTAGTGTTTGGAATTGACTGACGTCCAACAATCTCCGAAAACCTTTGCACCACACTTGAAATGTTCTATGTTTGGTCAATTCCAACTAGTTATATAGGCAGGCTACCTTTCGATTATAAGGATGCAGCTCACTCGGATAGGCGAGGAGGTCATTGCAGTCGATCAAGGTTAAGAGGGGCGGAGTGCCAGAGGTGGCGCCACCGGGAGGAGAGGATCCGGGTCCAAGCGCCGTCCTTTGTGGGGAGGAGGGAGAAGAAGAAAAGCATGGGGGCTACGGAGTGGCCGGAGCCAGCTGGGCAAGGGAGGCGGAGGCGCCTGTGGAGATTTGTGGGGTGGCCGACGACGATTTGGTCAGAATAGCGAGGCGAAAAGAATAACTGGCTCGCTTGCCCTCGATCTTACGACCAATTCAGACTAGCTAGAAGTGGACTCACCCCTTGTCGTCTCTTTGGAGTGGATTGTGGAGGCCTCAGAAGCGGCGACCGGGGCCTGGGGGTCTACTCCGTCGACAGGAGGACTCCGACGAGAAGATAGGGCGGCGCGAGCGCGACACGACTCCGGCGAGCACCAACGAGCTGGCAGTGTCATGTTCGTCAGACACTGAAGGTGGCGTGGTCTATGAGAATCTTGGATTGTTTTTTATGAGCTGAGACCATGAACGACAAGCGTAGGGGGTTTCTACCGGTGTGTATTCACAAACACCGACAACGTTTAACCTTTCTGTAGTTCAGTGCTGGGGAACTAGGACCTCCCACCTCCAATTCTGTCTCCATGTGGAACAACGGAGGCCATGGTTTCTTTAGCCAATGGTGGCTCAGTGCTAGGAGGAGAAGGAGATCATGGGGGACTACAGAGGTGCAGGGGATTACAAGTTACCGGAGCCAGCTGAGCAAGTGAGGCGAAGAGGAGGAGGTGGAGATGTGTTGTGGTGGCCGGCGGTGCTTTGGTCCTTGAAATTTTCATTATCAATGTGAAAATGTCATTTTCCACATTTACATTTTTTTGGGTCCGTGCATATGCCATGATTCTACCCAAATGGATTCTACATACATGTCTGTATCAGCGGTGTGGTTCTTTAAACCGCGGCTCAGTTGCAACTTCTCGGATGGACGAGGATCCGCGAGAAGCTATGGCCGTCCATTTCCTCGTTGCTCAGCAGTTCTGCCCTGGTGTTTCGGTCGGCCTCATGCAGTTCCATCATCCCGGCCCGCAATCGGCGACAGAGGATATCAGACGGTACAGAAACACTATGAAGTTGATGACCCACCGGTGACGCCACCCTTAACGCGCCATGAAGTTGCAAAGTGTATGCAAGATCGGGCAGATGGCTTTGTTGCTCATCCATATGACTACCTTGCGCGGATCTTTTGCTATAGATGCACTCTTCTTCTGCACATACATGTCACTCGTCACATGTTACTTTCATCCTAAATCCCAATGCCCTCCATGCCTAAAACTGTGATGGATTGAAACAAACAAACAAACATGGATGCAAATACAAAAGATCACTTCCAAGCTGAAGCTACTTACTATATGGCTATGGCTATACCTCTCCTGGAAGGGGTGAGACACATGGAGTATATATATGGCAGTAAGCATTAGTACTTCATTTACTTTTTTCTTCCAAATGTGTACAACAATATATTTGAGATAAAGTTGTAAAAGTATAGTGTATTCTCTAATAGGAATACCTACCTACCATAGTACTATTATGTAATAACATGCATCTATTGCCACCTCTGAACGTACTACTTGTGCAAAAGCACTGCATTCTCTAATATGGAAGATATAGATATATGCCAGTAAGCACTAGTATTTATTTGTTTTTTTCTTACAAAATGTGTACAACAATATCTATGAGATAAAGTTGTAATACTACGATATACTATTTTCTAATAGGAATACCTACCACAAGTCCATAATACTACTGTGTAATGACGTGCATCTATGTCCACCTCAGCAAGTCACTAAGTCAGCATACATACACGTAAATAAGCATTGCATTCACAAGAATATGGTGTCATAAAAACATCAGCAATGGTGAGTCGATGTAAAGAAAAATATGACATGCGTTGATTTTTTTAGGTTTCACTCGAATTATAAAAGTGATTCTCAAGTAATGTGCTTTTACTAATTAGTTGGGGGCCTTTGTCAGAAAGCCATCTCTTCTCTCTTTTCTCTATGAACCAAAAAAAGTGTTCACTATATTCTATGACACTCTAAATTAACTGAACCTCCAGTGTTTGGAATCGATCGATGTTAAGCAATCTTCGAACAACCTTTTGCAACAAAAGCGAGTCATTATGTCGGAACCTTTGCCATCATGGCGGCATAAAGCTCAATACGGTTTTCAATATATGAATTCACCCGGGTTTACCCACTAGTCGGCAATTTTCTATTACATGGTCGATACACATTTGTTGTGAAGTACTTGCACCATTCGTATAGAAGGCCCGGTTCCATATTTAGTTTTCCAAAACACGTGCCACTTCCTCTCCCTCTCCCTCTCACGAGATGAATTAACTGATTTTTCCACGTTGTATCTCGCTTGTTACTAATGCATACGTTGCATGTTCCAACTCAAGAACCAACATACAAAATTTATTTCTCTACTCTCTTACGCTTGGTATACATGACTGGTTACAATAAACAACCTAACTCACGTAGGGGATTTGATGTACAACTTGAACATTTAGTTTCAATCATTTACATACGCGTCGGCGAAATACAATGGGTAGCAAGTAGCACATGAAAGAATTTAGCAATTAAGTGCCTTACGAGCGACACTTTGAGTTTTTATGGATGTCCTACTCAATACGGCTGGATCGTTCGGTGTTGTGACTCGTGTGCGTCTTTGGTGCCGAGTGATGTAACTCGGGGCGGCGGCCCTGTGGTTGGTGGTGTGTGTTGTGGCGTTCGGTAGGCTAGCGTCTTTTGATGATGGTCTGTTTTTCTCATAACCATGGCGATGGTGTGGTTTTTTGGCCCGGTCTTTCTTATAAAATAGGTCAATTTTTTCTTCTATATATACGAACCATAGGATCGCCCTGCTCTCGAGAGGTTACTCGAAAAATAATCCGCTTCTTTTTTCCTCTTAATTCTGCTACGATTACCAAGGGCAACGCTTCATGTGTGAGTGTGACTGGGTTAGAGATCTTGTGCCGATCGAGTTTGGCAGCCACGGCTACCACTCATTTGGCAACCACACGCAGCAAGCCATTCTTTATGCAGATCTGCTTCAATATAGTCATGTGTCTAATACAATATTGTTTACACAATGAATTTTGCAGTGGATCCGTAGTTACAGTGGTAGCCACAAGCTATACATGCAGCGAGTAAAGTGTATGATTGGTTCGACAAAATTCAACTCTACCAATTACTTGGTTATGTGCAAAGTTTACTTTCTGCTTGGATGATTGCCAAAATTTTGTAATATCGTTGTTCGTAGAAACTTAGAATATCGTTATAACTCATAAAATGTATTTTTCCACGTTTACAAATTTTATTTGTATCAGTGCATATGCTATGATTCTATCTCACATGGATTGGATGTACGTGCGTGGATTTTCAAACTGCGGCTTTAGTTGCAGCTTCGGGGAGCAGCGAGGCGCGGCAACCTTTTTCCCTGCTGCTCCCCTAGCGTTCAGGTCGAACTTGTGCGGTTCCGCCGTACCGGCCCGCAACCAGCTAGCAGAGGATAAAAGACGGACGGTAAAGAAACACCACGAAGTTGAGAAGAGCATGTTAGTGCCGCCACTCGTAACATGTTACTTTCATCCTAAACTAGCAAGGGAAAATAATTTCGTCGAAATTTCGAACTAACGATTCCCGCTAAGGGACGAGAAAATATAATCTCGCACAAAAGTCTCGTGTAAATTTAAATAATTCCAATGATTTTAGACTACGAAAGTACTTAGACCATTTTACTTGCAAGTAAGGCCTCTACTCTACTGGCTGGGTCTTTGTAGTCAATTGGGAGATTCTGTGTTCGATTCCAGCAATATTTTATTTTTTTTACATTTATTTGAACGTCAGACTATAAATCTGTCCGAATTTTTGAAATATTTCTTCGAAAATTCGTTAATTTCTCCAAATTCGAGAATCTCTGGGAGGTGCGAAAGAAATTTGCAAAACGAAATGTTAAACCCTCCACTGATCGCGATGCTTTTAAGAGTAGAGGAGTTGATCCGGATGCAACGGAATCCGGCAGCACGCTTAATGAACAAGCACTCAAGAACAGGGCAAGAAGCAATCAAACTGCTCAGTGAGCACTCTGAGACGCTGATATGATCAATTCCTAGCTGCTTAAGCAGGCGGAATTGAAGTGCTTGGACGGTGCTGTTGGAGAGGTCGCATCCCGTGATGTGTGACAACACGGAGGGTGGTCGAGAAGCGGAAGGTGGATGCAGACAACGGATGGTTTCGGCCGTACCACGCATCCAGCTCTTGTACCTTGTCCAGAGCCGGGGAACGGTGCCAGGCCTCTACGATGGCATCCCGGTTCCTGAGATAACGCCGACGTGTTGGCACGCAGAAGCGGCGGGCAGGGGCCAGGTGCGAGGAAAGGATGCCTGACACGACGAGCTTGCTCGGATCGGCGAGGTCGTTGCAGTCCAGGTTAAGAGGGGCGGAGCGCCAGAGGTGACGCCATCGGGAGGAGAGGATCCGTGTCCGAGCGCCGTCCTTTGTGGGGAGGAGGGAGATGATCTGGTGGAGGGGGTCGTCGGGAAGGGTGATGATGCGGTCGGTGCCTCCTCCGTCTTCCCCAACTCCGGGAAACACCGGTCTGCTCCACTTCGAACTAGGACCTCCCGCCTCCATTTCTTTCTCCACGTGGATGGATTAGAGGAGGCCAGGGTTTGCTTTAGTCAAGGGCCATCAATGCTAGGGAGCTGGAGGAGGAGGTGGAGATGTGTTGTGGTGGCCGGCGGCGTGGTCGTTGACATTTTTCATTATCAATGTGAAAATGTGTTTTTTCCACGTTTACAAATTTTGTTTGAGACCGTGCATATGCCATGATTCTAGATCCGATGGATTGTATGTACATGCCTGCTTTAGCTACGTTGATCTTCAAACTGCGGCTACAGTGGCCATCCTTTTCCCCGTGGCTCCTCAATTCTACCTTGGTGTTCCAGATGACATGGTGCGGCTTCTCCGCGCCGGCCCGCAACGCGCGACAGAGGATAGCACATAGACGGTAAAGAAACATTACGGAGTTGTGAAGTGTATGCATGATCTAGCTGAGGATTTACTTGATCTTCTATATGACTATGTGGCACTGAATTTTTGCTACAGAAACACGCTACTATTGCATGTACATGTCACTTGTAACATATTACTTTCATCTCAAAGCCCAATGCCCTCCATGCCTAAAACTTTGAAAGATCGACAAAAACGAACGTGGATGCAAGTACGAAAGATCATTTCTAGGCTGAAGCTACTTGCTCTATGGCTATACCTATCCTATGAGGGGTGAGACACAGACACATGGAGGAAAAATGCAGATCCACAGTCCCGTTGGCACCAAAGGGTTATCTGTACCGTCCATCCGGTGAGATCCGACGGCAGCATGTTGGTCAACATTTCCACGCGTATTTTGTAGAAAAGTCCATATCTTTTCAGCCTTTCACAAATTCGATCACCCAGATTTCGAATCATAAACCCAGATTTCAAATCAGAAAAATAAATTGTATATTGTTGGAGAGTTTTTTAAAGGATATTTTTTCCCAGAAAATATTCAACGATAAGAAAAATATTGTTTTTCAATAAAATTCGACCAATTTTAGGAAGTTTCAAATAACGTATCATAGTATAAGATTTTCGTAGCTTTTTTCAATGAATGAGACAAATTCAACAATATAAAATTATAGTTTTTTAAGAATATTGAACAATATTCAGAAAAGTTTCAAATATTTTCATACAAATTTCTCAGTTTTTATTTTAGGAAAGGTTTTGCTGGTTTAGTTTAATTCAAAATACATAATATTTTCTGCAGGCTTGGAGTAGAAAAGTTTCAACATTTTTGAGTTTCACTCATTTTTCGTACAAGGTTCAGAGAAGATTCTCAAGATAAAATGCTAACTTAGTATCAGACAATTACAATTTCGGATTTTCGTTCATATTTCACACGAGAATAAAGAGTGGTACCAATATTCTCCACATCCATATGAAAATGGAGAAAATAAATATTAATTCAACAAAGTTCGCTTATTTTTTCATTCATATATGACACGATTCATTACAATTTCATTTCCAATTGACACAATATTCACATGTTTAGCGTGATTCCAAATACAGAATATACGCCTACAACACAAATTCAATCCATTTTCATCACATTCATGCATTTTTTTGAACCATAATCATCACAAATTTACACAGGATTTACATAAACTGCATTGAAACAGGAATCAATGTCGTCTCCAATTCATCCAACAAGCGCCCAGATCCACAATTGTTTCACACAGAGAAAAATATGAATCCAACACATGCAAAATCATTTAAGAAAGAAGCAACCGTAGCTCCAGATCCATTTCAGAAAAAGAAGGGGCTTCAGATGTTTAGCGTGATTCCGAATACAGAATATACGCCTACAACACAAATTCAATCCATTTTCATCACATTCATGCATTTTTTTGAACCATAATCATCACAAATTTACACAGAATTTACATAAACTGCATTGAAACAGGAATCAATGTCGTCTCCAATTCATCCAACAAGAGCCCAGATCCACAATTGATTCACACAGAGAAAAATATGAATCCAACACATGCAAAATCATTTAAGAAAGAAGCAACCGTAGCTCCAGATCCATTTCAGAAAAAGAAGGGGCTTCAGAAAACATCACGCGGTCATGTATCTTCCATTAAAAATCCATGGGGCTGCTGGCGTCCATGGGGGGAGCAGCACGAGCAGCAGAGGACGAGTTGGACAAAATATGAATCCAACAAATCGAGCATTCCGTTACAAATCCATACCAGAAATTATATGAACAAATATCCAAACAATTTTCCTTTAGAAAAAGAGAGAAAGCAAGATCCAATCAATATCATCCGAACAAAATCTACAGAACCGGATCTGGAAAAATCCAAGAGAAACGTGAAAAAATCTGTACCGAGAAATCCACACAATATTCAAAACGTGGCCTCGATCGAGATCCACTCAAAGAAAATCAGTTATGTTTTCGTACAAAATCAAGAATGAAAACCCAAAGAAACAAGACTGAATTCACAGTTAAACCAAGAAAAAGGAAAGAAAATCAAAGACGCAAAGAAAACCAAGTCTCATACACTGCTCATTAAAGTTTCATAAGAAATTCACAGGCTGAGAAAAGGAAAAACAAGGGGCTTGAAAAAACTTCACGGATAAGACAGATCCTCCATTCACAAACGAGAAACGCAAGAAAAAAAATCCCCAATATGAGTTGTCGTTGCCTCCCTACAAGCAACCAGCCACCATGCTTCAGATCCCATTATGTTCTAGACCAACATGGTGGAACCTTGCCGTCCGTGTTGTCGTGTTGCCTTGGGAGCTACGGATCTGGACAAGAAAATCACCACCAAAAAAGAAGTAAGATGAAGAGAAACATCTGGTTCGAACAACCAGATCCGGAGTCACGGACAAGGCAATAGATCGCGGCGGCCACGGACAATGGCGTGTAGGACGAGGAGGTCGTGGCCGTTGTAGAAGTGGGTGCAGCCTCCCTCCAAGGCGGCATCACCGTCGCGACATCCCTCCATGGCGCCGTCGCCGTCGCGTTCTCCGCGCCTCGGTCCTCGCACGAAGTGGTGGCGGACTCCTCGCCATGGCTGGGGCCGCCGCTGGCCGGAGATCCTCGCCGCCGAGGGTAGGCAGTGGCTAGGTGGACGGCAGGGGTCGGCGGAGCGCACCAGATCCGTCAGCCAAAGCAACGGATTCGGCGGCGGCAGCGGGAGGCGCGGTGGGCAGCGGCGACGGGAGGCGAACTGGGGCGGGCGGCGGAACTGGGCTAGGGTTTGGCTCCGGGCCGGCTGGCTTTAAATAGGGGGGGGGGGGGGGGGGTCGGAGTGCGGGGCAAAAATGCAAAAACGCCACATGGATTGACTTTTCCGCTCCTCCAGGCAATGGACGGTATAGATAACCCGTTGGTGCCAAAGGTAGTCTGGAATTTCACATGGAGTGTATATATGGCTGTAAGCACTAGTATTTCATTTATTTTTCCTCTGAAATGTGTACAACGATATATTTGAGATAAAGTTGTAATCAGAATATCTACCATAGTACTACTATATGTACTAACATGCATCTATTGCCACCTCTGAACGTACGTACTACTTGTGCAGTTCATATATGGCATGCCTTGAAATGTTCTATGTTTCACTCGAATTGTAAAAATGATTCTCAAGTAGTGCGCTCTTACTAATTTGTTGAGGCCCTTTGCGCGAAAGCCATCTCTCTCTCCTCTTTTCTATGTGAACCAAAAAAAAGTGTTCACTATTTCCGTGATACGCTAAATCAATGACCTATAGTGTTTGGAATCGACTGACATCAAAAAATCTCCGAACAACCTTTGCACCACACTAGAAATGTTCTATGTTTGGTCAATTCCAACTAGTTATACAAGCAGGCTACCTTTCAATTATAAGGATGCTTGATACGACACCAGCGGATAGGCGAGGTCATTGCAGTCGAGGTTAAGAGGGCGAAGCGCCAGAGGTGGCGCCACCGGGAGGAAAGGATCCGGGTCCGAGCGCCGTCCTTGTGGGGAGGAGAGAGAAGAAAAGCATGGGGGCTACGGAGTGGCCGGAGCCAGCTGGGCAAGGGAGGCGGAGGCGCCTGTGGAGATTTGTGGGGTGGCCGACGACGGTTTGGTCAGAATAGCGAGGGAAAAGAATAACAGGCTCGCTTGCCCTGGCTCTTACGACCATTTCAGACTAGTAGAAGTGGACTCACCCCTTGTTCGTCTCTTTGGAGTGTACTTTGCAGGCCTCAGAAGCGGCGACCTGGGCCTGGGGGTCTACTCCGTCGACATGAGGACTCCGACGAGAAGCTAGGGCGGCGCGACGCGACTCCGGTGAGCACCAACGAGCTGGCAGTGTCATGTCCGTCAGACACTGAAGGTGGCGTGGTCTCTCAGTCTCTGAGAATCTTGGATTGTTTTTTTTATGAGCTGAGACCATGAACAACAAGCGTATGGGGTTTCTACCGGCATGTATTCACAAACTCCGACAACGTTTAACCTTTTTGTAGTTCAATGCTGGGAGAACTAGGACCTCCCGGCTCCAATTCCGTCTCCATGTGGAACAGAGGAGGCCATGGTTTGCTTTAGTCAATGGGGCCTCGGTGCTAGGAGGAGAAGGAGATCATGGGGGCTACGGAGGTGCGGGGGACTACGAGTCACCGGAGCCAGCTGAGGAAGTGAGACGAGGAGGAGGAGGAGGTGGAGATGTGTTGTGGTGGCCGGTGACGCTTTGGTCGTTGACATTTTTCATTATCAATGTGATCACGTCTTTTTCCACGTTTACAATTTTTTTTGGGTCCGTGCATATGCCATGATTCTACCTTAGATGGATTCTACATACATACTTGTATCAGCGTTGTGGATCTTCAAACTACGGCTTCAGTTGCAACTTCTCGGATGGGCGAGGATCCGCGAGAAGCTATAACCATCCTTTTCCTCGTTGCTCCCCAGTTCTATCCTGGTGTTTCGGTCGACCACGTGCAGTTCCATCGTTCCGGCCCGCAATCGGTGAAAAATGATATCAGACGGTACAGAAACAATACAAAGTTGAGGGCTGACTGATGGCGCCACCCTTAACGCGCCGTGAAATTGCGAAGTGTATGCAAGATCGGAATGATGGCTATGCTGCTCACCCACCTGACTACCTTGCACGGATCTTTTGCTATAGATGCACTCTTCTTCTGCACATACATGTCACTCGTCACATGTTACTTTCATCCTAAATCCCAATGCCTTCCATGCCTAAAACTGTGATGGATTGAAACAAACAAAAAAACATGGATGCAAGTACAAAAGATCACTTCCAAGCTGAAGCTACTTACTATATGGCCATGGCTATACCTCTCCTGGAAGGAGTGAGACACATGGAGTATATATATGGCAGTCAGCATTAGTATTTCATTTATTTTTCCTTCCAAATGTGTACAACAATATATTTGAGATAAAATTGTAATAGTATAGTATATTATCTAATAGGAATACCTACCTATCATAGTACTACTATGTAATAGCATGCATCTATTTCCACCTCTGAACGTACTACTTGTGCAAAAGCATTGCATTCTCTAATATGGAATATAAAGATATATGCCAATAAGCACTAGTATTTATTTATTTATTCCTACGAAATGTGTACAACAGTATGTTTGAGATAAAGATGTAATACGACAATATACTATTCTCTAATCGCAATACTTACCACATGCCCACGATACTACTGTGTAATAGCATGCATCTATTGCCACCTCAGCATACATACCTGTAAAGAAGCATTACATTCACAAGAATATGTTGTCATAAAACCATCCGCGTTGGTGAGCCGATTTAAAGAAAAATATGGCATGCGTTGAATTTTTTACGTTACACTCGAATTATCAAATCGACTCTCAAGTAATGTGCTTGGGGCCGTTTGCCCGAAAGACCTGTCTCCTCTTTTCTCCATAAACCAAAAACGTTTTCACTATTTTCTATGACACTCTAAATTAATTGAACCTCCAATGTTTGGAATCAATCGATATCAAGCAATCTTCGAACAACCTTTTGCAACAAAAGCAAGACCTTCAGATACAGAACCTTTGTCATCATGGCGGCATAAAGCTCAATATGGACTTCAATATGAATTCATTTGGATCTCACATGTAATTTCTCCCACTTGTCGGCAATTTTCTGTTACACGGTTGATACATATTTCGTGTGAAGTACCTGCACCATTTAATTATGCAAGGCCCCGTTCTATGCTTAGTTCTCCACAAACACGTGCCACTCTCTCTCAATCTCCCTCTCACGATCGAGATGAATTAACTGATTTTACCACCTTGTATCTCGACTGTTTTTAATGCATATGTTGCATGTTCCAACTCAACAACCAACAGGTGATCAGTTTCTTTCTCTACTCTCTTACGCTTCGTATACATGATTGGTTACTATAAACGACTTAACTCACTTAGACTAGTCATAGTGAGGAGTATCATATAATCATGCATATGATACTAATCTATGTTACTACCTCCACTATGAGTAGTAACATATTTGTGGTATCATAGAGTATAGCATTAATTAGGTGTAGACTCATCATGTCTTGGAATGCGTTATGTTACGGTATCTACCTATGATACCACCATCATCTCTTTCATCATTAATTGCAGTGCCGCATCATATTTTTGCCAACATGGCACGCATGATACTACCTATGATACCACTATGGTTAGTCTTAGGGGATTTGATGTACAACTTGAATGATTAGTTTCAATTGTTCACGTACCCATCAATGAAATACAATGGGTAGCAAGTAGCACATGAAATAATATAGCAATTAAGTGCCTTACGACTTACGAGCGACACTTTGAGCTTGTATGGATGTCCTACTCAATACGGCTAGGTCGTGTGGCGTTGTGACTCATGTGGGGCTTTGGTGCTGAGAGACGATGTAAATCAGGACGGCGGCCCTGGGGTTGGTGGTGTGTTTTGTGGCGTTCGGTGGGCTAGCGATTGTGAATGACGGTCACCTTTTTGTGGGGGTTTTACGGCTCTATTTTTCTCATAACGATATTGTTTTTGGATCCGGTCTTTCTTATAAACTGGGTCAATTTTTTTTTCTATACATACGAATTGTAGGAACACCTTGCTTTAGTAGGAAAAAAAATCTGCTTCTCTTTATTCCTTTTAATTCTGCTACCATTACCAAGGGCAACGCTGCGCCTGCACGTGTGAGTCAGTGAGTGTGACTGGGTTAGAGATCTTGCGCCGATCGAGTTTGGCAGCCACGGCTACCACTCATTTGGCAACCACACGCAGCAAGCCATTCTTTGCAGATCCTTAATTCATTATACTCAGCTCTTCGGAAATTTGGGATGGGCAGGAACGATTTTATCTTCAAGGCTTGCAGCCTGATCTATATAGAGCACTTTTAAGACTGGATTGAGGTGGTTGAAGCGCAGAGCGAACAGAAGAAAATATGAACTTTTGAGACTGCGTAGATAGCTTCTATTGAATTTCAACCTTTTTCTTCTCTTTGTGTAGAAATCCCTCGTACTTTATGAACAAAAGATAATAATATTACACAGTAAAGTCCTACTGTTTTCGAAAAAAATTAGTACCCACCAGAATTGAATTAATATTACTCATGCACTACGGGAAAATCCCCAGTTTCCGACGGCCATTTCGTTGCCGACGGTTTTTTTTTGGGCCGTCGGCATACAGTGCATATCCCGACGGCTTTTACAATGGCCGTCGGCAAAAGCCATACCGTCGGCATACATAATCTTTGCCGACGGTTTTATTCGTGCGGCCGTCGGCATATACAAGACCGTCGGCATGTAGGCGGCCACGTGGCAGTCCCGTTTGTTCACCGACGGAAGTCTAACAGCGGCAGCTATATGCCTACGGCCGGCCGTCGGCATATCTTTTTTCTGCTTCGAAAAACATATGTGCAGAAGCAAGATTCGAACCCAGCACCTTCTAGCACCAATCAGCTTACAGTGATGAGATAACCATCTGACCGGTTGGTCGTTGTTGTACAGACATGAGTTACTCTTCTATATGTATAGTATTTTCACGGTAGTACTAAACATCAAAAAAAAATTGTTTGAAGACAAGTTTGAAATATTTGTGTATACATAATTATTTATTTATTTATAACACTTATAAGAAAAAATATATTTTCCTCAAATATATTTCCATACATAATTATTTATTGTGTTCAAATACATTTACACATATATCTGCACCATTTATAAGTACAATTATATTATGCTCAAATATATTTGCATACATAATTTTTCCCTCGACACTAGGTCACATATAATGACACATTGCGAAGGATTTCCATTTTTTTGATTTCATTTGAATTATTTATGTCGATTTCAAAATGCGATCAAAATTGACGACACGACCTTTCTAAGCTAGGGGTTGAATCCTGCCGAACTTTTGGTGTATCTCTGATAAAATAACTACTTGTGTATCTAAAAATGATTTTTGCCAAAGGATTTATTTTTTTAGTATTTTTTCACTTTCTTTCATTTTTTCGAAAAAAATGTCAAAATGGCCGCCATGGCCATTCATTGAAAGGGGACGAATTTTCCAGAACTATCAATGATTCTGTGATATAATCACTACTTGTGTACCTTAAATTGATTTTTGTAAAAAAATCAGAGCAAACTATCACACAGTTGGAGTTCAAATTTGAATTACTTTCGAAAAATCGACATAAAGTCATTTAAATGGGCGAAATTAGGTAGAAAGCGAGAAAAGTCCTAATACTTGGGGATTATCCATCACATATGGACTAATGTGTGTGATAATTGTAAGGGTTACAATTTGCACCATATTTTTTTGTAGTTGCTTCATAAAAAAGTCATTTTTGGCACCTAGAAAATGGAAAATGATATTTGTAAAATAATTTGACAACTCAATTTGGCAACATTGTTTCCCATACCAAGATACACCTATGTGTCAAATATGGGCACTTTATCACAAACTATGGCATGGGAATGGCCATAACTTGGTCTTTTTGTGAATGATTTTTTTGGAAAGTTTGTAAAAACTCATGTTTATTATTTTCCCTAGAAACTAGTACACATAAAGGGACTCCATGCCAAAGGATTTCTTTTTTTGAGTATTTTTTCACTTTCTTTGATTTTTTCGAAAAATTTGTCAAAATGGCCGCCATGGCCATTCATTGAAAGGGGGTGAATTTTTCAAAACTATCGATGGTTCTATGATATAATCACTACTTGTGTACCTTAAAATGATTTTTGTAAAAATTTCAGAGCAAACTATCACATAGTTGTAGTTCAAATTTGAATTACTTTCGAAAAATCGGCATAAAGTAATTTAAATGGGCGAAATTAGGTAGAAAGCAAGAAAATTCCTAATACTTGGGGATTATCCATCACATATGGACTACTTTGTGTGATAATTGTAAGGGTTACAATTTGCACCATATTTTTTGTAGTTGCTTCACAAAAAAACCCATTTTTGGCACTTAGAAAATGAAAAATGATATTTGTAAAAATAATTTGACAACTCAATTTGGCAACATTGTTTTCCACACCAAGATACACCTATGTGTCAAATATGGGCACTTTATCACAAACTATGGCATGGGAATGGCCATAGCTTGGTCATTTGGCTTGAAACCTATACATGTTTATAGACGATAGACCTTTTTGTGAATGATTTTTTTGGAAAGTTTGTAAAAACTCATGTTTATTATTTTCCCTAGAAACTAGTACACATAAAGGGACTCCATGCCAAAGGATTTCTTTTTTTGAGTATTTTTTCACTTTCTTTGATTTTTTCGAAAAAATTGTCAAAATGGCCGCCATGGCCATTCATTGAAAGGGGGAATTTTTCAAAACTATCGATGGTTCTATGATATAATCACTACTTGTGTACCTTAAAATGATTTTTGTAAAAATTTCAGAGCAAACTATCACATAGTTGTAGTTCAAATTTGAATTACTTTCGAAAAATCGGCATAAAGTCATTTAAATGGGCGAAATTAGGTAGAAAGCAAGAAAATTCCTAATACTTGGGGATTATCCATCACATATGGACTAATTTGTGTGTTAATTGTAAGGGTTACAATTTGCACCATATTTTTTGTAGTTGCTTCACAAAAAAACCCATTTTTGACACTTAGAAAATGAAAATGATATTTGTAAAAATAATTTGACAACTCAATTTGGCAACATTGTTTCCCATACCAAGATACACCTATGTGTCAAATATGGGCACTTTATCACAAACTATGGCATGGGAATGGCCATAGCTTGGTCATTTGGCTTGAAACCTATACATGTTTATAGACGATAGACCTTTTTGTGAATGATTTTTTTGGAAAGTTTGTAAAAACTCATGTTTATTATTTTCCCTAGAAACTAGTACACATAAAGGGACTCCATGCCAAAGGATTTCTTTTTTTGAGTATTTTTTCACTTTCTTTGATTTTTTCGAAAAATTTGTCAAAATGGCCGCCATGGCCATTCATTGAAAGGGGGTGAATTTTTCAAAACTATCGACGGTTCTGTGATATAAGTACTACTTGTGTATCTTAAAATGATTTTTGTGAAAATATCAGAGCAAACTATCACACAGTTGTAGTTCAAATTTGAATTACTTTCGAAAAATCGACATAAAGTCATTTAAATGGGCGAAATTAGGTAGAAAGCGAGAAAATTCCTAATACTTGGGGATTATCCATCACATATGGAGTACTTTGTGTGATAATTGTAAGGGTTACAATTTGCACCATATTTTTTGTAGTTGCTTCACAATAAAACCCATTTTTGGCACTTAGAAAATGGAAAATGATATTTCTAAAAATAATTTGACTACTCAATTTGTCTTTCTAACGAGAGGAAAATTTGTGGTGCCCTACCAATCAGCATCATGGTGTAGTAATCTTTTGCATCGCATAATTTAAAAATCCCTATTTCTAAAACCATCTTCTTTATGAAAAATATTTTATGAAAATGCTTTGTAATTCTAAAATGAGAAGTAAAAAAAAATTATGGGGCAACCAGCCCAGCCCAGCCCAGCTAGCTGACGCACACCAGCCCAACACCACCCAAGCCCCACCTACAGCTTGACCTAATCCCCACACGCATACCAGCCACACAGCACAGAACACACTCTCCTCATCTCTTCCTCCTCTTCTCCATCGAGCGCCGCCACTCTCCTCCTCTCTTCCTCCTTCGATCCAGCCTGCCGCCGCACCTCTTGCGTCCGTCCTCGCCCGCTCCGGCCGGCCTCTGGCTGTGCAGCCGCTCCTGGCCGTCCCCGACCTCGCCATGGAGGAGGGCTTCTACTGTTCTGAGGGAGCCGCTGAACGCGACGGCGGAGAGCGGCGCAGTACATAGGTCGTCTGCACCCCCGTCCCTTCCACTCCTGCGAGCAGATCGACCGGCGCCGCGGCCGGGCCTGCTCGCCGGCGCGCGCGTCCGTGCTTGAGCCCACGGGCGCGCCTATGTCTACGTCACCGACGGCGGATCCTGCACGGCGGCAACCGGTACGCGCCAGCGGAGGGCCTTCGTCCACCACGCTGCTTCAAGTCGTCGCCGTTCTCGTTCTTCCCCGCCGGAAACGAAGCCGTGGAGATGGCAGCCTGCTGCTGCAACCAGGTCCAGCTCCGGGTGCAGACTGTATCCACCAGACCGCAGGTGAGGACCCCCGTCCCCGTTTCAATGTTTGGTTCCCTGTGGAACGCCCAAGATTAGCTCAGTAAATTACTTAGATGTGTTTTTTGTAGAGACCTAAATGGTGAGGAAACGCAAATGGTTGCTCTAGCTGGTTGAATCCTCCGTGTTATTGCTGCCAATGCAGATTCAGAGACTAGTCTTGTGGAATAATCATGTGCATGTCAATATGATCACAACTTTGATATTATTTTCTGTGCAGTTTCTAGTGTATGTATGTGCAGTGCGTAGTGTATCTATCCATTGTGAATTCGGTTTCACTACTAGCTGAGTAAAATACCTAGATGTAGATGCAGTGGCACCTAGCTGATAACTCCACATGTTAAAATTATTTTGTACTTCACTGCTGTAATTAAAAATATTGCAAATGCTTCACTACCGTAATTAAAATTTATGCAATACTTGTTGCTTGTTGAAGCTTGCTTGCTGTGAATATTGCTTGCAATACTTTTATTGCTTGCAATATTCTTCAGTATCTTGTTATGTTATCCATTTCGGGAGTCCTTGATGTTCTGAGTATATTTATGCCTGTTTTTGCTGGGATCGTATATTCATGCCTTGTTGTCCTTGTATTTGTAAAGTTGGGATCAGTATATTCATGCCGTGGAGTTGGGATCAGTATCATGTCGATGTCCTTGTATTTGAGAAGTTGTCAACTCATTGGTCATGAGAAAAAGGTCAATGATGCCATACATACCCAGATGCCATACAAGTCCCAGTTTAGCCTAAGTTATTCATGTTTTTTGCACTCCATGCTCCAGTTTAGCCTAAGTTATTCATGTTTTTCGCACTCCATGCTCTGGTACCACACGTTACATGTTCCAGAGTACTAGTGAAGGCAAAACTAACTGCAGGTTCATCATGATCTTGCAGTTATCTTGATTTTGCATAGATTCATCTTGATCTCGCACAGGTTCATCTTGATCACGTGGACTGAAATTCAGATCAGGTTCATCCATGCAGGTTCCCTGTTGCTGCTAACGGAGATCGCTATGACGAGTACGTGGAGTTGCGGAGCTGCTGCTACAGATGATCATGTGTGGAGGAGCACAACACGGTGAGCTACAGCGCGGGGCCGTGCCCGGGAGGTACTTGCAGATTCAAGACTAGTCTTTTGATAATTCTATATGCATGTTTATATATATGCATTCAGACTTCAGATTATTTTCTGCCGCTTATGGGTATTTGTCTAAATCAAGATGCAGACCAGGAGGCAGACGTGATGGTCTCCACAGCAAGGAGCATTGCATCCGAGCCTGTGATGCCTCTTGCAGCAAGGAGCAGTGCCGCTAGTTTATGTGAGATGCAGGTGTGAACATATAGGAAATAACTGCTGTATATACTTGTTCCTTTTGGTTTTTCTTATCTAGACAGATTTCCATTGTTAAATCTTGCTTGGTGATATATGTATAGATAATACACAACAGCTGGTTATGATGATCTGGTATATGCCTGACATAGATAACTCCTACACATGTTTCCTTGCTGGGATTTAGTTTTTGTTTATATCTATGGTGTTCTTGGGGTCATATGGTCACCGAAGTGTATCTTATATAGTTCTAGATCATCTATATGCCTTCCTAGCTGCTTCAACTTGATCCTGTCTACTTTCCTGTTTTAGCTGTTTCTTGAACTGTTTTCTTGCTTTTGACAGGTGGCTGAAAACTAAATTGTATAGTGGGTTAACAATTGCTCAATGTTAAGGCATAAGACATTGTAATTTCCATTGTTGAATCCTGTCATTGTAATTAGCCATTTATTGGCTAATATTTTTTGCATTGTAATTTCCAGTCCTGAATCCTGTCATTGTAATTAGCCATTTATTGGCTAATATTTTTTTTGGTTCTGGTCATCAAGTATGCCGACGGCAAAACCGTCGGCATATACTCCAGGTATGCCGACGGCTTTTGCCCTCGGCATACAGGTGGACGGAAGTTAACCAGGAGGTGCCACGTGGCCGCTGTATGCCGACGGTCAGGCCGTCGGCGAACTTGTGGTCGCCGTGAGATGACCGTTTCTGTTAGTTTGTATGCCGACGGCTTTGTATGCCGACGGCCAACGAAAACCGTCGGCACTGTGTTGTATGCCGACGGCTTCCATATCCTGACGGTATTTTGTCCGTATGCCGACGGAGAAGAAGACGACGGCCGGATGCCGACGGTGGCCGTCGGCATAGAGCAATGCCGACGGGTTTCCTATCTTTGCCGACGGTTCTTGGCCGTCGGGAACTGCAGCTTTTCCCGTAGCGATGGACGAAAGATTTCAAGCAGCTGGCAGCACCTTAATTACAATGGTGTGAATTAGTTAACAATCTTCCAACTTTATTCTTTTCTCAAAAAAAAAAAACTATCACCAATGGAGAAAGAAATTGAACAAAGTAAGAACCTAGAAACTGGGAACAAGATCTCTAACCAATTGGACCACAAAAGGCAGTGACAATTGTATTTTGACCAAGTGAGTATCGCATATACACAGTCACGTGTCTAGTACAATACTATTGTTTACACAATGAATTTTGCAGTAGATCCGTAGTTACAGTGGTAGCCACAAGCTATACATGCAGCGAGTAAGGTGTATGATTGGTTGATGACAAAATTCAACTCTACTAATTTATTGGTTTTGTGCAAAAATTAGTTCTGCTTGGATGATTGCCAAATTTTTGTAAGATCGTGGTCCGTAGAAACTTAGAATATCGTTATAACTCATAAAATGTATTTTTCCACGTTTACAAATTTTATCTGTATCTGTGCATATGCTATGATTCTATCTGACATGGATGGATTGGATGTACGTGCGTGGATTTTCAAACTGCGGCTTTAGTTGTTGCTTCGGGGAGCAGCGAGGCGCGTCTACCTTTTCCCCTGTTTTTTTTGCACTCAACTTAGGAATCTTTATTGAATAATAGACATACGCTTTCAATCAGCCACAAGGCTGCTCACAGGAAACGGCGGGCAATAACCAAGCCAACAGTCTCCTTGCTGCTCCCCTATTGTATACCCTGTCGTTCAGGTTGAACTCGTGCGGTTCCGCCGTGCCAGCCCGCAACCAGCTAGCAAAGGATAATAGACGGACAATAAAGAAACACCACAAAGTTGAGAAGAGCATGTTAGAGCATGTTAGTGCCGCTTATAACTCGATGTTAAGTTGGAAAGTCGTATGGTAGATCCAAGAAAAAAAAATAGCGCGCTACACCAATATAGCGCGGGCCTAAAAAATACGTTATTAGCATGCTATATCGCGCTATAATACACGAATTATGTAGCGTGACCATCCTCAAAACGCTATAGCGTCCTATTAGCGGCGATATAGCGTGCTATTTTTTTCCTTGGGTAGATCGAGCGGATGAAATTGTTGATCCTCCATACGATTATTTGGCACTTATCCTTTTCCCAGACGGACTCTACTTTGGCATGTACATGACACTCGTAACATGTTACTTTCACCCTAAATCCCAATGCCCACCATGCCTAAAACTGTGAGAGATTGAAACAAACAAACAAATAAACGTGGATATGCAAGCATAAAAGATCACTTCTAAGATGAAGCTATACTTACTATATGGCTATGCCTCTCCTATGAGGAGTGAGACACATGGAGCGTGCACTATATATGGAAGTAATAGCACTAGTATTTCATTTATTTTTCCTTCGAAATGTGTACCACGATATATTGGAGATAAAGTTGTAATACTTTGGTACACTACTCTCTAATCGAAATATCTACCATAGTACTACTATGTAATAACATGCATCTATTGCCACATCCGAATGTACAGAAGCAGTGCATTCCACAAGGATATGGTCTCATAGAACCAACCACGCACGATCGTTATCCGATTCAAAAACAATATGGCATGCCTTGAAATGTTCTACTTTTCACTCCAATTGTAAAATCGATTCTGAAGTAGTGTGCTCTTACTAATCAGTTGGGTTCCTTTGCCAACATAGCCTAACATTCATGATTAGTCTACGTAGCAGGGCATCTACCGGCATCTTCGCTACTACTAGCGTAGATAAAAGGGTGCCAAACGGGATAAGACTTGTCTTTTTAAACCATGGTATTCTCTTCAAAAATATTTTGATGCCAAACAGGTTAATGTGTTTTTCCAAAACTTCAAAAGTAACACGGTTTTATAGAGATATGAACTATTAGGACTACACTATGTAGTCTTAGCCAAACACATCAAAGTATTTGAAACCATGATATTTCCATTCGAAAAAGAGAAAACAGAAAAGATCGGAGTTGCTAAAGAAGAGACGGCAAGAGAAAGGCCGTCGCAGCAGTGGGCCCACATGCCGGATACGCGACACGCCCCTCTTCACGGTTGGTGGAGAGACCGCATGAACCACGCCCCTCCCGGGCCCAGCCCGCACGCAATCGCACATTCACACCAAACCTCCTCCACCCCACTCCGACCTCCCCGGCGGCGCGCGCGCACCGAGCTCGCTTCGGTTCGGGCCCCTCGGACTCGGAGGCGTGCGGTTTCGGCGTGGGCGGCGAGGGTCGGCGGCGGTCGCGATGGCGTCCGACGGGCGCGTGGAGCGGATCGCGTCCACCATCCGCGTCATCCCCGACTTCCCTAAACCAGGTACGGGCCCCACCCACCCCATCGTCGCTCGCTCGCTCGCTTCCCCTCTCTCTACAACCCTAGATTGCTCGCTTGGGTGCGTCGATCTGGTCAATGCTCAGTGGCGGCGGAGGTGAAGGCTTGCTATTCTGCCTAATAAACCAATTTTTTTTTACTGTTGCCAGTATCCAGGTGACAAAAGACACAAGTCTTACCAAAACTTTGGCACCAAACGAACAGCGATAGCAGTAAATTGGGAGGTTGCCAAAGCTTGGTGAAGGCAATCTTCTGCACTAAAGTGCATTAAGCGAGCACTGCCTAGACAAGAAACTAACTGAAGTGTGTAAATGCAAATCCGTGCTGCCGCATACTGCTACTTTTTTTAAATGAAGTAAATAAGTAACTAAGGCCTGTAAATTGTGATAGTCACTTGGTCAGGCAACATTCAGTACATACAGGATGTGTCAAATTGTCCTTGCCACCAGAAGTTAATATAGGCAACTAAGCAAACTACTGTGGTTCTCCTGTGGAACAAATAAATTGCCATTAGGTTTAAACCACCTGCTGTTTATCATTTTTCAGGCAGTGACGAGTAGTTTAGTTGGTGGTGCAGGAAATATATTTGCTAGTAACGGCTTGATTTTCCATATCGTTCAGCTACATGTGAACCAATGGTGCATGTGGCATTGTGGTGCTGTGTTGTTGAAATGACTACCCAAAGTGTGTAAATTAGTGTCGCATCATATTTACCGCTGTCACAAATGAAGTAGTTAAGTAAGGCCTGTAATTGTAATGGTGAATTATATGCAGTATAGGCAGGATGTTTAAATTGGCATTGCCACCATAAGTGACTGCTAACATAGGCACCTAAACAAACCACTTTAGCAAATGGAAAGTGTACCTTTAAAATAGGACGACAATTGCTCTAGATTGTTGCATGTAATGATCTTTTGTGTTAATTAATCATGTATACTCTGTTATATCTTTGTGTAGGGATTTTGTTTCAGGACATCACAACGTTGCTTCTCGATCCACAGGCGTTCCGTGACACTACTGACCTCTTCGTCGAGCGGTACAAGGACAAAGGCATCACAGTAGTTGCTGGTAATGTGAAATTAAGCAGACATTTTTCTTTTTAAATGAGCTTAGTATAAAAATAAGGTCAGCATTCAAATCAATTTGAGATTCTTACTTTCTGTGGTGCTCATGTATCATATCTGTTGCCATCAAAATCAGGTGTTGAAGCTCGAGGATTCATTTTTGGTCCTCCCATTGCATTAGCCATAGGTGCAAAGTTTGTTCCAATAAGGAAGCCGAAAAAGTTACCTGGTAGGCTTTTTGGGTGCTTCATGTGCAGCAGCTGCATTTGTTAAGCAGCTATACCTCAGGGCTCAAACTGGGTGCATTAGCTAACAATGTTAAATATATATACTAGGTGAGGTGATATCGGAAGAATATTCTCTGGAATATGGCACCGACAAAATCGAAATGCATGTAGGAGCCGTGCAGCCCAATGATCGGGCCCTTATTGTGGATGATCTAATTGCTACGGGGGGAACCCTATGTGCAGCTGCCAAACTTATCGGTGAGCTTATGTGCATAAAATTCTTTAAATAATTTTTAAAATTATTTTTTCTGTTTAAAAAAAAATTCTTGTTAACCATCGCCTGCTCCATTTCCTTGCAAGTTGAAAAATCTATGATCCTCACTCCAAATGTTGAGATAGAAATGCTTTTAGCGCATATGCATGATTTTGGACATGTTAAATTTCTGAATGATTATTGTTCACTAGCTCTGATGTTAAAATAGTATTTCTTGAACGGACTGCACTTATTCTTATTGCATTGCTTTCTTCTGGATTATTATATGGTGATTTACTTACTTCAGTTATGCCTTGCTACTTTGTAGAGCGTGTTGGAGCAGAGGTGGTTGAGTGTGCCTGTGTTATTGAACTGCCAGAGCTGAAGGTACATTTTGTTTCCGGTGAAACATCTCCCTGTTTAGCTGTGCAAAACGTTGTTCACGATCATTTTTAAAATGTTGTCATGGAGATTTGCTTCTTGTAGCTACTGCTTACTGCATGCAAATACCCGGGTCATTTGCATGCAGTTCTGGTTAGGGAGCATGGTCTAGAAATTAAGAAACTTTACTTTGATGTAATTCTATCAAGAATTGTAGGCACATGTTCTTTACTTAAGTATACCAGGAACAAGAATAGAGTTTCACCAGAAAGCTGTTTTATATTGTTCTCACGCATTTGGATTATAAAATGCCTAATCATTGAATTTAAATCTGAACCCCGGATAATTGGCTACATATCTTTGGATGTTGGTTACTGTCTTACTGTTAGCTCATGGATAATGCACATTATGACTTGTGAGTTCCTACAAGGCAGGGACATTTGTTTTAACTTGGTAAATTAGTCACCATCTGTACGACCTAAATTTTGCAACATAAAATCTGAATAATGATAATTATCTCTATTTATGTTTTAGCTGTTCTCTTGGGATTTTTTCTTTGTTTAGTGCTCTAATTATGGCATGCATTTCAGGGCCGGGACAAGTTGGGAAACAGGCCAGTTTTTGTCCTTGTGCAGGCAGAAGAATCAGCATGAAACAAGTTATGGCCTGGAGATTTGTTCCCATGATGTTTGCGCTCTGAAAATATTGGAAGCAGCAAAGATATCCCATGTTACGTCTAGCTAGTTCCTATCTGGAGCTGCTCAATAAAGTTCCATCTTTAAATTTGTAAGCTCACATTATCTGGCAATGCAGACTTGATTGTTCCCTGTAATAGATGGCTTATTTCTGTAAACAACAGTTGAAATTATTCATGCCAATCGAGGATAGTCCGTAGTCAATACTAAAGTTTATTGCTGCTGGTGTTACTTTGGTTCTTTCTTGGTACTTTTCACGGCTAAAACTTTCTGAAGTGTTTGTGGTTGATGCATGGAGATCTCCTGCATTTATCTGAGGTGATTATTGTGGAGTCAATGGTGCTGGTACTTCTTGGTACACATGTAGTCGGTAAACACATGGATACTTTTCTTCTATGATCATTGATCATATTGAGTTATGCCTTTGTGGTTTCATCTGTGCTTACTCCAGTATACATGTATATACATTTTGTTATCTTTGTATCAATCATACCTGCTGATGACTTGAAATTTCCCAGACAGAATTGAACTTGTCAAGCCTTCTGAAGAAATATTAGCTGCTCAGGCGATCAGGATCATGAATCTTTACAATTATAATTCTGTTCTTGTCTGAAAGATTGGGGTTGCATAGTATGTAATGTTAGACGACTTTAGTAGCTTTGCCTACTCGAATTATGCTTTTGAAGTTTTTGATGCTTTCTGGATGTCCTAATCAAAGATGCCCAAGTATTGTTTGACTTTGAGTTCATTATGGATTCCGCAATTAGTCTTGTGATTACCTTTTGGCATTGTGCTATTATATATAATCTCTGACTTCTAATTTGTTCTATTTTCTTTCCAAAGTCCCATCTGTTTCCTTTGATTTCGTTTGCTTGAATAACTGATGAATGCCCATTCTCTTTTTTGTCGTTGCTGTGGCTAGGGAAGAAAAAGAACTCTTAGCTTGCCGTTGAAGCCCACATACTACTTAGGATGCTTCATTGGTGATAAAGTTCTGATATATCTTTGCTTAGATGGTACCAAGGAAAAAAAATAGCGCGCTACAGCAATATAGCGCAGAGCTAAAAAAACGCTATTAGCATGCTATATCGCGCTATAGCGTGTTATAGCGTGCTATAATACACGAATTGATATAGCGTGACCATCCTCAAAACGCTATAGCGTGCTATTAGCGGCGATATAGCGCGCTATTTTTTTCCTTAGATATCCAGGTGTAAGGTTTTTCTCTTCTATTTTCTTGTAGTGTAAGGATGGGTTTTGTGCTGAGATCAAACAGGAATTTTGACCAGCATGATGACTGGACACCGAAATGGTTATTTTCCTGACTAGTTAAAACAGAGGATGGACCAAAAATACTTTAGAGTTGAATACTCATGAAAGGAACTTGTAGACTCATTGCTACAGAAGGAGGGCACTAGTGAAACTCCTGTAGACTGAAGTTTATACGCACTTTGCTTTCCTTTGAGTTTAGTTTCACATGCACATGGTTTTGATAAAAAATATTTTTTCAGTAATTATCTTAAACCTAAACTGCATCTGAGGTAGCTTGTAGAAAAGATGTTCTTGTGATGGCAGTGCATGAAAAGTTACATAGTTCAGTTGTAGCACAATGTCTGCGTTTGACCAGTTCAGTCATGTACACGTAGGAATGATGCCCTACTTGTTCCCCTGATACTAAATTTCAGAAAATACAGCATTGAAGAACTTGGTTTCTGAGTATGCTATCGTATTGACTTCTGTGAAGTCGATCAATATGAATCAGTGAAGTTCTAATCAATTTTGCATCAGTGTTGTACTCTTGTCAACTGAAAGTGACAGGAAATGTCACAGTTTCTTATTTATGCTTTTGTTTTTAGTAATATATTCAGTCAATTGGAATCCTTTGAATTGTGATCATTTAATGTTAACTGGTAAGTTACCCCCTGCTTCCCCACAGTTTATTCTTCATATGTTTGCTGTGAGCGGGTATACAAAGTAACAACTAATAAATTGTTTGAATATCTGATTTCCTGTCTTTGTAATAATGTAAAAAAAAATACAATATAATTAGGAAGTAAAACGAAAAATATGCTAGTGTTATTCTTAGATCTAGAAATATAGTTATCTTTCAAGCAACTGTGTTCACCTTAAATACAGCTGTTTTCAGAGAAAGCATAGCAGGGGAAGGCTATTTGCTCAACATATTATATTGGTGCCAGATTGTACACTTAATTTATGGGTTTTATAAAGTAAGAAACACAAAGAGAATGTCCTATAGGATCTTCGAAAAGGAACAATCTCATAAGCAACTTGGCTTTCCCATGGTATGGAGTTGACCTTTGTGAAGTTTGAAAATAAATGTAACGGCATATTTGGTAATGCTCTTATATCAAGCTATTCATTTTAATGTGCTGTGAATAATATATGCTTGCTTGTTTAGGTCTTCTATAATGCATCTGCATGCAACTTTGCCGCGTAGCATCGAAGGCATTTGTGCTTCTTTCGTACAGCTAAAAGGGTAGGGATCATGTGCCATAAACAAACATTGTATTGTTCCCTTTGAATCATTGCACTTGCTAGCATCTTAGCTGTTCTTGTTTACCAAGGAGAGGCAGGCAATCGTTTCTCAGGACATGACAGAAGTTAAGCTGATTTGTGCATTGTGGTGGATCCGAGTCATGTGCAGCTATTGATTCTAGTTATATATGCGGATCACATCCTAACTGATGTTATCAGGATCAGATCTTCATGTCGGATGTTATGCAAACTTGACACCTTAAAGGCAGACATACATTGTGACATCCATTTTGATGATGCACATGCACATTAATTGTTAAAACGTGCCATAATGTGATTTAAGATATAATTGAGTTTTCTGGAGGCTTTGTAGTAATCTTGTCGACATGTTTACCATTACCGTGTTGACCTTCTGACAAGGTTAGAATTAACAAACCTATGGACTAGATTCGTTCATTTTTGTATGCTGTGGCAGTCCGTATGAACAAGTTTGGTTTTGTGGCAATCTCAAGTCAGGAAATTTCACCAGATAGATGCAATTATTGTGTGTAAAATGTTAATATGGTTAATCTTTCAGAATACCAGCCTTTGTAAGTGTTTGACTATCAATGTTGCTGCTGTGGGCACATGGACATGGTGCAAGATACTGCAGATCAACACTAGTACATTGAAGAAGGCGAACCCCTGGGTATCTGTGGAGGTATGCTTGCGTATCCTCTTCGAGTTCTTAAGAATGTTCAGATTCCTTCCACCATGTTCGTGCAGGCATGTCTTGGCATATCCTACCTTTGTTTATTCGATCTCTAACCTTCTCAAGTACAAATCCTGTTGAAAGAAAACAAGCATGAGCACATAGTTATGCTGATCTTATTGTATTCTGTTCCGGGGTAAACTCTTGCTATTCTGGTTCAGAGATCATAGACTTCCTTCGCTTGTCCTCGATGAATGATGGACCAATGATTAGTAAACTGTCCCCAATCATTGTGCATTCTTCAGAGACAGCCCACAGAACTGTGATCTTTGACGAGTCACTGTCCTGCCTACCAACCAGCAGTTGATATTCTCTAAACTTGTCGTCTTCAGCTCTTCACATCTCCAGAACAAACCTTTGGTTCTCGCTAATCGTTAACCTGTCCCGGCACACTTCATCCCACACATTGATTATCATTTGTTTAATTATGCAGATGTTTTCATTTGAGAAACCTTTCAGAATTCTGAACAGTATAAAACCACCTGAACTGTTGTGCATTTGTCATCACCCCCTCAACATCAAGCGCCTCAAACCACACTCACCAGGTCACCCTACACCTCCACAACTCTCCCAAGTCCTAAGTTCACATCTCAATGGAGGCTGGAGGTGTGATTTCTGAGGCTGGCTGGACCATGTTTGACTTCCCGCCGCAGGGCGAGGAGTCGGATATCATGGCACAGCTGCTTGGCACCTTCCCCTCCCATGCCGAGGAAGGCCAGCAGGATCTTCCTTGGTATCAGGCTTCCCAGCAATCCTACTATGAGTGTAACCCTAACACAAGTGCATGTAGTGAGAGCAATGCTAGTAGCCTTGCTGTTCCATCCGAGTGTATGGGCTACTATTTCGGTGACTCCGGTGAGACCCTCGGCATCAGCTCCTGCATTGCACCCGATAACCTCAACTTGGTCCAGGATCAAGGTGCAACTGAGTTTCTGAATATGATCCCAACCATTTCCCATGATTTATATGGGAATGGCGAGTCAAGCTGCGAGGATCTCGATTCGGTCGGAGCTACTAACAAGAGAAAGTACTCGGCAGAACAAGAAATCGACGGCCAAGCAAGAGTAAGTCCTGAGGATGACTGGATCATTCTCTTCACCAGCTATGTTTCAGAAAAGGTGTCCATGCTGCTACTGTGGATACTGACTGTAATTGATTCATTGCAGGGTCGGAAATGCACAAGAAAGGCTGAACCGAAGCGAGCAAAGAAGGCCAAGCAAACTGAAGGGAGCTGCTGCACCTCTGACAATGACTCAAATGCTTCTCAGGAGTCTGCCAGCGCTGACGGTGTTAACAAGAAAGGCAAGGCCCGGGCTGGCCGTGGAGCAGCAACTGATCCCCAGAGCCTATACGCAAGGGTACTTACAACAAATATAATCTCTTTTTAGCAGAGGAAATATTCTTTTCCATAACTGAATGTTAAACGTACTAATATTGTTCTTTGCTTAAGCAGAAAAGGAGGGAGAGGATCAATGAGAGGCTGAAGACACTGCAGACCCTTGTGCCCAACGGAACCAAGGTATGCTTCTTAACGGAAATGTTACTGTCAGCAGTCAATGGAATGATAAAGTCCAATAGCTAAAACAGCAACGCTTGTGTTGATCTTGCAGGTAGATATGAGCACCATGCTGGAGGAGGCAGTTCAGTATGTGAAGTTTCTGCAGCTTCAGATCAAGGTGAGGATTTGCTCAACTCAGTTGGGTTCAGATCATCCAAATTGTTCCACGACAACATTGTCATTGACCACTTTTCTCAATTTTCAGGTCTTAAGCTCTGATGATATGTGGATGTACGCGCCGATTGCATACAACGGGATGAACATTGGACTCGATCTGAACCTGTAGAGATGATTTTGGCAATCTCGGGCAGGGAACACCACTAACCATGCGATGTATCTTCTTACCATAAGTATTTTTTGGAAGCTGTTATACAGATCATCATAGGTCCAGCAGTAGCATAATGGAACCTGTGAAGAGACCCTTTTAGAGGATTAGTACATAATACATCATTTTCTCGATATTAGCATAAAATGCAAGATCTTGAGAAGTTGTAAATCCTGAGTTGTTCACTTTGGAGCAAATATGATTGCTTCGTGTACTTTGATGATTTATTCAAATGATCTCTGGTGGCTTGCACAGTTGCAGCTTTGAAGATTCCAACGGGATACCCGTTCCACAGAGAAGCATGAGCTTGATAAAGAAGGCGACTTGATTAATAATAGCCCACGTATTGACTTGACGTTCATTAGAATTCGCATTTGGGATTCTCAACAAAAAAATCGCATTTAGACATCTCCAACATAAAGAAAACTTAAGGTGTTGAACCCATCCATTATGAAGTTCTTCAAACAAGCGGAACGTGATAATGAAAGAGAGATGTGATACTGCTGCACGGATCATGCCATGTATTATTCAGCAAATGCTTAGGCCTCGCTTGGATCGCTGTTTAGTTTTCCGCTCCGTAAAAGACGGAGGTATTGCTTCCTTAATTTACGGACGTCTTCCGGTCCGTAATTTATTACCGGCCATTTACGGCCCAAATACCCGGCACCCAAGCGGGGCCTTAGGGAACTTCAACTTTCTCCAACGTATTTTCTTAATTAGTTCCTTCTGAAAATAGAAGGCGAGTGACCATTTTAAAATTTATCTAGATATATCCTCAAACTAACTTCTGAAAATAAGGCGTTCAAAAAACTTCAAAAAAATAAGGCGTTCAAAAAATTCCGAGAATAATGTTTATTTTCATGTTGATGGTGGATCTTTGTTATCTCACATTTATTTTTGCGAAAAAGGCCAAGCTATATATTAATATCAACCAACTCTTATAGTACCATCCTTAAAATAAAATAAAACTACACATATGTCCTTGGGGAACGACACCGTTCAGCTCCTACATTCTCCGGTGACATGTTGCTCTGAACCTCCGCACCATGTGGGAGCCATTGTTGAAGCAACTGCCGGAAAATCATTATCGAAGCCATAAGACCACCAATGATAGTGATGTGAGAAACATATCGCCTTCCTAGGAACAAGGCGATGAACAAGGCTAGAGGATCTCCCGGATCCAGGTAGAAATATCGAGAGAAATAACCTCAGTACCTCTGAGACGAAGCCGAAAGTGGCTGAACTTTTTCGGTCGGGGAAGAAGCACCAAGAACTATGACCATCTACAAAACACAATGACAAACAACCAAATCCACCACTTCAAAAGCAGCTCCAACCTGTTTGGATTATTTTTTAGCCTGTCTCATAGAATCAGTCGATTTTTTTTTCAAAAAAGACGCGTTTGTAGATTTAGATGGAATCTAGAAGTGGCAGGAAGGGAAGATTTGTGTTTTTTTAGATAAATTGCTGGTTCACGCTGTCGTTAGACAACCCCACCCATCTTCAACCCCGTCGACGTGAAAGGTTATTCTTATGTTTGCACGAAGCCTCGATATATGCCATAGTGCCGCCATTGAGGAATCAAACCCAAACCCCAAGAGATCTACAATCCATGCATAGTCCCCACTCACTCCCGTCGCCAGAGTGGCAAGTAGGGGAGGGATGATCCGTGGCCTCACCGGCGGGGAAAGTGGAACGGGGTCATCTTCTCTTGTGAGACAGACATGAGGGCATGCAGTGGTTCTAGTTCGGTTTTCTTCCATGCCACCTATATCTCACTCTCTTGTGTGAAAAGATTGAGAATGGGGACCGGTCACCATAGACCGAACCCAGCTTGGTTGTTATCACTATCTGCTTTTAAAATAGAGGGGTTTAGAGTTTTGGAGGTTGTTACATTTTACTCTCTGAGTTGTAAATATAAGTTTTTTCATCGTTTTTTTTCAGGTTCACATCTATCTACATGTACTTAGACATGTTTTAGTGTATGTTCACTTATTTGGGTCCGCACATAGTCAACATGTAGAACAACTAAAACATCAGAAAACACGTTTTTGCTCCCGAGCTCCAGTGCTACCTCTAGTAAAAAAACCAATAATCATATTTTTTAAGTTAAAAAATCTGAGAAAATTCCTGCATGTTTCTAATGATGTATCCCACAAACGTGCAAAAATTTGATTTGAAATACTTTACATTATGAGCTACATAAAAATAACAACTCTTTTATATTTTGGAGATTTGAAGTATGCTTCTTTTGTGATAAGATGAAAGCAGCGGATCTTAGAGCATCTCCACCGGGGGCCTCTATATCGGTGTCCGGCACCCCCCAATTGGGCTTCCTTTGGGGGGTGCCGGACATGTGTCCGGGCAACATTTAGAGGCCGCCCACAGCGGCACTCCCCAAAGGCCCACCCCCCAAACGGCCCGAAATTAGAGCGAACTGTCGAACACCTTGCGGGCATGCCGTGGTCGCCGCCGATGAACAACACAAATGAGGAACAGGACGGCGGTGCATGCATTAATAAAAATATCTCAAATGATGCCGGCAATCAAATAGTTTTGCCGCACCGGATAACAAGTCAGAGACTTGGCATAGTTTCGACCGCGCCGGAGAACAATCTCCAACGCCGGCCATCAAAAAAGGATCGACCGCGCCGGAGAACAAGTCTCCAAGGCCGCCCATCAAAAGGGCGCCTCCCTGGCGCAATGCTTCATGCCGATCACGCGGCGGCCTCCTCCTCGACTTCTTCCTCGCCGTCCTCGTCGGATCCCTCGAGCTCCGCCGCTTCGGCCGCCGCCTTCTCAGCCTGGATGCGCCTCCGTTCGGACACGAAGTATCTCTTCTGGTTGGGGCTCATGCCGGTCGTGTTCGTGGCCATGAAGAGACTCTCCTCCTTCTTCTCTTGGTTCTTGAGCTTGGTCTCCTGCATCTTGCAGTAGAGCGTCCACTTCTCGTCGGACTTGGCTTGTAGCTTCTTCTTCTCGTCAGTCGCCACGGCCACCTCGGCAATGTATAGCTTCACCGAATCTTGGATGCTGCCTGCGGCGCCCGAGGCCCCTGGCTTCTTGCCAGCCCTGGCGGCCGCCTTGCATGCCTTCACTCCCATCTCAGGACGCTCGGCGCTAGCAGCCGGCAGGTTTCTTTCATCTCCCCCGGCGGTGCGATCATCTTTTATATGGCTTTTCCACTTCGGGCAACCTTTAACCACCTCCCAAACGTGCATGAACTTGTATGGCTTCTTGCCATCCGACTCCAAGTCAAGGTACAAGTACTTGGCGTCCTTGAGCTACACAAACAAAGGCCAAGTCAAGTATGCATGTAAACATGATGGGTTACAAATTAAGATGATTGGCTAACCTTGTCGGCATCGTTCTTGCCACTCTCGTCTCTTTGCAAGATTTGCTCATTGCAATGGTGAAACTTGGTAGTGAGAGCCGAGATGACGCCCCAACGGCTCTCAACCGATTTGGCATTGTGGTTAGGCAAATCTTCATGAGGAGGATATGACCTTCTTTCGGTGTAGTCCTTCTGAATGCGTGTCCAGTAGGCCTTCTTCCTTTGGTTGGCGCCCTTCTCGCCGCACATGCTCACGTTCAGCCACGCCTGGGCCAACAAGACGTCCTCAGTCACGCACCAAGTCTTGCCTCTGTTTCCAGGCTTCCGGACGCCACCCTCTTCATCGCCATCTTCTTCTTCTTCAACCTCCCCTTCCTGGCCCTGACCGGCATCCCCTTCCTGGCCCTGGCCGGCATCCTCTTCGTCGCCCTGGCCGAACTGTTCTGTCTCGGCGTAGGCACTGGCGGCGTAGGCCCTGGCGGCATAGGTTGTACCGTCGTCGATGACTGAAGCCATGAACGAGACGCTAGCGTCCTACCCAGCAAAAACCACAATTTGCATCATCGGCAATTAATGCACAAAACAACAATTTGCATCCGGCCGCTCGCAATAACTGAGCCCAACAAACAATCGGCCGAGGAACACAATAAATGAGGGAGATCAGGATTATAAATAGAACTCACATGGCCGAGTTGGTCGCCGAAGAAAAGGCTACGGGAAGCACTCGCGTCTTGGCTCGTCGCAGGTGTCCGCCGCAACGCCGGCGATTCGCTGAACAGCGACGCGGCGTTCAAATCGATGGTCGGCTCTTCGGGGAAAAACCGCGACAATGCCTGCGACGGGTAGCCGGAGGTGCCGTCGAAGAAGGCCGGGACAGACGGCGACCCGACAAACCCGCCGCCGGATGCTGCTGGGCTAGAGCTGCTTTGGCTCATGGCGATCAACATCTCGGCGGCGTTGTCGTTCGGCGACGGCAGATCAGCCGTCTTGTCCTTCGCCTTGACTCGTCGTTGTTGCCGTAGCAGGGAAGTGATGGCCCTTGAAGAGGTTGATCTACAGCTCCAGAAAACGGTTTGACCTCCGGTGCGTAGTTACCTGCGTCAAAAGTAAATGGGTTAGGTTGAGACTCCAAGTGCAAAGTGTGTAGTAAGTGGAAGACGTGTTTTCCCCACGAGGGTGACTCGAGGGTTTAATATCGAACTCTCGGAGAATCAGTAGTGAAAAGTTTATCGCCTTATCCTTCTTTTTGGTCACCTACAAAACAGAGTTAAATGTTTTGGTCCTCAACCTCACCTGTGGTTGTCAAGCACAAGGTGTAAGAATGATATCAAGATAGTTATGCAATGCAAACAAGAAATAAATATGCAATGGTGGTGAATAAATGTGCAAGGATGATGATAACAATGATGAATGATATTTTTGGGTTTTTTATGATGAATGCAATATGTAAAAGTGTTTTTGTATTTTCGGATTTAATAATTGCAGAAAATGGAAAAGTGGTAAAAGTTGTTGGAAAGGTGTTTCTTATGATTAAAAATGGACCGGGGTTCATGGTTTCACAAATGCACTCTCTCTTTAATAAAGTGGCAGACAATGGACACATAGAGTTGACATATGAGATTGCAACACAGGGTTTGATATCAAGTTACTAATTATATGGGCATCACGTCCTAACATAGAGATCTTTTGGATATTAATCTCACTTATACTCCACCAAGATGCGAACTAAATCATAACACCTTAGTAATTAAGATAACTCAGAGTGTAGCTTTAAGTATCATGACATGAAGTTAAAATAAGAACATGCTAGATCTAGTCACGGAGAAGTGGCAAGTCACCCACAACCCTTGTAGCATGATATTTTTATTTATCCCTAGTGAGGTAACAAAGTAAGGTAAAACACCCAAGTGGATCGCGATATTATAGTGGTCAACTTACCGCACTCACCCCCCGTTACTCCAACTAATGCACACATCACCCCACACACGCTCTCATAAACATGCTTGATCATAACAAGTAGAGAAGAACGGGGTACATAATATGCATCTATACTCATAACTGAAACAAACATTGCAATCTCAAACATATATTAACTCACAAAAAGATCCACCACATAGGAATTACAACGATGACCGTAATCATGTTCAGCAGCTCATACAATACTAATTAGTGAAGCTCAAAGAGAGGAGAGATACATAAGTTACTTCCACAAACCCATAGTCCAGAGGTGGACTACTCCCTCTTCATCATGGAGACGGTGGAGATGTCCATGGAGAAGATGGAGACCACTCCGGCAGCGCCCCGCCGGACTTTTCCCCCTCCAATCTGCAGCTCCAGATCTCTGTTTTCGTGTTTCTGTCGTGTGGCGGCGCTTGTTTTCGAGAACGCCGTGGGACTTCATTTATAGGCGTTTTTAGGTCAAGACGAAGGCGGTGGAGAAAAGATCGACGATGAAAGGGCATGGCGCCCCCATGTGTGGTTTTGGTAATTAATGACAATCCCTATGGACTAATGGTTGCATTGAGTTATACTTGTAGTGTTTGTCCATAGAGCATGCTTGAACTCCATATGTTGGATTCAAGGTTGATGCCATGAATATATTGATATAATGAAGTATTTGGCATCAAGATCATCGAGGTGTATGGATATATACTTGACATGATCAAGAAGAAGAGTATGTGATGACCAAGTTATTATTCGAGGAGTTATCCGATGATTGGTCATATGCGAGTTGAGCATATTGCAAGTATGTCTTGAAGAAAAGGATTATGTGATCATTCATTGTTATCTTCAAGACATCATCTATTGAAAAGAGAACAAAAGATACAAGGTTGATCACGATATTGATCAACACACAAAGCTACAAGATGTACCAAGTGGGATCATGTATCTCTTGGTATGGTAAGCAATTGTCCATATAACTTTGTGAACTAACCCATGATATGTGTGTAGCATTTCTATGTGTGGTTAGGTATCTTTCTATGGGTTTGCATCAAATAAAGATTTCATATAGCCCATGAACGATGACGTCAAGTGGTGGTCGTCATCAATGTTGAGAAGCACAAGTTCAAGAGGAGCATCTCGAAGAAATCCTAGGCTTGAAGCTTGCCACCCATCTATAGATAATGTTCATGTGAAGATGAGCCTAAGAGAGGCTCTCCCATAGTGGAGTATGGGGGAGCAATGTTTGAGTCTTCACCAAGCGAAGCGCAATCAAGAAAGGTGGTCCACTTGAAGAGATCAAGATCGACGTCATCTAGCTCAAGTGAAATGCGCAAGGCAAAGGTATGATATTGATAGGGTTTCTATTTTACCGGTCTCTTGGTACTAGTTGGGAGACCGGGTTATACGATAGATACCGTACTATCAAGAGGGGCTCTCATTGAGCTTTAGCGTATCAGTTGGAGAGAGATCAAACCTTTGCATACTTGCCTTCTTCATCTTTCTTGGTTCTTATTTGGATTTTCTCTGTGTGGGGTTTTGGAGCTTGTTGTGATCTTCATAACAAACTCAAGTTCATCAAAAACGGTTTTAGTATGAAAAACTTGTTGGGTTTTTGATATTGGAGGTTTACCGGTTCGTCCTTTTAGAAAGGTTTTACCTTTCTACATTTGGTTTTATCCTCCCATGTTTGACTATGATGTTTCTCTGCATGATCTTGTAATGTTCGTTGCGGTGATTCCAACGAGCTCAAGAACATCGAAAACGGAGTTCGTATGTAAGAGATATCACGTTTTTCGTATGTGTGTTTCTGGAATTCCGGGTGATTCCGGGTGAAAAACAGATCCATTCCGGACGGCTCGGAATTCTGAGTCAAAAACAGATCGATTCCGGGACAGCTCGATTCGGTACTGCATCGGTCCGGAATCAAGTTGGTAGACATCCGGAATATTCCGGAAATTCCGGAATTCCGGGTGAAAAACAGATCCATTCCGGATGACACGAAAAGTGCATAACGGTTGGATTTTTGGGACCTATAAAATGGGGTCTTCTTCCCCAAAGGTTCTCTAACTCTTGAGCACGGTTTTGCCCCCCATTGTTGACCTTCTTGAGCTTTGCTAACTCTCCATCCCTCCATGATTCTTGCCTCCATTTAGTGGGAAAAGAGAGAGGAGATCTAGATCTACCATTCCACCAATCAATCTCTCCTCTAAGTGAGGGGAAGCTTTTGGATCTAGATCTTGGAGGAATTTGGTGTTCTTCTTGTTCTTCCTCTCTTCTCCCCCCAATAGCATTAGTTGCTTTGGTGGGATTTGAGAGTGAAGGATTTTGAGCACTTCTTGTGTTCTTGCCCATTGCATCGGTTGCATCGGTTTGAGTTCTCCACGGTGATACGTGGAAATCGAAGTTGAGAAGCTTGTTACTCTTGGGTACTTGGGGTGCCCTAGAGCTTGTCCTCTTGGGTACTTGGAGTGCCCTAGACGGTCCTTGTTGATCTCGGAGTTTTGGTGGCTCGCGGGATAGTTGGGAGCCTCCAATTAAGTTGTGGAGTCGCGCCCCAACCTTGTTTCTTGTGGCTTTGGGAGCCGCGGGAATTCGGTGAGAGCCTCCAATTAAGTTGTGGAGTGTGCCTCATCCTTGTACGGGTTCGGTGACCACCCTCGAGTGTCCCATAGTGGTTCGTGGCACTCTACATTGGTAGAGGCACGAAGGAGATTACGGTGTGCCATTTGACGGCTATTCGGGGATCACTTTGTGACTCCGCACCGCTCCAACGGAGACGTAGCTTCCATTGGGAAGTGAACTTCGGGATAAATCATCGTCTCCAAGTGCCTCGGTATTTCTATACCCGAGCTTCTTACTTATGCAATTTACTTTGTGATAGCCATCGAGCTTGAAGTAATATATCTTGCTATCATAGTTGTATATCTTGTTTAGCATAAGTTGTTGGTGCACATAGGTAAACCTAGCTTGTTTAGGTTTTGTGCTTGATAAATTAAACGCTAGTTTTATTCCGCATTTATTCAAGCCTAAACCGTAAAGAATTTTAAATCGCCTATTCACCCCCCCTCTAGGCGACATCCGTGTCCTTTCAATTGGTATCAGAGCGGGTTCTCTCGTTTTGGCTTCACCGCCTCGAGAGTAAAGATGTCGTCTAGTGAACTAGTGCACAATGCTTCTTTTATATTAGATGGCACAAATTATGATGTTTGGAAAATTCGCATTCTTGATATTATTCGGGTCATTGACCCATACATAGAGCGAATTCTATATAGGGGTTATTCTCCTCCAAGGAATCCCAAAAGATTATCTTTAATGGATGAGAATAATTCCTATCTAGATGCTCAAGCTTCTAATGTGATTTTCAATGCTTTGAGCGATGTAGTTATTATGTCGGTCTCTCCTTTTCGGAATGCTCATGAGCTTTGGACCAAGCTTCAAGATAAATATGATGTGTCCAAGAATTGTGGAGATGATTGTTGTCCCTCCACTTCCGGCCGTGATGAGTTCTCAACTTCTACTTCACCTACATGTGGCAAGCCACAAAGTAATGCAATGGTGAGTAGTGATAAACATTGCAATAATGATAGTGAGCTTATAATTGATGATACTTCACCTCTATCTTATTGCAATGATTTATCTTTGGACTTAAACATATCTAGAACCAAAAATGATCACATGCTTGTGTTGATAGTCCTTGCATATCATGTGCAAATTGCTTGACTAATCCTCGTGATGATATGCTCTCTATGTCTTGTTCCCTTGATAAAAATACTTCTATTTCCTCTAGTATTTGTTTGGCTAACAATGTAGAGGAAACCGAACACTCCATGGAACAAGACATGGACTTGAATGGTGCTTCAAGTTTTGCTTCATCATCATCAACCACTTCACACTTTTGCCTTATGGCAAGGGGATCAACGGTAATTTCTACTTGACTCCCAATATATCTCAAAATGAGAATGATGTTAATAATGATGTTGATAATGAAGAAGATGATAATGATGCTTCCCTTATTGAGAAGGGTAAAATGGTTCTTCATGCTATTGCTAAGAATAAAGATGCTCATGCTAAATTCATAGAAATCTTGACTATTGCTATTGAGAGCAATAAACTTATTGATGAGCATGAAGACACAATTGAGAAAATGCAAAGCCGCGAATATAAATACGCGGAAGAGATCGCCGATCTCAAGGAAGCTCTTGAAGAAGAACAAACCACCAAGGAGTCTCTTGAGGAAACTTATGCTCTCGAACTTTCTAGAGTAAAGGGATCCTATGATAGTTCTCTTAAAGTGGCTAATGACTTCAAAGTAACAAATGGTAAGCTTATAGATGCACATGCCAAACTCCTTGAGAATTTTGAGCACCTAGAAAATGGCTCTAGGGTCGTTAAGGGTGAGCTCATCAAACTCACCGAGTCTCATGCGCAACTTAAAGCTTCTCACTCAAAAGAGCTTGCTAAGTTACCTTCTCCTATTGCCATTAATAATGATGCTTGTGCTACTAACTCTATCTCTTGTGAAGCATCCATATTGACGGAGAATGTTGAGCTAAGGGCTCAACTTGCATTGCTTCTAGCAATATGGGAAATTGGAAGAAAGCCATGAAAAGCTTCGAGCTCTCATGAGGATCTTTAGTCTCCATGATAAGCTAAAGTTAGCTCATGAGGCTATTATGTTAAGGTAACATCTTGTGACCTCATGTGGACAATGGCACAACTTATACTCAAAATGCTTTATTGCCATGTGCTAGTCCTAGTAATTCATCCACTCATAATATTGCTACATCTTGTGATGAATTACTTTCCATGCCTTGTTGCTCTAACAATGAAGCTTCAACTTCCTCTAGTGTTTTTGTTGATACTAACCATGTAGAGGAATTAAAAGAGCTCAAGGCCCAAGTCACTTCTTTGAAGAAAGACTTGGAAAAGCGTCATGATGGGAAGCCCACACTTGACAACATGTTGAGTGTGCAAAGACGCCCCAATGACAAGAGTGGACTTGGATTCAACTCCAATAACAAGAACAAGTCCAAGTATAACAAGAAAAAGAAGGGCCATGAACAAGTCAAGAATTTGGCCAAGATTGTTTGCTTCAAGTGCAAAGTTGAAGGGCACCATGTTAGATCTTGCCCTTTGAAGAAGAAGTCTCTTAGTGAGAAGCAACAAGGGAAGATGCCTCAAGTTCAAACTAAAGTTCCCCAAGTTGAAGAACGGCCACTTCCCAAGAAGAATCAAGCTATTCCTTCTCAAGTTGAGACTTCAACAAAGAAGAAAGGAGGAAGCAAATGTTGCTACTTATGCCGTGAGAAGGGTCACTTTGCTTCTTCATGCACTAGTGGTACCTTATCCAACCCTATCATAATTGATAATGTTTATTCTCTTAGGAAGGATAAGGTTGGCAATGTGTTTGCCAAATATGTTGGTACTCAAAGTGGTGTCAAGAAAAGAACCATTTGGGTTGCCAAGCCTATTGTGACTAACCTCTTAGGACCCAACTTGGTTGGGGACCAACAAGCTAAAACTTGATCAATAGGTGTTGTGGAGGGCATTGGAGACTTGGCTACATCATGAAGAATTAAGGGATCTTCATCAATTTATTCTCTCAAGCCAAGTCATTTGGATTATATTGTTCTATCTCATATCCAATGTTCCTCCTTGCGGTAACTTGTATTTAAATCATACATACATTGAAAGTTGCTTGCACCCTTGCATGTGTTTGGTTTTGTACCTTGCTATGTTTGTATGTGTTGTGCTCTCTACTTACTTTCTTGAGTAATCAAGTATGTGTATGTTGGTTTGCACACCATGTATGTGTGAGTTTGTGTTGAGCCTTTGTATCAATTGCTTATATCTTAATTGGCTCTTTTTGAGAGATTAATGGACTATCCCATTTTGGGGGAGTGATATGTTTGCACTTCACAATCCTAAAAATGTGTATACATGAGTACTACCACTTAGTGTTGATATATCAATTTTATCTAGTCTCTATATGGTATGTCATTCTCATGAGAAATTCAAATTCTATAATGTCCATTAATTATCTCGAGTTGGTTTATTTGCCTCTTGTGGAGAATGAATGGATTATCACATTATGGGGGAGTAATAAGCTATGTGCATATTACAACCTAGAAATGTGAACATGTGAGGTATTGCCACTAGAATTGATATTCTAATTATCTTGCTCCTATGTGGCATGTGCTCAAACAAGTTCCACTTTGCTTAAATGATTTTTTTTCATACTTTGGATCTTGTTTGTGAAGAATGTTCTTGGTATGGTTTTCCTCTAATATATATATATCCTTTGGGAACCGATTGCTTCAAGCACTCTTTATAGTTGCTTTGCTTATCGCGTGAATATTTGAAGCTATCAAGAACATTATCTACATAAGCATGCTCTTAAATCTTATCCTTTGTGCTTATTGTGTTGTGAATATGATCTTGAATTTCAATCCAATATACCACTAAGAAATTCTACATATACTCCTTGTCCTTGACAAGTGATACTCATAATTGTGGTGAAATTTGTAGATCGTCTTCATGTTGGCTCTTGATTTTATTGCCTTATTCCTTGCCAAAAATTAATGTGATTTAACTCCTTTTGTCTTCCTTACCTCTTGTGGATCATTTTGCTTTACTCAAACTTTCCTAGTGTTTTATTTGGTGTAGGAGAGGCATTGATCCCATCATTGTGCACCTTGCATTCAAAGGCTACTTATAGATAATGCACTATTCTTGGGTGAGCTATCCTATATTGAGTACAACTTATATTTTCATTAGTATTGGATCTTATTGCTTTTTCTTGATATATGACTAGTGTTTGAATAGATATTTGAGAGCGATGATTCCATGTGTGTGCATTGTGTATTCAAATACAAGATCATAAAATAATGCACTTTTGTTGGGAGAGCTATCATGTATCTTTTTAAACACTATTTATATTCTATTTGTATTTGATCCTTTCCATTGGTCTTTGATCCCGATGACATGTCTCATGGAAGACAAACCTTTTTGGCTTGGTACTTTGTACCATCATGAAAAGTGTAGAGGGTGTGGTTTATTTGTTGGAACCCCGCTCTTTCTTTTTGAGAGTTTGTCCCAATTGGCATCTCTCTTTGGGAGTGGGTTATATCATTCGTTGATTAACATCTCTCTCTCTTTTGGTATCTCTTTTGGAAATTTGATATCTAGTCCTTTTATATATTGATTAATTGGTATCTTATTTTCTTTTTGATATCTTTATCCAATTGGTATCTTATCAATTATGTGTTGATTTGCTTTTAGTTTCAATTGGCTTCTCTAAATCAATTTTTGATTTGGATCTTTGATATAATTTGGACCCTCTTTGATCTCTTAATATTTGTCCAAATTGTATCTCCCTTTGGTTATTGAAGGTCATAGGCATGCATATCTACTACATGTTTATTTTATGGCATGCTTTCCTTCTTTGTGCCAATATATAGGGGAAACTCCACGAATCCTAAATCGGCTAAGATGTGCATGAAATTCAATTTCATATCTATATGCACATATTTAGTGGAGTTCCTTCTATGTATTGTAGTTTGACTAACTACTTGGACCCAATTAGTTTGGGAACAATTTTACTTGAATGTGTTTTAGGTACATGGAGATGCATTGGATGCTTGTCTCATTTACAATGAAAGTGTCTTCACCACATGCTTATTGGAGCCAAGCTAGGATGGTTGATAAATCTTTCTACTACATCACCCCATGCCATCTCGGTAACAAGTATCCACCCTCATGCATACTTTTATAGCATTGAACCTTGTGTAGGTTTCATCATGGCATGAAAAGTATTTATTTGCTTTTGTTGTAGCTATTGCAAATTCTATGTAGCTCTTATGATACTTGTTGCTTTCCTCAACGCATCCCAACTATCTCCTTTTTCCCTTAGTGATATTTGTGATGCTTGTGTTGAGGTTGAATTTGAAGTTCATTATTATACAATATGAGAACATTGAGCTATGGGCTATGATCCTAAACAAACATCATATGTGTATATTTTATGACTTCCCTTTGGATATCATGTTTCTTTTTCTTAGTAACTAATTTTATGTGTACATGTTTCTTTGTGGATATGTACACTTAGAAACTTATATACATGAGAGAAATTACATCTTTACTCGATATCCTAATTCTTCGGTGTCACCTCTTTTACTCCGTTTTTGATTCTTTGGCGTGACTCCGAAAAGAATTTGATTTATGAGTGCATATCCTATTTTATCACATCTTGGTGCTCTCATCTTGGTGAATATCTTGCTTGTCTTACAAGCCAATAATCTTCACCATGGGATATGTCACAAGCTTTGTTTTTCATTTGCATCTTATTGAGCTTGTGAATTCATTTGTTTTTGTGTTTTAGAGGATACCGGAGGAGTGAGGATTCCATGTTTGGACACCTGTATTCATAATTCAAATACAATAATTCTAAATTGTGTACAAATATTGGGGAGCTCCTCTATTTTCTTTAAAACACTCTTTTGCTCAAATCATAATATCTTGTGTTTATTTGGTTAGTCGGATCTTTTTGATTGCTTACTTTTTATTTGGAGAATTGTAAAAAGTTTTCCATATCATTCTTTTGCAATCTTTGGATCCTCAATATAGTTTGTGCTCTCTCCAACTATTCGTCATTGGATATGTGTATTTGATTTCACTCATATTTTGAGAAATGCACACGTTTTGGGGGAGCTCATACTATATTGACCTTCTAAGATTTTTGCCCATTTTGGAAATGGATGCCAATGGGGGAGAAGTTTTATAGGGTTTAAGGGAATTTGGTGTTATGCTTTTGTTTTGTTCATAAGCATTTACCTTTCATGCTCATGCATCCATGCTTGTTGATTTGCATGGTTGCTTAATTCATTATATAAACCCTTGTAAAAGAGATTGTCATCAATTACCAAAATGGGGGAGATTGAAAGGGCATGGCGCCCCCATGTGTGGTTTTGGTAATTAATGACAATCCCTATGGACTAATGGTTGCATTGAGTTATACTTGTAGTGTTTGTCCATAGCATGCTTGAACTCCATATGTTGGATTCAAGGTTGATGCCATGAATATATTGATATAATGAAGTATTTGGCATCAAGATCATCGAGGTGTATGGATATATACTTGACATGATCAAGAAGAAGAGTATGTGATGACCAAGTTATTATTCGAGGAGTTATCCGATGATTGGTCATATGCGAGTTGAGCATATTGCAAGTATGTCTTGAAGAAAAGGATTATGTGATCATTCATTGTTATCTTCAAGACATCATCTATTGAAAAGAGAACAAAAGATACAAGGTTGATCACGATATTGATCAACACACAAAGCTACAAGATGTACCAAGTGGGATCATGTATCTCTTGGTATGGTAAGCAATTGTCCATATAACTTTGTGAACTAACCCATGATATGTGTGTAGCATTTCTATGTGTGGTTAGGTATCTTTCTATGGGTTTGCATCAAATAAAGATTTCATATAGCCCATGAACGATGACGTCAAGTGGTGGTCGTCATCAATGTTGAGAAGCGCAAGTTCAAGAGGAGCATCTCGAAGAAATTCTAGGCTTGAAGCTTGCCACCCATCTAGAGATAATGTTCATGTGAAGATGAGTGTAACAGCCCACTTTTGGTAATGCAAATTATGAGCCAAATTTTCACTTTTTGCATTCCATGCATGCATCATTGCATCCATTTGAAATTGCGAAACAACACAAAGACTTGGTTTGGTAACATTGAAAAGTAAAATGCCAAACTTGGTTTAAACAAAACTCACAACAAGGAGACACTCAACTTGCAAAACAAAATACTTTGACTCCTCTTATTTGTCAAGGAAGTTCCCAGAGCTCAAAATAATATTTTGCCCTTGATTCAAAGTTTCTAAAGTGATAACTTTTGGAATTTGAGAAAAATGCTCTATCTTAAGACTATGAGCAAATGTTGTCAAAAACATTTTATTTGGAGATACCAAAAATTGTGGAGCTGCTAAATGTTAAGGGGAGCCTCCTCAAATTATTTCATATTTTTCTGGAGTATTTAAGTGCCTCTATAAAATCCCCCAAAGCTGCTGGAATTTTTAAAAAGGAGCAGAAGGACCAATCTGTGATGATTTTGAAACTTCCAGGGACTTGTTGGTGATGGAACAATTTGGCCAGGGGCCTCTCTGCAAATTCTTCTCCTTCCTGGTCGCCGTAGCGACCGAGGGCGCCGCTCCCGCCGTGCTTGCACCGCACCACCTCGACGCCGCGCCGGGCCCCTGCACTGCCTCCACCCGCTGGAAGAGGAGCACCCGAGACCACGTGCTGCTCCCCATTCCCCACATCTTCTTCCTCTCCCTCCGTTTCCCCACGCCATGGCCGACGAGCACCTCGAGCTGGCCGTGCTCGTCGCCGTCGTGTGAGTAGCTCCCGCGTGAATCGAAGCTCGCCCGCACCTCCGCCGTGCTTCCCTCCCCCTCCTCGTGGTAGGAATCGAGCCCGGAGGCCGTGAATCGCCGCCGCCGTTCGATTTTCCCCCGACCACCGCCGCGGCATCGCCGAGCTCCGCACCGCCGCGTTCGTCGCACCTCCGCCGTCCCCGCAGCTCCGTACGTGCGCGTGGTGAGCCTGCCGCCCTCGCTGCCCCTTTCTCCCCTCTCCCCTTGCTCTGCATCGCCGTGTCCTCGCCGTGCCCGTGCGCGCAGCACGTCGCCGTTCATCGTGCTCCCCGGCCGTGGAGACGACCTAGGCCGGGCCGAAGGCCGTGTCGCTCGGGCCCTTAGCCGGCCTTTTCGCCGGCCCAAACTGGCCGGGAGGCTGGAGGCCTCTGTAACCTGGCCGGCCTGCCAGCCGGCCCAGACCGGGCTGGAGGCCGGGCTGCCTGTCTTTTTTTTTTTTGGAGTTTCTTTTTTTTTCTTTTCCCCTCTAGCGCAATGCTTCCGGCTACTCCCTCGCGCTTTAGGGAAATCGAACCACGATGATTCCTACTAGTTCCTCTCTCCGTTTCAAGTCGAGGAGATGAACGAATTATCGTTGGTTTAAAAATAATCAAAAGTAAATATTTAAAAAGAGGAATTATAAAATTAATAACTTTTTATCGGGACCTCGGAAAAATGGGTTCGATATACCAAAATGTTCAGAAAATATGAATCACCCAGAATCATCATCATCATGCATAATTGATCACAACTACAATAATGTACTTTAGTAGCACTAGAATCACTAAGTTTTAATATGGGGTTATTCCAAATAATGCAAATAATATAATGGGGACCCCATTTAATTTGTTGATCATGTTCAAAGCTTTTAGGGTGCATTTTTAAAATGTCATGCCATCATGTGTTTGCGCATTGCATTTGTTAAAGCATGTGTGGTGATTGCTCCTCCGTTGTTATGTTTCGATAGATCAAGCAGCCGGGGTTACTCCACAATACCCCGAAGAGCCGTACTACCAGCACCTTGATCAAGGCAAGCGTAATCCCCCCTCTGAGCATATCTTATCCTATGTTTCCGCAATATTTTCTCCACTATAATATTGCATGCGGTTCCAAATGTCAATTTTATTGGATTAGAGTATCCTATAGTTGCATTGAGTTTCCGATGCCAATACCTGTTTTCCCTCCTATTAACCATAGGTTTGTATTGTTGGCCTGAGCTACTTAATTATGCTATGTTGATGCTTAGCCATGCTTAGTAAATGCTTAGCTGTACGATGGATGGTTGATGTTGGAAACAGGTGTTGAGATGTGCGGTTGATGGTGGAGAATTGTGGAGACAGGTAATAAAATGCTTAAAGGTGGGGATGAGAGGCCACTGTGGTTGTGGTGCTTTGTCTCGTTCTCGCCGCCTAGGTGCGAGTTCTATACCTCTTGAACCAAGACTGAGCGTGCAACCATGCGTGAGGCCTATGCATTTGCAGGAACCCTCATAGACTAAATAACTCGGGCGGGGCTAGCCAGGGTCCTCTAGTTCGGGCTTCCATTTGCGCGTGCGTGATGATGGTGGGTTGAACTGAGATGAGGATGGTGGTGTTAGGAAAATGAGTGGCCGTGGGGCGGGTGTTGGAGGCACTGGCTGTCCTGCCGCCACTGATGATCCTGGAAAGTCCTTAACGAGGGAGAAGTCGACACCGCTCCCACCCAGCCGGCTCTCCAAGGAAGAGAGCTAAAAGCTAGGTAATGGGCCGGACGGTACGCGTGGCAAACATTGTACACCCCTGCAGGGTTAAATCTTTTCGAAAAGCCGTGTCCGCGGTTATGGACGAACTTGGGAAGTGAAGGTAAGATCATAGAATAACTTAACGGAATGATTAAAAACTGGGTACTAGAGGTACCACTCAAGATTGCAAGGTGAGCTTCCTCGAGGGTGATTCGGGGAGGTGCCTTTGATGAACAGGTACATGGTTGATGTGGTTGATGTGAGTAAGGTGATCAAAGAAAAGAGTACTTCTTACCTCTTTTTAAAATACTCTGAATAGTCGATGCCATTGAGTTATGTTTTCATAAATAAAATCAGCTTTATGCAAAACAGCCATATAACTTTGAAAGCCTCATCGAGCTAAAGCTCTATATATAATCTTGCGAGTTCGTCGAACTCAACGTCGTTTGTTTTGTTTCAGAGGAGGACTTCACCGACCTCGAAGGTGGGTTCTTTGTGGACGTCGACGAGTAGTCTGGGGTTCCCAGGTGGCAGCTTGGGACATCCCGGAACAGCTGGCGTTGGATGTTTATCTGTAGGCCTCTTAGGCCATATTTGGATCTTGTTGTTTAGAACAACCTAATTCGCTTCCGCATGTTGTAATGTTGGGTCTGTGACCTCTGGTTGTCATTTGCTATCTTTCTCTATTATAAGAGTTGAACTATATGATTTGTGTCGTAGAGTCTGTGATGTGCCAGTTGTTCCACAAGTCTTGATCTCTCTATTATGCATTGAGGGTTGTGCCTGTGTTAAGGCATCAATCGGGGTGTTGTGTTGCCGATGATCCATTCCGAGCAACGCCTGCCAAAGGTTTTGGCCGGGGATTGGTAAACCCGTAACCTCCGGTTGTATCGCTTAACCGGTGACACACAGCATCACTGTATAGCAGTCGGGTCGGGGCGCCACAAGTTGGTATCACTGTAGGAAACCCTTCTACTGGTCGATGTTGAGTCTAGTGTTTGTGAAAATATTTTTAACCTAAAAATGAGTTGTGAAAACCATCTTAGGATTCTTTTTACTCCTTATCTGGTTACCCTCTAATCTCGGAGCAATCTTACCTCGATTTGAGTTTAAAGGTTTTACTTCTCATCTGTTACTTCAAAATGATTAGAAACGTGGGTGGGTTCGACCTTTAGTGTTATGTGTCCAGTTGCTCCCGCTGCGTTGCAATCCCAAATCAACTCAGATGTTTCTACCGATCAATCATTTGATCCTTTCTTTGGGTTTTAACCCACGGACTTGAACATAAGGTCCCGGATTGTGTCAACTAGAGTGTGTTAAGTTGTGATTTCTTAACTCTCACTAGTAGCACATGATGCTGATCTTTGACCCAAGTTCTATCTTGTTGATTCCTTTTCACAAGTATTATCGTCCCTAGTCTGTGTACTTGAGTAGACGCTAATGCTATTGTTCGACCATTCGGAGAAAGATACTAACTGTGTCATTGTCAAATCTCCAGAATGGCTCGAGGAGGCCGTGGAGGCCGTGGGGTCGCGGTAACCACAATGATGATGAGGATGATCTGCCGCCACCACCCTCGATGGCTGAGGTCTTGATGGCCATTGAGGAGAACCGTGGGCGCAATGAGCGCTTGCTTGAGCAGTTGGTGCAGCAGAATGCACGGAGGAACGAGTGCAACACTCTCACTGAGTTCCTGCGTCCAGCCACCCACCTTTGCTGATGCTAAGGAGCCACTGGAAGCTGATGATTGGCTTCGTGCTTTGGAGCGCAAGTTCTCCGCGCTGCATGTCCCAGTGGCTGAGCAAGTCAACTTTGCCACCTATCTCTTGGTTGGTGCTGCTGGCTGTTGGTGGGAAAGCCATGTGGCTTGTTTCCAGCCAACCATGTCTTCACCTGGGCTGATTTCGCACTGCCTTCCGTGCGGAGTACATTCCCAGCCGATCATGGACTTGAAGAGGAGGGAGTTCCTGGATTTGCAACAGGGACGGATGGACCTCCGCACTTATGGTCGTGAGTTCAACCATCTCTCTCGTTACGCCCCAAGGGACGTGACCAATGATGCTGACAAGCAAGAGCTGTTCCGCAAGGGTCTACTCCGCAGCTCGCTATGAGTTGCCCTTCAGGTTCCAGACCTATCAGGAGCTGTTCAACCAGGCTTTCACTCTCGAGCAAGGAAGAAAGGAACTTGAGGCTTCCAAGAGGCCCGCACACGGGGACCACCAGAGTTCCTCGGGTTCTGAGAGCAAGAAGCGCAGGGTGTTTGTTCCCTACAGCGCTGTGCCGCGTGCTCCATTCATGCCGAGAGCCGCAGGATACAGGCCACCTCCTCCGCGCCCCACTACTTCGACACTTGGGGTAGGCGGGAGTGGGTACCGTCCTATGCTACCTGCTCCACCTGGACTCACTTGCTACACCTGTGGCCAGGCTGGCCACTACTCCAGGGAGTGCCCCCAGAAGGCACCTCTCGCGATAACTCCTGCACGAGCCCCTGCCACTCCAGCTGGCAAGGCTGGACCTATTGTGCGTGGTCGCCTGAACCACATCTCTGCTGAAGAAGCTGAAGAGGACCCCGGCGTTCTCATGGGTGAGTTACGAATCAACAACAACGTGCTACAGTTTTGTTTGATTCTGGAGCATCGCATTCATTCATATCCATAGCTTTTGCAAAAGACCACAAAATACCGTTTGAGAAAATGAGCCGTCCCTTGGTGATCCACTCCTGGCTCCAAATGGCAAACCGATGGGGTTACTCCTGAAGTTCAGATTACTATCGGTTACTACTCTTTTCCTTTGCTTGGTAGCTCTGAGGTCAAGTGGCATTGATGTCATACTGGGCATGAACTGGCTAGCCAAATACCGGCTAATCTCGACTGTGCTGCCAAGACCGTCACCGTGACCAATTCTTCCGGTGACAGTGTGAAGTATTGGTCTGCACTGTCAAGACCTCCATCTCATCATACCCAACTCACCTGAGATTCTCCTTTGCTTTATGGAAGGCGAATCCCCTCCTGAAATCCAGGACATACACGTGGTGTGTGACTTCCCGGATGTGTTCCCGGAAGAATTGCCTGGCATGCCTCCTGACCGAAGTGTGGAGTTTGTCATAGATCTACTTCCCGGTACGCTCCAATTTCCAAGAAGCCCTACCGTATGCCGGTGGAAGAGTTGGCTCTGTTGAAAGAGCAAATTGATCAGCTGTTAGCAAAGGATTTCATCCAGCCTAGCAGTTCACCTTGGGGTTGTCCGGTACTCTTTGTCAAGAAGAGGGATTCTACCGTGCCTCGTCTAGTCTCTGACTATCGACCGTTGAATGCGGTGACAATCAAGAACAAGTATCCTATTCCTCGCATCAATGATCTGTTGGATCAGTTAGCTGGTGCAACGTATTCTCCAAGATGGATCTGAGGTCAGGCTACCATCAGATAAAAATCAGAAAGGAGGATATCCAAAGACGGCATTTGTTACTCGCTATGGCTCATATGAGTATACCGTCATGTCCTTTGGTCTCACAATGCCCAGCTACTTTCATGAGGCTCATGAACTCCATCTTCATGGATTATCTTGACAAGTTTGTCGTCATTTACATCGATGACATCCTCATCTATTCCAAAACCAATGAAGAGCATGAGGAACATCTTCGTTTGGTTCTGACACGACTTCGAGAACACCGCCTCTATGCCAAGTTCTCCAAGTGTGAGTTTTGGTTGGATAATCTTGTCTTCCTTGGTCATGTGATATCCGCTAATGGTGTGGCTGTCATTCCCGACAAGATTCAGTCCATTCTGGATTGGAAAACTCCAATGTCAGTCAAGGACATCGTAGCTTTCTCGGATTGGCGGGTTACTACCGCCGATTCATCGAAGGTTTCTCCAAGATAGCCAAGGCCTGACTGACCTTCTCAAGAAGGATAAAAAGTTTGTATGGTCGGCCGAAGCTGAAGAGAGCTTCAAAACACTGAAAGCCAAACTCACGTCCGCTCCTGTGCTTGTCCTGCCGGACACAAGCAAGGATTTCGTCGTCTTCTGTGACGCCTCTCTACAAGGCTTGGGCTGTGTGCTAATGCAAGATGGCCATGTGGTGGCATATGCTTCTCGCCAATTAAGCCGCATGAGCACAACTACCCAACTCATGATCTAGAACTTGCCGCGGTGGTCTATGCTTTGAAGCAATGGAGACCATACCTGTTTGGTAACCGTTGCGAGATCTTCTCGGATCACAAGAGTCTGAAGTACCTCTTCACCCAGCCGGATTTAAATCTCAGGCAAAGGCGTTGGTTGGAGTTAATCACGGACTATAATGTGAGTCTGAACTATCAACCCGGCAAAGCAAACGTCGTGGCTGACGCGCTAAGTCGGAAGTCTATTGCAACAATCTGATGATTGAAAGGCCAACCTGCCCTTATGAAGAGTTCTCCGTTTGAACTTAAAATGGTTCCCTCCGGCTACCTTGCAAATCTGGAATCAAATCTACTCTTGTGGACCAGATTAAGGATGCTCAAAAGCGTGACAAGGGTATTCTAAAAATCAAGGAGAACATTGCTAGCGGGAAGGCCAAATGTTTTCTGTCAATGAATCCGGAGTTGTTTATTTTGGTGACCGCTTGGTGGTGCCAAAGAAACGAAAATTGAGGGAGCTGATCCTCCAAGAAGCTCATGAATCTCCTCTCTCTATTCATCCCGGTAGTACCAAAATGTACCAAGACCTTCGGCCACAATTCTGGTGGACTCGGATGAAACGGGAAATTGCTAGGTATGTTGCTGAATGCGACACCTGTCGACGGGTAAAGGCTGAACATCAAAGGCCTGCCGGCACTCTTCACCCTATTGCTATTCCCGAGTGGAAATGGGATGAAATTGGTATGGACTTCATTACTGGTCTTCCGAAGTCTCCAAAGGGAATGATGCCATTTGGGTCATCATTGATCGACTATCAAAAGTGGCTCACTTCCTCCAGTTCGTGTTGACATTACAGCTGCCAAGTTGGCAGACCTGTATGCTTCACCTCCGTTCGGTAGTTCCCAAGAAGATAATTTCTGATCGTGGAAGCCTATTCACCTCCAAGTTTTGGACTAGTTTCCAAACTGCTATGGGCACCCGTCTCAACTTCAGCACCGCGTTCCATCCTCAAACTGATGGTCAGACCGAAAGAGTGAACCAAGTTCTGGAAGACATGCTTCGGGCATGTGTAATCTCCTTCGGCAAGGATTGGGAAAAGTATCTCCCTTTCGCGGAGTTCTCCTACAACAATAGCTATCAAGCTAGTCTGGGCATGGCTCCATTTGAGGTTCTCTATGGAAGAAAATGCCGAACTCCTATAAATTGGTCTCAGACCGGAGAGAGGGCACTCTTTGGTCCAGATATTATCAATGAAGCTGAGGAGAAGGTTAGAATCATAAGAGAGAATCTGAAGATTGCCCAGTCTAGGCAGAAAAGTTACTATGACAAGCACCATCAGGAAATTCACTATGAAATTGGTGATAAAGCTTATCTCCGCGTCTCTCCCCTTCGTGGCGTTCGCCGCTTCGGAATCAAAGGGAAATTGGCCCCTCGCTATGTTGGTCCTTTCACCGTTTTGGCCAAGCGAGGAGATCTTTCTACAAGTTGGAGTTACCGTCCATTTCCCAAATGTGCATGATGTGTTTCATGTATCCCAACTTCGCCGGTGCTTTAAGGATCCTATCCATGGGGTCAATCATGAAGAACTGGATCTCCAGGAAGATCTCACTTATCGCGAGCATCCTATCCGTGCCCTGGATGAAGCCGAAAGAAAGACTCGTAACAAGACTACCAAGTTCCTCAAAGTTCAATGGTCTCACCATTCCGAGGAAGAAGCAACTTGGGAACGAGAGTCTAGTCTACGTGAGGAGTATCCCGACTTCTTTTCGCAACCTTAGAATCTCGGGACGAGATTCCTGTAAGGGGGTAGAGTTGTAACAGCCCACTTTTGGTAATGCAAATTATGAGCCAAATTTTCACTTTTTGCATTCCATGCATGCATCATTGCATCCATTTGAAATTGCGAAACAACACAAAGACTTGGTTTGGTAACATTGAAAAGTAAAATGCCAAACTTGGTTTAAACAAAACTCACAACAAGGGAGACACTCAACTTGCAAAACAAAATACTTTGGCTCCTCTTATTTGTCAAGGAAGTTCCCAGAGCTCAAAATAATATTTTGCCCTTGATTCAAAGTTTCTAAAGTGATAACTTTTGGAATTTGAGAAAAATGCTCTATCTTAAGACTATGAGCAAATGTTGTCAAAAACATTTTATTTGGAGATACCAAAAATTGTGGAGCTGCTAAATGTTAAGGGGAGCCTCCTCAAATTATTTCATATTTTTCTGGAGTATTTAAGTGCCTCTATAAAATCCCCAAAGCTGCTGGAATTTTTAAAAAGGAGCAGAAGGACCAATCTGTGATGATTTTGAAACTTCCAGGGACTTGTTGGTGATGGAACAATTTGGCCAGGGGCCTCTCTGCAAATTCTTCTCCTTCCTCGTCGCTGTAACGACCGAGGGCGCCGCTCCGCCGTGCTTGCACCGCACCACCTCGATGCCGCGCCGGGCCCCTGCACTGCCTCCACCGCTGGAAGAGGAGCACCCGAGACCACGTGCTGCTCCCCATTCCCCACATCTTCTTCCTCTCCCTCCGTTTCCCACGCCATGGCCGACGAGCACCTCGAGCTGGCCGTGCTCATCGCCGTCGTGTGAGTAGCTCCCGCGTGAATCGAAGCTCGCCCGCACCTCCGCCGTGCTTCCCTCCCCCTCCTCGTGGTAGGAATCGAGCCCGGAGGCCGTGAATCGCCGCCGCCGTTCGATTTTCCCCCGACCACCGCCGCGGCATCGCCGAGCTCCGCACCGCCGCGTTTGTCGCACCTCCGCCGTCCCCGCTGCTCTGTACGTGCGCGTGGTGAGCCTGCCGCCCTCGCTGCCCCTTTCTCCCCTCTCCCCTTGCTCTGCATCGCCGTGTCCTCGCCGTGCCCGTGCGCGCAGCACGTCGCCGTTCATCGCGCTACCCAGCCGTGGAGACGGCCTAGGCCGGGCCGAAGGCCGTGTCACTCGGGGCCTTAGCCGGCCTTTTCGCTGGCCCAAACTGGCCGGGAGGCTGGAGGCCTCTGTAACCTGGCCGGCCTGCCAGCCGGCCCAGACCGGGCTGGAGGCCGGGCTGCCTGTCTTTTTTTTTTGGAGTTTTTTTTTTCTTTTCCCCTCTAGCGCAATGCTTCCGGCTACTCCTCGCGCTTTAGGGAAATCGAACCACGATGATTCCTACTAGTTCCTCTCTCCCTTTCAAGTCGAGGAGATGAACGAATTATCGTTGGTTTAAAAATAATCAAAAGTAAATATTTAAAAAGAGGAATTATAAAATTAATAACTTTTTATCGGGACCTCGGAAAAATGTGTTCGATATACCAAAATGTTCAGAAAAATATGAATCACCCAGAATCATCATCCTCTTGCATAATTGATCACAACTACAATAATGTACTTTAGTAGCACTAGAATCACTAAGTTTTAATATGGGGTTATTCCAAATAATGCAAATAATATAATGGGGACCCCATTTAACTTGTTGATCATGTTCAAAGCTTTTAGGGTGAATTTTTAAAATGTCATGCCATCATGTGTTTGCGCATTGCATTTGTTAAAGCATGTGTGGTGATTGATTGCTCCTCCGTTGTTATGTTTCGATAGATCAAGCAGCCGGGGTTACTCCACAATACCCCGAAGAGCCGTACTACCAGCACCTTGATCAAGGCAAGCGTAATCCCCCCTCTGAGCATATCTTATCCTATGTTTCCGCAACTATTTTCTCCACTATAATATTGCATGCGGTTCCAAATGTCAATTTTATTGGATTAGAGTATCCTATAGTTGCATTGAGTTTCCGATGCCAATACTTGTTTTCCCTCCTATTAACCATAGGTTTGTATTGTTGGCCTGAGCTACTTAATTATGCTATGTTGATGCTTAGCCATGCTTAGTAAATGCTTAGCTGTACGATGGATGGTTGATGTTGGAAACAGGTGTTGAGATGTGCGGTTGATGGTGGAGAATTGTGGAGACAGGTAATAAAATGCTTAAAGGTAGGGATGAGAGGCCACTGTGGTTGTGGTGCTTTGTCTCGTTCTCGCCGCCTAGGTGCGAGTTCTATACCTCTTGAACCAAGACTGAGCGTGCAACCATGCGTGAGGCCTATGCATTTGCAGGAACCCTCATAGACTAAATAACTCGGGCGGGGCTAACCAGGGTCCTCTAGTTCGGGCTTCCATTTGCGCGTGCGTGTTGATGGTGGGTTGAACTGAGATGAGGATGGTGGTGTTAGGAAAATGAGTGGCCGTGGGGCGGGTGTTGGAGGCACTGGCTGTCCTGCCGCCACTGATGATCCTGGATAGTCCTTAACGAGGGAGAAGTCGACACCGCTCCCACCCAGCCGGCTCTCCAAGGAAGAGAGCTAAAAGCTAGGTAATGGGCCGGACGGTACGCGTGGCAAACATTGTACACCCCTGCAGGGTTAAATCTTTTCTAAAAGCCGTGTCCGCGGTTATGGATGAACTTGGGAAGTGAAGGTAAGATCATAGAATAACTTGAACGGAATGATTAAAAACTGGGTACTAGAGGTACCACTCAAGATTGAAAGGTGAGCTTCCTCGAGGTTGATTCGGGGAGGTGCCTTTGATGAACAGGTACAATGGTTGATGTTGGTTGATGATGAGTAAGGTGATCAAAGAAAAGAGTACTTCTTACCTCTTTTTAAAATACTCTGAATAGTCGATGCCATTGAGTTATGTTTTTCATAAATAAAATCAGCTTTATGTAAAACAGCCATATAACTTTGAAGGCCTCATCGAGCTAAAGCTCTATATATAATCTTGCGAGTTCATCGAACTCAACGTCGTTTGTTTTGTTTCAGAGGAGGACTTCACCGATCTCGAAGGTGGGTTCTTTGTGGACGTCGACGAGTAGTCTGGGGTTCCCAGGTGGCAGCTTGGGACATCCCGGAACAGCTGGCGTTGGATGTTTATGTGTAGGCCTCTTAGGCCATACTTTTGGATCTTGTTGTTTAGAACAACCTATTTCGCTTCCGCACGTTGTACTGTTGGGTCTGTGACCTCTGGTTGTCATTTGCTATCTTTCTCTAATATAAGAGTTGACTATTATGATTTGTGTCGTAGAGTCTGTGATGTGCCAGTTGTTCCACAAGTCTTGATCTCTCTATTATGCAGTGAGGGTTGTGCCTGTGTTAAGGCATCAATCGGGGCGTTGTGTTGCCAATGATCCATTCTGAGCAACACCTGCCAAAGGTTTTGGCCGGGGATTGGTAAACCCGTAACCTCCGGTTGTATCGCTTAACCGGTGACACACAGTATCACTGTATAGCAGTCGGGTCGGGGCGCTACAATGAGCCTAAGAGAGGCTCTCCCATAGTGGAGTATGGGGAGCAATGTTTGAGTCTTCACCAAGCGAAGCGCAATCAAGAAAGGTGGTCCACTTGAAGAGATCAAGATCGACGTCATCTAGCTCAAGTGGAATGCGCAAGGCAAAGGTATGATATTGATAGGGTTTCTATTTTACCGGTCTCTTGGTACTAGTTGGGAGACCGGGTTATAGGATAGATACCGTACTATCAAGAGGGGCTCTCATTGAGCTTTAGCGTATCAGTTGGAGAGAGCTCAAACCTTTGCATACTTGCCTTCTTCATCTTTCTTGGTTCTTATTTGGATTTTCTCTGTGTGGGGTTTTGGATCTTGTTGTGATCTTCATAACAAACTCAAGTTCATCAAAAACGGTTTTAGTATGAAAAACTTGTTGGGTTTTTGATATTGGAGGTTTACCGGTTCGTCCTTTTAGAAAGGTTTTACCTTTCTACATTTGGTTTTATCCTCCCATGTTTGACTATGATGTTTCTCTGCATGATCTTGTAATGCTCGTTGCGGTGATTCCAACGAGCTCAAGAACATCGAAAACGGAGTTCGTATGTAAGAGATATCACGTTTTTCGTATGTGTGTTTCTGGAATTCCGGGTGATTCCGGGTGAAAAACAGATCCATTCCGGACGGCTCGGAATTCCGAGTCAAAAACAGATCGATTCCGGGACAACTCGATTCGGTACTGCATCGGTCCGGAATCAAGTTGGTAGACATCCGGAATATTCCGGAATTCCGGGTGAAAAACAGATCCATTCCGGACGACACGAAAACTGCATAACGGTTGGATTTTTGGGACCTATAAAATGGGGTCTTCTTCCCCAAAGGTTCTCTAACTCTTGAGCACGGTTTTGCCCCCCATTGTTGACCTTCTTGAGCTTTGCTAACTCTCCATCCCTCCATGATTCTTGCCTCCATTTATTGGGAAAAGAAAGAGGAGATCTAGATCTACCATTCCACCAATCAATCTCTCCTCTAAGTGAGGGAAAGCTTTTGGATCTAAATCTTGGAGGAATTTGGTGTTCTTCTTGGTTCTTCCTCTCTTCTCCCCCCAATAGCATTAGTTGCTTTGGTGGGATTTGAGAGTGAAGGATTTTGAGCACTTCTTGTGTTCTTGCCCATTGCATCGGTTGCATCGGTTTGAGTTCTCCACGGTGATAAGTGGAAATCGAAGTTGAGAAGCTTGTTACTCTTGGGTACTTGGGGTGCCCTAGAGCTTGTCCTCTTGGGTACTTGGAGTGCCCTAGACGGTCCTTGTTGATCTCGGAGTTTTGATGGCTCGCGGGATAGTTGGGAGCCTCCAATTAAGTTGTGGAGTCGCGCCCCAACCTTGTGTTTCTTGTGGCTTTGGGAGCCGCGGGAATTCGGTGAGAGCCTCCAATTAAGTTGTGGAGTGTGCCTCATTCTTGTACGGGTTCGGTGACCACCCTCGAGTGTCCCATAGTGGTTCGTGGCACTCTACATTGGTAGAGGCACGAAGGAGATTACGGTGTGCCATTTGACAGCTATTCGGGGATCACTTTGTGACTCCGCACCGCTCCAACGGAGACGTAGCTTCCATTGGGAAGTGAACTTCGGGATAAATCATCGTCTCCAAGTGCCTCGGTATTTCTATACCCGAGCTTCTTACTTATGCAATTTACTTTGTGATAGCCATTGAGCTTGAAGTAATATATCTTGCTATCACTAGTTGTATATCTTGTTTAGCATAAGTTGTTGGTGCACATAGGTAAACCTAGCTTGTTTAGGTTTTGTGCTTGATAAATTAAACGCTAGTTTTATTCCGCATTTATTCAAGCCTAAACCGTAAAGAATTTTAAATCGCCTATTCACCCCCCCTCTAGGCGACATCCGTGTCCTTTCAGACGACAGCGGAGCCTCGAGGGCTAAATGAGCGGGCCCCACGCGGCCAGGTACAGAGGCCGCGTGGGCCCCCCTCTTTTGGGCTTCCGGCCTCCGTTCGCTTGCTTCCTTCGCTCCCAAGTCTTCCTCCTTCCAAAATAATGACGCCTGTATTTTTCCAATTTATTTGGACGTCGTTTGGGTCCCTAAACTTAAAAGGAAAAAATAGGGTTTTCTGCGTGCGTAGGGTTAATTCCATAAAAATAGGAAATAAATATTTTATTCCCAAAAATCATTATATAACAGTGATATAACCCTTATATGATGCAAATATGATTGGAATATGAGTGATATAGTGCAAAGTTCATGTATGCATTTTACATGCATCAACATCCCCAAGCTTACAATACTCGTCCTCGAGTATGAAGGTGATAAAACTAACATGGGCTTTGCAATATAGCACTAACAATGGATATCAAAGATGATTGCTACTGCTACATAGAGTCAAATGATTCATTCTTCAAAGGAGTAGCAATATGCAAAATAGTTTATGAAGTGATATCAAGTATTCAATGCAAGGATGTTCAATGATAGTTCACAAAGTGTAACATAGAAGATAGTAATATGGACCACATGTATGCATAATGATAAGTAAGAACATCCTACATTGGTCATAGAGTGTAGATGAAAATCTGAATATAAAAGGTGGACACTTTGGAAAGATATATATGTGAGTAGAGGTAAAGCATGCATAAGTTTCATCTAACTTCCAAACTCTTCTACTTAAGTTAATGATTGCAATGTGGAATTCTTGGTGTCAAGCTCTCATTACCCCTATCATAGCATCTTGAATGATTAAAGTTTAATGTGAAAGCAAATATGAGTAGTGTGCTTGATAAAGTAAAGGTTAGGTGTCTCATGCCCCTTGAATACAAGTACCTACACCATGATTACTCAACTTAGGAAACAAAGCAAGTTCAAGTTATATATCATTGTAAGTAATAATAGTATCATCAAGAGCGTCAACTGGGGTACCTCTTGTCCCAGGATATGGAACAAGCCCATATCAAAATGACAAGACAAACAAACAAGATGAACAACCTCAACACCCTTTTTATTTACCATTGGAATAGCTTTTTATTATAAGGTGCATCACAGAGGTTCACCATAGCATGTAAGTAAATTTCCACCATGAATGATGCATGGCTTAGATTAGCGGCCCAGGCGTCTCTCTAACCATTTATACAAACTCATTTAAACTACTTCATTTCCCCTCATTTCACCATGATAGGCATCCATAAACAAAAGTACATGATATCAACTAAATGAATGAAGGAGCATGTTGAAAGCTTTGCATGTGACAGCACATATGGGCTAACTCCCAACCTCGACATTTATCAAGCCACTAACATCATAATTTAATCACAATGGGTCATGTTTTATTTATGCAATAAAAATAAATTGTGCATCAAGTTCGTGAGAGCTATATAACCAACTTTTCCCATAACAATCAATAACATAAACATTTTCATTCAGAGGTATAGATAACACAAATATCATGATAAACATACTCGGAATAGCATAAAGCCAATAGGTAGATATGGTGGACTCACTGGAATAACTTTGGTTGAAGGTGTTGGAAACAAGTTTTTACTTGTTGGAATTTTTGGGCTAGCAAAGGGAGAAAGTTGACCATCTAGATGCATGCATGAGTGTCCATAGAACTAACTAATCCATGTTAAACAAAGTAAAATAACTTCAGCATCAAAAATGAATAAGTGATAGCTCTTGATAAAGATTTGCAAATTATTACTCATAAACAAGCTCATGAATCATGCAACTATATGTATCATTAAAAATCAACTCAAACATCCCTTTTCCCAATCATAAAAGCATCCAACATATTTCAACCCATATTTCCAGTAGCTCTCTCATATAAATGATAGTGTGGTGGTCTCACAAAATAACAATCAAACCAAAAACAAACAAAAAGACGCTCCAAGTTTATGCGATAAAGTGTTTCGATCGAAAAACAGAAGTTAGACGTGTGCAAACCGAGAGTGTGTAGGTCCAGTGGGGTTGTCTTCACATCCCCAAGCTTATGGTCTTCACCATCCTTGGATAGCTCTTGGTGCATCTCCTCCAATCCCTGTGAAAAAACTTCAAAACACCGTTTCTCCCATTTCTTTTCTGTGGGGTGCATTAGTAGTGATAAACAAATAGGTTTCTTGCTGCATATAATCCTTAAAAAAATTCATATGAATGTCCAGAAAGTATATAATGTTGTATGCCTACTCATAAACTCAATTGATCAAAAAGATTCAAGTTAAAAGTTCAAAGCATGCATCAAACAAAATGGGACAGAATCTGTCCAGAAAAACAGCAGCAGCAAAACGTATTTTTCTACCCTACCAAACTTTGTCTAAAAATTCCGAAAATTCATGCATACAGAGGATGAAAAGTTGCAACTACAGTTCAAATATGAGCTCATTCGGAGTTACAGAATAAGAATTAAAAATCATACCGTGCACAGATTCGTGCAGGAATAAAATCTCCGAACGCTATAAGCAACTTTTCAAACCAAAAAGGGTAAAACTTGGCACTTTATTAAAAACTCCAGAAACTAAACTAAAAAAATCTCTTGTTACAGCAAGAGGACACAAAGAAAATCACACAAAAAATAACCGGGTTGCCTCCCGCAAAGCGCTTTCTTTATAGCCATATAGCTAGGCTTCTTACTTGTTGTTTATTGAAGATGAAGCTCATGAGGGAGCTTGAACTTTGATTTCCCTCTTCCTTGGAAGTGTTCCATGCACTTCTTGTGTGGAAACTGAAACTTCACATTCCCTTCTTTGAATCAATGATGCACCTGTAGTACGAAGAAAAGGTCTTCCAAGAATAATAGGACTAGAGGTTTTATTCCCCATGTCCATGATTAGAAAATCCACAGGCACAAAAGTCATATGTAACTCTACCATAACATCACTTACTTTCCCTAAAGCATGTTTAATGGAATCATCAGCAAGTGCAAGTTCAATAGAGCATTTTTCAAGATTTTTCAATTCAAGTACTTCATATAGTTCTTTAGACAACAGAGACACTAGATCCTAGATCAAGTATGGCATGGTGTGTCTCTTTTCCAATAGTTACTAGTACCTTGGGAATCCATATATCCCCAAGCTTAGGTGGTATCATGCCTCTTGGTTGTACCTAGCAATTTTCTTTCAAGACATGATTAGCAATATAGAACCAAAGCCAGCTTGATTAGTGTTGATGGAAGGATCACTTGCAAACTTTTGTAAGATAGAGATTAATTCATGCAAGCTACAATTTTCTAAGTCAAGCAAAGGATCCTTGACTTCACTAAGCATTTTAACTTCCTCAACTTTCTTTTCCTTTTTAACCCAAACTTGTTGCCTAGCAGGAACCTCTTTCACATGTTTAGATGATGAATCTTTTCTTAATGAATCACTAACTCGAACCAACTTTTCCTCAATATTGTTCAAGTAAACATCTTTTTCAAGAAATTCTTTCTCACATAATCTCAGTTTATGCATAACATTAACCAATTCATTGTTTATCTTTGGAATAATGTTTTCAGAATAAGAACTAGTTGTTCAAAATCTTCTTTACTTGGCAGCTTCTAACTTAGTTTCAAATTTATCTTTAGATAATGCAAGTGCTACCGTGGTGTCCTCCAACTTTTTCTTGCTACCCACAAAGCTACCAAAAATTCTTCTAAGTGTCATGGCTGCACAAGGTGGTGTTGACAAGACAAAACTTCCACCTGTAGCCCCATCTAAAGCATTTTGATACCAAGGGAGTAAAGATTAAGCTTTTCATCTTCACAAGGTGTAGGATCTTCATAGTGCATCCTATTAATTCTTACCCAAGCATCTTTTAATGTTTCTCCATGATATTGTTTAAAATTAGAGACATAATTCAATGGAGAACTTGTTCCCTTTTGTTTCCCAAACCATGATTGCAAGTTTTTATGTATTTTTTAATTTTTTATGCAAAACTGAAAATAAAATGAGTCTCACAAATGCAAACCGAATTACAAATGCAAGACAATGACAAAACAAATAATTTTGCTTTGAAGGTAAAGATGGATAAGATGATGCTCACATAGGTGCAACCTCCCCAACCTTAGGTGTTAGCACAAGTTGGTGATGAAGTTGACTTTGTTGTGATGAATCCGGCGCCAGTAAACAGAGCTGGTGCAAGGGAAGCAAGTGCACCCTTGGATAAATCTTTTCAGCTATGACTCCCCGGCAACGGCGCCAGAAAACTGTCTTGATGGCCCTTGAAGAGGTTGATCTACAGCTCCAGAAAACGGTTTGATCTCCGGTGCGTAGTTACCTGCGTCAAAAGTAAATGGGGTTAGGTTGAGACTCCAAGTGCAGAGTGTGTAGTAAGTGGAAGACGTGTTTTCCCCCAAGGGTGACTCGAGGGTTTAATATCGAACTCTCAGGGAATCAGTAGTGAAAAGTTTATCTCCTTATCCTTTTTTTGGTCACCTACAAAACATAGTTAAATGTTTTGGTCCTCAACCTCACCTGTGGTTGTCAAGCACAAGGTGTACGAATGATATCAAGATAGTTATGCAATGCAAACAAGAAATAAATATGCAATGGTGGTGAATAAATGTGCAAGGATGATGATAACAATGATGAATGATATTTTTGGGTTTTTTATGATGAATGCAAGATGTAAAAGTGTTTTTGTATTTTCGGATTTAATAATTGCAGAAAATGGAAAAGTGGTAAAAGTTGTTGGAAAGGTGTTTCTTATGATTAAAAATGGACCGGGATTCATGGTTTCACAAATGCACTCTCTCTTTAATAAAGTGGCAGACAATGGACACATAGAGTTGACATATGAGATTGCAACACATGGTTTGATATCAAGTTACTAATTATATGGGCATCACCTAACATAGAGATCTTTTGGATATTAATCTCACTTATACTCCACCAAGATGCGAACTAAATCATAACACCTTAGTAATTAAGATAACTAAGAGTATAGCTTTAAGTATCATGACATGAAGTTAAAATAAGAACATGCTTGATCTAGTCACGGAGAAGTGGCAAGTCACCCACAACCCTTGTAGCATGGTATTTTTGTTTATCCCTAGTGAGGTAACAAAGTAAGGTAAAACACCCAAGTGGATCGCGATATTACAGTGGTCAACTTACCGCACTCACCACCCCCCGTTACTCCAACTAATGCACACATCACCCCACACACGCTCTTATAAACATGCTTGATCATAACAAGTAGACAAGAACGGGTACATAATATGCATCTATACTCATAACTGAAACAAACATTGCAATCTCAAACATATATTAACTCACAAAAAGATCCACCACATAGCAATTACAACGATGACCGTAATCATGTTCAGCAGCTCATACGGTACTAATTAGTGAAGCTCAAAGAGAGGAGAGATACATAAGTTACTTCCACAAACCCATAGTCCAGAGGTGGACTACTCCCTCTTCATCATGGAGATGGTGGAGATGTCGATGGAGAAGATGGAGACCACGCTGGCAGCGCCCCGCCGGAGTTTTCCCCCTTCAATCTGCAGCTCCAGATCTCTGTTTTCGTGTTTCTGTCGTGTGGCGACGCTTGTTTTCGAGAACGACGTGGGACTTCTTTTATAGGCGTTTTTAGGTCAAGACGAAGGCGGTGGAGAAAATATCGACGGTAACGGAGCCTCAAGGCCAAAAGGGTGGGCCCCACGCCGCCAGGTACAGAGGCCGCATGGGCCCCCCCTCTTTTGGGCTTCCGGCTCCGTTCTCTTGCTTCCTTCGCTCCCAAGTCTTCCTCCCTCCAAAATAATGACGGCTGTATTTCCAATTTATTTGGACGTCGTTTGGGTCCCTAAAACTTAAAAGGAAAAAAATAGGGTTTTCTGTCTGCGCAGGGTTAATTCCATAAAAATATTAAATAAATATTTTATTCCCAAAAATTATTATATAACAGTGATATAACCCTTATATGATGCAAATATGATTGGAATATGAGTGATATAGTGCAAAGTTCATGTATGCATTTTACATGCATCAGGAAGCGGCGGCGCGGAGCTGGGCCTGGCTCATGGCCGCCGGCAACGAAAGCTCCTGCTGCTCCCGCTTCATCGGCTTCTTCTTCGGCTACGACGACGCCGGCGGCTTGCGCCCCTTGGTTTCGAGAGGGCGACGGCCTTGGGCGGCTTGGTGGCGGAAGGCGAGGAGGTCACGGCGGCGGCGCGAGGGTTTGGGAAATGGAGGAAGATTGTGAATTTTGGCGCCGGGGCGGCAATGTAGAGGAAGGGGAATTGGGCGCGGCGCGTCGTGTGTATGACGGGCGGGCCAGCGCTGTCAGGGCCATGCCCGAGGCGATGTCCGGGACCCCCAGGAGGGCCTCCAAACTTGAAGGCCCTATTGGGGTGCCGGACACAAAATCGTTCGGGGCGAGACTTTGGGGTGCCGCTGGTGGGCGTTTTTGTATCCGCCCACCAAAGGGCCCTATAGAGGCCCCTGGTGGAGATGCTCTTATTGAAAGAAAAACAAGCTCAGTTCAGCGTCCACAGAGTTGTCGCGGTCGGTTCCATTCCCACCCGACCACACCGCCGCCGGCCGCCATCCACACCGCCGCCGCCCTCCTCCCTCGGGCGGCTCTGGCGACTACTAGTCCTCCGCATCTCTGGATCCCTGAGCTCTCGTTTTCTGCCCCCAGCACCCAGCCTCCTTGAACTGACACAAACCCTAGCCTCCCACGGCGATGGGGCGGGCGGTGCTGCGTCGAAGAGGAGACGAAGGGGAAGAGTAGTTGTCGTGGTGGGGAACACGCAGATGCCACGGGGTGGCTTATTCTGGGGCCGAACGGGTGCTCGTGGATTCGGGGAGGGATTGCGCGGTGGAACCGCACACGAAGAACACACGAAGAACACGACGAACACTGCAAGAACAAGAACGAACAACCGAGAACACAAAGCACACACGATGTACCCTGCTTCGGGGCCCTCGTGAGGAGGTAAAACCCCTACTGCAGCACTAGCCTACTTGGTGTATTCTCCTCTTTGTATATGATTTGTACAAGTGCTCCTTGAGCTGTGAGGAGCTAGCCATGGTGAGGAGCTCAAGGAAGAAGAAGAAGCTAAGACAAAAGGGGGAAAATGAGCCAGCGTCGGGAGCCTCTCCGCCTCTTCCCCCTGGTGCCCTTTATATAGGTGCCCAGGGGACAAGTGAGAGGTCAAACAGACAAGAAACACTGTTCATGCACTGTAGCACTGAGCTAACTGGGCTCCTTTGTCTTCTAGCTTCTGTCTCCGGCATCTCGGGAGATGCCGTCTTTTCCTTTGTCTTCTAGCTTCTGTCTCCGGCATCTCCGAGAGATGCCTGTCCTTTCCTTTGTCTTCTAACCGTTGTCTTCTGAATCTCCACGTCCTCTTCTTATCCTCTCCCGAAGATATTTATGATGATTCGGATAAGGATGTCCCGGCATCGGCGGAGAGTGATCCGGTTAGGGATGGAGACGTCGGCGTCTGCGGAGAGTGATCCGGTTAGGGATGTCCCGGCGTCGGCGGAGAGTGATCCGGTTAGGGAAGTCCCGGCGTCGGCGGAGAGTGATCCGGTTAGGGATGTCCCGGCGTAGGCGGAGAGTGATCCGGTTAGGGATGTCCCGGCGTAGGCGGAGAGTGATCCGGTTAGGGATGTCCCGGCGTTGGCGGAGAGTGATCTGGTTAGGGATGTCCCGGCGTAGGCGGAGAGTGATCCGGTTAGGGATGTCCGGCGTCGGCGGAGAGTGATCCGGTTAGGGATGTCCCGGCGTAGGCGGAGAGTGATCCGGTTAGGGATGTCCCGGCGTAGGCGGAGAGTGATCCGGTTAGGGATGAAGAGTCGAGGCCACCTGCCTCGACTTGGAGCGCATCTGACGTCCTAGGAGCTTCGGTCAAAGCAACAACTCTGGGTACCCGGGGTCACATCCCCGACAGTAGTATGTGGCGCCGACCGCATCAGCGCCCTCCCCGATGCCGTCCTCGGTGAGATCATCTCCCTCCTCCCCGCCATGGAGGGTGCCCGCACCGGAATCCTGGCGTCCCGGTGGCGCCACATCTGGCGCTCCGCCCCTCTGAACCTCGACTGCGACCAGCTCAACTGCGGTAGCCGTAACTTCACTGCTCTCGTATCACGCATCCTATCCTCACACCAAGGCCCCGGCCGCCGCTTCTGCATCGACGCTATCCGCATCGGCATCTCAAGCGACACCGCTAGCACCCCATCGCTGTGCTGGACGCCTGGCTCCGCTCCCCCGCTCTGGATAGCCTGCAAGAGCTCGATGTATGTTACGACCTGAACGACCCCTTGTCGCCACCCATCCTCCGCTTCTCTGCCACCCTCCGTGTGTTTTCCATCAGATGGTGCAACTTTTCGACAGCACCGTCCAAGAGCTTCACTTCCCTAAGCTTCAGAAGCTCACCCTTAGTTATGTCAGCATCTCGGAGTGTTCGCTGAACCACATGATTGCTCCCTAAGCTTCAGAAGCTCACCCTTAGTTATGTCAGCATCTCGGAGTGTTCGCTGAACCACATGATTGCGGGGTGCCCTGCCTTGGAGTCCTTGATGATTGACAACAGCTTCGGCTTTCATTGTGTCCGGATCAACTCCCCTGCCCTTACAAGCATCGGTGTGGTTCCTAGATGCTATCCAACGAATGAGCTACAATTTAGGGAACTCATCATTCAAAATGCCCCTCTTCTCAAAAGGCTCCTCCATTTTGATCAAGGCAATGGGTCCAGAGAAGACCTGCACGTATCTGTGCTATCAGCACCGAAACTGGAAACCTTGAGTTGTGTTTGGAATAAGAATCATCTCACCACCAAACTCTCATTTGGCTCCACGATTATTCAGGTAGCTAACACTTTCATACTGCTCGCTTTTACATGGTCTTCTAAACCTGCAATTTTGTGTGCACAATTTACTTATCTTCCACACCTGCGGACGCCCTAATGTTTTCTTGCATGCTTGATAAAGGGATTGGACGTTGATTGCCTAACAGTGGTGGTGCGCACTGTCAAGATTTTAGATGTTGTTTTGAATCATCTTAGTCTGGACATAGTTATTAACTTGATGAGATGCTTTCCGTGCTTGGAGAAGTTGTACATTAAGGTGCTGATTCTTCATTGTTTGTTACATTGTTCCCTTGATCTGCGTATGTACTAAAGTCAGCTAGTCTTTTTATTTGTGCAGGTTGTTGAGTCACGCAGAACTGGTGAAAAAAAATTGTGGCGTCGTAAATACCGGAATCTTGCCGGATGTCTTGACATCCCTCTCAAGACAATAATGTTGAAATTTTATTGTGGCAGTAGGTCCGAAGTTAACTTTTTCACATTCTTTGTACTGAATGTGAAAGCTCTGGAGTCAATAACACTTGTGATTGATCGTAGAGTCAATAATGAGCTGTTTATTGCAAAACAGAGTAGGAAGCTTGAGCTAGAGAACGGACTTCAAGAGGTGTTCGGTTTCACTTTACAACTAGAATGGGTGCGAGCTACTGGGAAGATCTAGGACATCCTTTGATTTGGATTTAACTGATCTAGTGATATGTTGATGTTGACACAAGGTTTGGTATGTTTTGAAGCTACTCTTGCCTATCAGATGATCCCATCTTGTGTATTGTCCAAACTTTATGGTCGTTGGGTCTGTAATACTTTGGGTTTGTAATATTTGGAAGCTTATGGCATTTGAACAATCTATTTGCGCCATTAGTTTGCGATATACTATATGCTATGAGACGATATACTATGTGCGTGTGTGCTGTGTTGTTTTGCAGGAGGGAGTGCAATTCAGATTCCAAACTTCTGCCCTTCCTAGAATTTGCATTAATCAGGCAGAATATGTATGTTCATGCACAATCTCGGTGAAAATGCTAGGACTGACTGGCTGTCATGATTTTGGTTTCTGGTGCTTAACGGAGGCATTTAGCAGTTGTGAGTGAGTAGTATTTACTGGGATGCAGAAAAGCTGCACATTTGGTTGGTTAGTTCTGGAGTTTGTGTTCTTTTTATATTCTTGTATCACTAAGGGATACCTTGTGTCGTTTGGACAAACTGTCCTTTTGGTGAATGATTTCACGCACCACTTGGAAGTATCATTGCTCAGTTTTGTGCATCAGAAATTGTAGATATGAGCACCATGCTGGAGAAGGCAGTTCAGTATGTGAATTTTCTGCAGCTTCAGATCAAGGTGAGGATTTGCTCAACTCAGTTGGTTCAGATCATCCAAATTGTTCCGCGACAACATTGTCATTGACCACTTTGTCAATTTTCAGGTCTTAAGCTCTGATGATATGTGGATGTACGTGCCGATTGCATACAACGGATGAACATTGGACTCGATCTGAACCTGTAGAGATGATTTTGGCAATCTCGGGCGGGAACGCAGTTCGTGTTTGAGATCCGAGGAGTTCACCACTAACCATGCGATGTATCTTCTTACCATAAGTGTTTTTTGGAAGCTGTTATACAGATCATCATAGGTCCAGCAGTAGCATGATGGAACCTGTGAAGAGACCCTTTTAGAGGATTAGTACATAAGACATCATTTTCTCGATATTAGCATGAAATGCAAGATCTTGAGAAGTTGTAAATCCTGAGTTGTTCACTTTGGAGCAATGATTGCTTCGTGACTTTGATGATTTACTCAAATGATCTCTGGTGGCTTGCACAGTTGCAGCTTTGAAGATTCCAACGGATATCCGTTCCACAGAGAAGCATGAGCTTGATAAAGAAGGCGACTTGATTAATAATAGCCCACGTATTGAGTTGACGTTCATTAGAATTCGCATTTGGAATTCTCAACAAAAAAAAATCGCATCTAGACATCTCCAACATAAAGAAAACTTAAGGTGCTGGACCCATCCATTATGAAGTTCTTCAAACAAGCGGAAAGTGATAATGAAAGAGAGATGTAATACTGCTGCACGGATCATGCCATGTATTATTCAGCAAATGCTTAGGGAACTTCAACCTTCTCCGACGTATTTTCTTAATTAGTTCCTTCTGAAAATAGAAGGCGAGTGACCATTTTAAAATTTATCTAGATATATCCTCAAACTAACTTCTGAAAATAAGGCGTTCAAAAACTTCAAAAAATAAGGCGTTCAAAAAATTCCGAGAATAATGTTTATTTTCATGTTGATGGTGGATCTTTGTTATCTCACATTTATTTTGCGAAAAAGGCCAAGCTATATATTAATGTGAACCAACACTTATAGTACCATCCTTAAATTAAAATAAAAGTACACATAGGTCCTTAGGGAAATCGACACCCTTCTCCTCCTACATTCTCTGGTGACACGTTGCCCCTAAACCTCTGCACCATGTGGGAGCCATTGTTGAAGCAACTGCCGGAAAGTCATTATCGAAGCCATAAGACCGAATGATTGTGATGTGAGAAACATATCGCCTTCCTGGGAACAAGGCGATGAAGAAGGCTGGAGGATCTCCATGGATCCTGGTAGAAATGTCGAGAGACTTAACCTCAGTATCTCTGACACAAAGCCGAAAGTGGTTGAACTTCTCCGGTCGGGGAAGAAGCAGCAAGCACTATGACCATCTACAAAACACAATGACAAACAACCAAATCCACCACTTCAAAAGAGCAACGACCCGACAACCCCGTCGACGTGAAATCTTTTTCTTATGTTGCATGAAGCCTCAATATACGCCATAGTGCCGCCATTGAGGAATCAAACCCAAACCCCAAGAGATCTACAATTCATGGTCCCCACTCACTCCCGTCGCCATAGTGGCAAGTAGGGGGAGGGATGATCTGTGGCATCACTGACGGGGAACGATGGAACGGGGTCACATTCTCTTGTGAGATAGACATGAGGGCAGTGGTTGTGCTTCGGTTTTCTTCCATGCCACATCTATCTCACTTTCTTGTGTCCAAAGATTGAGAACAGGGATCGGTCACCATAGGCGAAGATGCCCCCCCCCCCCCCCCCCCCCCCCGGCCTAGTTTCTAAATATAAGTTTTTGCATATTTTTTTCCAGATTCACATCTATCTACATGTACTTAGACACGTTTTAGTTTATGTTCACTTATTTGGTCCGCACATAGTCAACATGTAAAACAACTAAAACATCGGAAACATTTTTTCGCTCTTGAGCTCTAGTGCTCCCTCTAGTTAAAAAAAATTCAATAGTCATATTTTAAGTTAAAAAATCTGAGAAAAATCATGCATGTTTCTAATGATGTATCCCACAAACGTGCAAAATTTTGATTTGAAATACTTTATATTATGGCTACATAAAAATAACAAATCTTGTATATTTGAAAGTATGTACATTTAGACCACACATTTGTCATTTTGTTTGTATAGAACAAAATATAAAATATTTCAAACCGAGATTTTGCACGTTTGTGGGACATATCATTGACAACACGCAGGATTTATTCCAGATGTTTTTCAAACTTATAAATACATTTTCTTATTATTTTTAACTAGAGGTAGTGCCCGAGAGTAAGAAATCTCTACTCCTAAAACATCTATATTTAGGAACGGAGCAATATCTGACAATACCAGACCCTTCTTTTTAGAACACAAAGCGCATGCCAATGCAGTGAAGTAGTGATTTTGTGGTAAGATGAAAGCAGCGGATCTTATTGAAAGAAAAACAAGCTCAGTTCATCGTCCACAGAGTTGTCGCAGTCGGCACCATTCCCACCCGACCACACCGCCGCCGGCCGCCGTCCACACCGCCGCCCTCCTCCTCCCTCGGCCGGCTCCGGCGACTCCTAGTCCTCCACATCTCCGGACCCCCAAGCTCTCGTTTCTCCCCAGCACTCAGCCACCTTGAACTGACACAAGCCCTAGCCTCCCACGGCGATGGGGCGGGCGGTGCTGCGTCGAAGAGGAGAAGAAGGGGAAGAGGAAGAGGAGTTGGCGCCGACCGCATCAGCGCCCTCCCCGACGCCGTCCTGGGGGAGACCATCTCCCTCCTCCCTGCCATGGAGGGTGCCCGCACCCAGATCCTGGCGTCCCGGTGGCGCCACCTCTGGCGCTCCGCCCCTCTCAACCTCGACTGCCGTGACCTCTGGCGTTCGGGTGATGTCGATGGTGTCGTATCACGCATCCTTTCCTCCCATCAAGGTCCCGGCCGACACTTCTGCATGCCCTGCCCCCGAGGAACGGTGAAGACTGAAGAGAGCAGCTACCACCGTGGACGCCTGGCTCCGTTCCCCAGCTCTAGACAACCTGCAAGATCTCGATGTATGGTACGGCCGACACCACCCGGAATCCACATTCCGCTTCTCGACCTCCCTCCGCGTCTTCAACATCGGAGGATGTGACCTCTCCGACAGCACCGTCCAGGCACTTCACTTCCCCGTGCTTAAGCGGCTAGGAATTGGAAACGTCTGCATCTCCGAGTGCTCAATGCACAGCTTGATTGCATCTTGCCCGGTTCTGGAGTGTTTGTTCATTACGGTGGCCGTTGGATTCAGTTGCATCCGGATAAACTCCTCTAGCATTAAGAGCATTGCTATATGTGGCTGCGGGGCTGGTCATTCTCAGCACACGAGTCAAATTGAGTTCAAGGAACTCGTAATCGAGAGTGCACCTTCCCTTGAAATGTTACTCGATATTTGCAACGAAGGTCTGCATGCCTCGGTAGTTTCCGCACCAAAACTGGAGACACTAGGCCTCTATTCTGAGCAGCAGAGTGGCGATGTGGAACTCTCAACCCGACTAGTGTTTGGCTCCACAGTTATTCAGGTATTTGTGTTTGTAAATCATAGTTTTACCCAGTGTTCAGCTTTTCGATTCACCAAAAAATGTCGCTCCTCTCAGAGATTCGAGAATTTCGAGAAAATAACGAAATTTCGAAGAAATTTTTCAAAAATTTCGATCAAATACGAATGTGCTTGTTTGAATCTCTGGTCGAAATTTTTGCACAAATTCTCGAAATTCGAACGAAATTTTGATCGAAATTTGGTACAGACCAAAATTGGCTTTTACAGGAAAATATCAAGTAGAATAAAAGCATCACTGCAAATGCAACTCGTACCAGCATAGCTCCATACAACCAGGATCTAGAAACACAAAACTTTATAGTTCAGAATCAGGATTGAACTGACATAAGAGTTCAGCACGGTTTTCATAAAAAAAATACTAACTTGGTACTAGAAATATAAGTAGCCAGGATACAACCGAGAATAAATGTGACATTTCACATTGCAGAAACTAGGCAGATAATCGAATGGCTAATACAAAAATGTCTTGTAGTAGCTTCATAATGCTCCAACGTCTGAACCATGCCTTCCAATTAAGAAGTCCGTTGAATAAATGATACTACATCTGCAAACAAAAGTGAGAGTTTGTTTAGACTTCCAAAATTCTTGTAAGGATATCAAACATCTCAAGTTAACTTGTAGAATTAGAGGCTTACCATTTGTTTGTATTTGTACCCTTGTGTGATAAATCGCTCACACGCCTATACTTACTTGGAGCACTCCGATAGGGCAGAGATTTCCTTGAACCATGATCCTGATCCTGTGTGCAGTGTGTGAAATTTTGTTCACACGTGACCGAAATTTTGATCGATTTTTTTTTCACTGTTTTACCTTCATGAAGCTTATAACAGGCTATCTGTGTGTGTGTGCCTGTTGTGGGGACAAATCACATATCAGCTGCACATGTTTATGGCTTAATGTTGTATGTCTTCCATCTATGATAAAGGGATTGCGCGTTGATAGCCTGGCGATGGTGGTGCGCACTGTCAAGACTTTATCTGTCAATATGAAGGCTCTTAATTTGGATGTAGTTATTGAGTTGTTGAGATGCTTCCCGTCCTTGGAAAAGCTGTATCTTCAGGTGAGGCTCCATCGTCGATAGTTCATATTGTTCAGCTGCTCATTTCATCTACTTACTGTTGAAGTTTTTAATTGTTTTTGGCCTATGTTCTTTGCAGTATTGGTCAAATAGGGAAAATAATTTTTGGCGTCGTAAACACCGGAACCTTATCAGATGCCTTGATATTTGTCTCAAGACAATACTGATAACAACTTATGAGGGCTTTATGTCTCAAGTTAACTTTGCCACATTCTTTGTACTCAACGCTAAAGAACTGGAGTTCATGATATTTGAGGTTAGATCCACCAGCGAGGAGTTTATTGCAAAACAGCAGAAGAAACTTCAGTTGGACAACAGAGCTTCAAGAGGGGCTCAGTTTCGTTTTACAACTGATAGATGTCTGCGTGACCGTTTAGATATCAGCCATGTCCGCGATTTAGATTTAGCTGATCCCTTCATCTGCAGATGTTAAACTGAGTCTGCTCTTCTGAAGAATTGTTCTTGCATATCTCATATGTGCTCTGTCCAAATTACTGACCAACGCTTGTATTTATAAACTTCACTCTTTCTTAAGCTTGTATTTGCTGATAGCCATTTAGTAACTTATCTGTGTAGAGGCTTAATTTACTGATATACCTTATAATCATAGTGTGTGTGTTAAGTTTAGGCTGGCTAACGCCCGCCGTAGTTACAGTTCAAAAAAAAATCATAGTGTGTGTGTAGCTGTCATACACAATCTCACTGAAAGGCCGATGAATTAACATTGGTAGCTGCAGTCAAGACGATAAATCTTACACCATCTGTGTAAACTTCTGGCTTGATGCTTACTTGTGGCTGTGTACACTACTCCAAGCCAGAAGTTGGATAACTAACATTGATGCTTTTACTTCAACATCTCTAGATGAATAACTAACATTGGTAGCTCTGTAACTTCAGCTAGAGCCTTGAGACAAGGTTTCAAGCTGTGCTCAGTTTTATTTGATACTGATAGTGCCTGCACTTCTGGGATATCAAAGATGTTAGTTATTTCGACTCAACTGATCCATCTATTGTGATGGTGCTGAAAAAACTTGCTTTGACCCAGCAAGGAGTTAATTCTTGCGTACAAGCGTATCACTTTCTGTGTTTTGGCTAACCTTGTTTAGTTAGGGGTGCTGTAGTAGTTCAAGTTTGTGGTAGCATTTAAACAAGCATTGTACTCCCTCCGTTCCATAATTCATGGCGTGGTTTCTTATGGAACGAAGGCAGTATTTATGTAGTAGTTCAAGTTTGTCTAACCTTGGTTTGATCCATCTATGATACCTTGTCATTTACTCAAGTTATATGTGTGGTTGAATTTGTTTCGAGATTTACTATGTGACAACACTGAAATACTGGAGCGTGAACTGTTGGGCATTGTGTTGACCCCTAGTGCCTCAAGGCACACACACAAGGCCACCCTTGACCTCCAATTCCTCAATTCACATCACAATGGAGGCTGGAGGCCTGATTTCTTAGGCTGTCTGGACCATCCAACCTACTGTTGTATGGGCTAGTAGTTGGTGACTCAAGTGAGACCCTGGGCATCAGCTCGTGTGTTGCACCAGATGACCTGAACCTGGTACAGCCGTACAGGCAAGCAGCAACTCAGTTTCTGACTGTGATCACAAATATTTCCCAAGATCTGCAAGGAAACCAATGAGGGTGATGATCTCGATTCGGTCGGAGCGGCTAACTTGTATGGACTGACCATAGAAATCACTCGGCAGAGAAAAAAATCCAAGCAAAGAGTAAATCCTGATGATGACTGGCCGTTCTGTTCTTTGGCTACGTCTCCGAAAAATCGATGTTCATGCTGCTGATATGAACATGGACTGTAACCGATTAATTGCAGGGCGGAATTGGTGCTAATAGAATCCGCGTTCAAACATTCAACATAGACAATACTCTGAATGAATTCATCCTTTTTTTGCACAACGAATTCATCCATTATAAAGTTTTTCACGCAATAGAAGAGTGAAAATTAAAAGGGATGTGATATTGATGCACGTATGATTCAGCAGATGCTTAGAAACTTCAGTCTTCCCCATATTTTTACTTCCTTCCTAAGTCCTAACCAACATATTCAATTTGGCTTAAGCTATTAATCCAAAACAAACAACTTTGATTAATAATAATGTCGTGTCTCGAAGGGCGGACACCGGGGATGACAGACACCCCCTTTGTAGATTCGGTATGGGGCACGAAGGAGGCTGGAAGACGTCTCCCGGAGAAGACTCGCCGGCAAGCTCTCTCTCTCGCTCTCGACGTGTAAGCAATCAAGCAAGGGACACAGCGATCTACCCAGGTTCAGGCCGCCCGAAGGCTAACAGCCCTACTCCTGCATGTCTGGATAGATGGTGGAATCATGGTGTGGCTACAAGGAGGTCTCCGGCGGGGTACTGATTACCCCCAAGAGCAGGGGATCACTATAGCATCTCTCAATGTGGAAGTAAGGTATCGATCCGCAGGAGTAAGAAGGAAAAGTTATCTATTCCCTACAACTAAAGTGTCACAAGTTTTAATTGATTATGCACTAAACAAGTTTAAAGAACAAGGTGGTCGATTTGATGGATGGAAGTTTAATATAACAAAGCAAGAATGTAAAAGTGTCCCAATCCTTTTCAATGCAAGAGGACAAGACAAAGGTTTTCTCTTATAGGAACAATGGACATGGGTTCATGGGTTCACTTAATCTTCTCTCTCATCTACGGTGATTATCATGTTATAGATAAAGTACACACAATTGTCATGTTTTAATGGTAGCTTTTATGACGGCTATATGTCCTAAAACACATAGTTGAAAGAAGTATTCATTTGTGTTGCTAGGTCACCCTCGTAAGGCTAGCGTGGTTGCTGTCACTCCCACATCATACTCTTCCTTTTTACCCCCAGATAAAGGATGTTGGGCGGTACTGTGTCACTCAATACCTATGCCGTGTCACATCGGCCATCTTATACCCACATACATCATACTTCTTAATGAACAATATTCAACCAAAGTATGACAAGTCATAAAGATCCAACACAACGGTAAATGCATAACAAATCATCTCATACCACAATATCCACCATAGGAATTACATAGATGACCGTAATCATGTTCAGCGGCTCATACGGTACTAATTAGTGAAGCTCAAAGAGAGAGAGATACATAAGTTACCACCACAAACCCATAGTCCAGAGGGTGGACTACTCCCCCTTCATCATGGAGACGGTGGAGAAGTCGTTGGAGAAGATGGAGACCACCCCGGCAGCGCCCCGCTGGAGTTTTCCCCCTCCAATCTGCAGCTCCAGATCTCTGTTTTCGTGTTTCTGTCTTGTGACGGCGCTCGCTCCAGAGAACGACGTGGGACTTCTTTTATAGGCGTTTTTAGGTCAAGACTAGGTCGGTGGAGCAAAGATCGACGGCGGAGGATCTTCGAGGCCCAAAAGAGGTGGGCCCACGCGGCCAGGTACGGAGGCCGCGTGGGGCCCTCTATCTCCTAGCTGGTTGGGCTTCTGGTCTTCATTTTCAGCCCATTGCGTTTGTCTCGAAAATTCTGAATCGGGCTCTCTGACCTTGCCCTTTTTGGAGTCCCGAAGCTCCCGGAAAGTCCAAAACACTAAAAAAGATGTTTTCTGACTGTGCAGGGTTAATTCCATAAAAATAGAAACATATCAAATATTCTCAAAATCATTATAAAACATTGATATAACCCTTATATGATTGGAATATAAGTAATATAGTGCAAAGTTCATGTATGCATTTTACATGCATCAACATCCCCAAGCTTAACCATACTCGACCTCGAGTATGAAGGTGATAAAACTAACATGGACTTTGCAATATAACACTAACAATGGATATCAAAGATGATTGCTACTGCTACATAGAGTCAAATGATTCATACTTCAAAGGAGTAGCAATATGCAAGATAGTTTATGAAGTGATATTAAGCATTCAAAGCAAGGATGTTCAATGATAGTTCACAAAGTGTAACATGAAAGAAAGTAATATGGACCACATGTATCCATAATGATAAGTAAAAACATCCTACATTGGTCCTAGAGTGTAAATGAAAATCTGAATACAAAAGGTGGACACTTTGGAAAAGATATATGTGTGAGTAGAGGTAAAGCATGCATAAGTTTCATCTAACTTCCAAACTCTTCTACTTAAGTTAATGATTGCAATGTGGAATCCTTGGTGTCAAGCTCTCATTACCCCTATCATAGCATCTTGAATGATTAAAGTTTTAATGTGAAAGCAAATATGAGTAGTGTGCTTGATAAAGTAAAGGTTGGATGTCTCATGCCCCTTGAATACAAGTACCACTACAAAAATTTCGGCCATCCGGGACGATTTCATAACGTGGTGATCATGGTCCAAAACGTCGGGATGTGTAATCCTCGACGATTCGCACGACGTTATGAAAACGTCAGGGGCCGATAGTCATGGACGATTCTACGACGATCCGGTGAACCTCTGAACGTCGCGAGGGATCCACGACGTTTATATAATCGTCACCGGCCCATCATGCGGCCCAACAAGCCGTGACGTTTTTTTATCGTCGCCGGAGGGTTCCACGTGGCAGACGGCTGTCATCGCCGTTAGATGACGTCACGTATATTTCGACGAAATCTTAACGTCGAGACATATGATGACGTCAGACTGATGCGACGTTTTTCGCGGTCGTCGCGGATGAGCACAAATGAGTGAGCGCCACACGGGATGTCCACAAAGCGACATGTGGATGTTCTGCGACAGTTTTATTTCGTCGTAGTGTCGCGTTATGACGTCATCTATGGTCTCGACGTTAATTATTCGTCGGTGTTGCCATGCAACCGGTAGTTGCCACGTGCGTTCACCTTATTTGACCACGTGTCATTTGACGACACGAAAATTTTCGTCTCGCGTAGGACGTGACGTTACTGCGCGCGACGTTTCTTTTGGGACGAGGTTTGAACGATTATTTTCGCGATCTGAAACGCATGTAAAATTCTTGCCCTAATGGTATTCCCAGCAGAGCAAACACAACACATGCAGAAAATACATAAATTCCGAATTATAGGTCTCAGCCTTGCTACCAGCATAGGCTACAAAGGCCACGTTCTACAGTTCACCAGACAACATGTGGTTGACCAGCAGTGGCAACATACAGTTTTCGGCCTCTCAAAGGCCACCAGCAACATGCAGTTTGAGACTAACGAAGGGCACCAAAAAGCCTCAGACTTACCAAAAAGCCACGAGTTTGTAGAGGTTTTCAAGCAGCAGCGAGTTTAGCCAACATCCGCTTGATAAGTGCAATGCACGGTTCTTGATCCTTGATCACACGGTTCAAGTCTTGTTCATACTTGATCTTGTCTGCGTCAGCATGTTCCTTCGCCTTCTTGTACTCATCAACGATAGACTCCAGTTCTTGCCTCCTTTTTTTCTCAGAATCAAGCTGAAGCTGAAGCTGAAACTTTGGCACACTCTTATGGCTTGGTATCACAACACCTATGTTTTTTAGGAAACTAGCCTTTCGATTTCCCTTACACAGCACGGCAGCGACAGCTTCAGCAGCAGAAAGAGGTTCCTTGACAGTGCCATCCTCTGAAGTAGATGGTTCTATCCTAAATTCCATTTCAGCCTATAAAGCATGTACAAGCATAAGATGAAATAACAGCTTGTAAGGTACACTGATCTAAGGTACACTGATCTAAATACCAGATGATAAGTATTTAAGGAACATGGATGAAATATACTCCCTCCTTTCCAAATTGTAAGCCTTTCTAGCCATTTTCTGCACACATGTATATATAACTGAAAATAGCAAGGGTACAGTGCAGATTTGAACAGACGTTTCTGGTGATGCGAAATGACAAGGGATCTGCATGTACAATCATAGATGCAACAGCAGCTAAACTAGGATAGATGACAGGCATGTATGGAACATAACTGAAAATAGCAGACGAGAAGCAAGTAAGGAACATAGCTGAAGATAGCAGATCACAAGGATATATGAACTAGCAAATGACAAGCAAGTAAGCACGCATGTACATGAACTATCAGATGACAAGCATAGGTGAAATGGCTGAGTCTGCCATTGTAACTTCCAGAGATGTACAGAATTATCAGGGACTTACAATTGCCCTTTTCACAGGCGAACTGAATCCACGCCTGGTTTTGTGCGTATCTTTGAACAATTCGAAAGCATCTTTCCCCCTGTGCAGCCAACCTCGTAGCTAGATCCTGTAGCATGAGGGAACATGACTTTCGATCTGCTCCAGGTGGCTTTCTTACAGGCTATCTGCACAAAGAGTATGAACAGGTTAGGTGAAATCCAGAATATAGGATTGAATCAGTGGCAAGGTTCAGTAAACAAAGACATGACCTCATTCTTGGGTGTGGACCATTTCTCGACTAACTTGCCCCACTGTTCTTCGCTCATGTGACTTACTACATGAGGAGGTGTTCGTACAACCGAAGCCTTGCCTACATGGTCAAAATATCTGCTCTTCAGGTAATGGGTCTTTGTCTTGTACGGTTCCTGAGATTCATTAGAAGAGAGCCATGAATCCAGAAGTCGTCGAGGTCCAAATCAAATTTTACCTGAAACAAAAGAATGAGTATTGTTCACTTTTATGAACAGCAATGGAAAGAACTGGAAAGTTGGGTTACAAAACTTACGCTGACGTGTTTGACAAACCTAGAAAATATGTCAGGTCTTTCCTTGTAATCTTTCCAATGGGGGAAGATAGGGACAACATCATTCACAGCTAATGAACAAGCTGTAGTATAGATGGAAGCAATCTTTGGGTCCACTGGCCTTGTCCTTCCCGGAGGAATAACAAGTCTGAACTTCTTGCCCCTTTCCAGGCCTGAAAATTTGTCATGGGGAGGTGCCTGTTCGCATTGGGCGGCTGCCTCCTGGTGGTGGCCAGTTGTATCCTTCTGTTGGGCAGCTTCCAGCTGGTCATGGGAAACTGCCACGCTCGTTGCAGACCTTAATAGTCGTGGTGTAGCGGCTGCAGGTACAGCTGGAGGAGTCGGTTTGATCTTTCTCTTTACTACCGGAGTCTCAGGTGTTGTGCCATCAACTATTTCTGCATTGACGCGCTTGCGATTGCGAACTTCACCAGGTTTTGTTTGTGGTTCTAACATGGATAAAGATCTCAAAGTTAGGTACAAACATAACACTTGGTAAGAACATACTACAGCTACAAAGTACGCTACTCACTTCCAGGTTTTTTCCAGGGGGTATAATTTATGTTCTAAAATATATGACTGGTATTGATTGTTCTTTAGTAGTGATGATGTAACAGACGGATATGAGTAATCTATTATGTGGAACTAAGACTGATAGGATCGCAAAACTGATCTTAAGCGACATACATGCAAGAAAATAAGCAAACTTTGACCATAAGAACTCATTGTGGTTCTAACATGAATAGAGAGCTCAAAGTTGTTAGGTACAAACATAACACATGCTAAGAACCTACTACAGCTACAAAGTAAGCTACTCACTTCCGGGGTGCTTCCATGTGGTGTATTTTTGTTATAAAAAATCGGACTGGTATTAATTGTTTTGTAGTACTGATGATTTAAAAGACTGATTTGAGTAATCTAATATGTGGACCTAATACTGAAAGGATCGCAAAACTGATCTTAAGCGACATACTAGCTGGAAAATAAACAAACTTTGACCATAGGAACTGATCAAACAGAAGCATCGAACAGGTAATTAAACAAACATGTACACGAAAAAGCATCAAACAGACGAAAATAATTATGTCAAGAATGCATCCGGGGGCTTTAGGAACTTTGTCTTACGGCTGTTCTTGGCGGGAACCGTTACTCGTCGCGTGCGGGGAAGCATTGACGGCGATGGACGACCTGCGAGCTGGACGGCGAGGAGGCAGATCTTGAGGGCGAGGTTGACGGCGAGGAGGCAGATCTTGACGGCAACCTCGAAGTCGAGGTGGCAGTTCTTGCCGGCGAGCTTGACGGCGAGGAGGTAGATCTTGGCGGCAACCTGGAAGTCGAGGTGGCAGATCTTGGCGGCAACCTGGAAGTCGAGGTGGCAGTTCCTGCCGGCGAGCTTGAAGACGAGGAGGTAGATCTTGGCGGCAACCTGGAAGTCGAGGTAGCAGATCTTGCGGCGAGCTTGAAGACGAGGAGGTAGATCTTGGCGGCAACCTGGAAGTCGAGGTAGCAGATCTTGCCGGCGACCTTGACGGCGAGGTGGACGACCTAGATGGCGAGCTACACGGTGAGGTGGAAGACCGGGACAGCCAGCTACACGGCGAGCTAGGGTTTGGATGGAAAGGATGGGAAATTTGGGACCGGGAGGGAGGAGGAGGGGAATGCGGGCATTCGAGTAGGGGACGTCTTGGCGAGGGGGTATAGGCAGGGAATTTTGGTTCGAAATTTTGTGCCGTAGAAGAAGGCGGCAAAGTTTCAACGATAATTTTGGGTGGGCGCGAGGTACGCAATTTGGTAGGTGGGCGCGCGGTGAGAAATATATCTGGCCGTCGGACACATGATGGATGGCTTAAACAAATTGACCATTTAATGAAGTTAGTATTACAGTACCATGCGAATAAGTCTATAAATTATTGACCTAAACTTTCGAGGAAAAAAATTATTCGCTAACTAGGAAAACCAAATATGAGACAACGTTAATTATCACAAAAATCCGACAAGTATACAACCGATGGGGTTCCCCGGTGATCTAATTACCTAATTAAGTGCATATAAGTGTGTGTATGAAGCGGGGGAGCTGGGTTGGCAAATTCAACATCACATTACTCTTCTATACGTATTCTATCACTCATCTAACTTGGTCTTGTCAATGTCAAGATGTATTTCATACACATTTGTTGACCCATTTCGGTCGAAATCCTTGACAGTTGACCCGGCCCGCTCAATTTGTATCCTCTACCGGCCCTTAAACGGCCTCAAGAGGGTTTAGACCAATTGACTTTTCAACTTGATTGTGTTATGGTAGGCCATATGACCATTTAAAACCAAAGTTGAGACCATGTCACATGATTCCATCTGGGTTGCCCCCGAAGTGGTAGATGTGTTAGTGCAAAATCTGCGTGTAGGTTAAGTGTCGTCTGTGAAATGGGTACACCTAGGAGTTGGATCAATGTTGTCATTTCCAATGTACGATCACACACTCGTACCCATATATTACGGTCCTAGCTACCTAGGATTTGGTGGGATTCTGATGCTCCGGACCGCCATTCCCATCGAAACCCTAGGTCCTCTACTTTTTTGACCGGCCTCGGGAGGGCTATATATTGGAATTTTTTCACTAGTTGTGTTAGGGCTGGTGATATGACCATAAAAACCAACTATGAGCCCATGTTATCACATGATACCATATGGTGCACCCGAACAAAAGGTTTTTGCCCTACCGGGGCATGAACTTCATGCATGATAAGTTTCGTATGTGAAGTGGGTCAGACCTTCTAGGAGTTTTATCTTGGATATTTCCACATATATACCAACACACGTCTATTCGTACATATGGGCCCAACCTAGGATTTGGTAGGGATTCAGGCGGATCATGCGTGTGCCATTTCGGTCGAAATCCTTGAAGATAGGTGCACATAGGAGATCCAGATTGGACTCAAACTTTTTGTGGGTGGTGATGCAAACGATAGACAAGGTGGGCTTGCAGGATCTGAGATTTTTCTGACAATTTTAAGTGTGCGTAAAATTTTCTTTGAACAAAAATGCCTGAAATTGAGATGAAGGCCAATTATTGGTCAAATTCATGGTCAGATCATTTTAAAATCAGATTAGTCATGCAATGTTTGTAGAATCATGTATAAATATATGTACCACGTGATTTGACAGAGTTTTGGTCAAGTTGTATCATAATGGGGTCAAAACAACATTAGTTTGATGGAAACATCGAGGCTGAAAGCACATAACCAGAAGGAAGAAAATAGGAACTGCATATATACCAGCATAATTAGTCTTCCACAGCACAACAAAAGCAGCACTTTACATAACTGCTTAGCTGATCTTACTTGTTCATCGAAACCAAAATAAATAATTACAAAACACATGGACAGAGGACAAACTAATCTTCAGGAAGGCCTACGCCTCTTGTGCTCCTCATCAGAATCTTCTTCATCTGATGAATCTTCTTCATCTGATGAATCTTCAGGAACATCGGTGCCTGAATCATCAGAATCATCCTGAAACTTGAGTCCAACGGGCACTCCAACTGGCACTCCAGCCTTTTGCCTGAAACTTGTGTCTAACTGGCACTCCAACTGGCACTCCAGCCTTTTGCCTCTCCAGAATGACCCGGTACAGCTCAAACGCCACAAAGGCATCAATGGCGGCGTAGTCTTTGTTGATCTTGTCAAGAGGTTTGCACTGCCAATTATCGTGCGCCTCGGAGGGCAACTTCTTCTTCATTTCTGCGTACCAGGGATCAATCAGGTCTGCAGCCATGACAGCCATGCCAACCTTGTAGTATCCAGGGAGCCGGTACAGGTTCTGTAGGTCGACATAAAAGTTATCTGGAATGATGACTTCAGGCCAGGTTTGGCGAAAAACCACCTTGTCTACCGTATTGTCTACGGTCGCAAAGGTGATTCCTCTGTGGCGTAGAAAATCAGAAATGTAGCATGAACACTTCCAATGGTCAGTACTGCAATAACCAAGAGAATGTGGATAGAGATTAGTTAAAAGATGTAATTTCACAGGTGACAAACAAGTATATGATCAACAAGTCCACCAAATGAGGTAAGTTTAGTTAAAAGATTTGAAATATGATCAACAAGTCCACCTAAAGATTAAGAAATACGATGAACATGAATCCACAGAACATATATGCATTTTCATGTATACAACTATACAACAACCATCATATTTACCGAAGTTCATAGTCCTTCAAAATATATTGCTTATTTACATTTACATCCATGATTTCATTCTCTTACATGATCAACAAGTCCACCAAATGAGGTAAGTTTAGTTAAAAGATTTGAAATATGATCAACAAGTCCACCTAAAGATTAAGAAATACAATGAACATGAATCCACAGGAACATATATGCATTTTCATGTATACAACTATACAACAACAACCATCATATTTACCGAAGTTCATAGTCCTTCAAAATATATTGCTTATTTACATTTACATCCATGATTTCATTCTCTTACATGTCAACAAGTCCACCAAATGAGGTAAGTTTAGTTAAAAGATTTGAAATATGATCAACAAGTCCACCTAAAGATTAAGAAATACGATGAACATGAATCCACAGGAACATATATGCATTTTCATGTATACAACTATACAACAACCATCATATTTACCGAAGTTCATAGTCCTTCAAAATATATTGCTTATTTACATTTACATCCATGATTTCATTCTCTTACATGTTCAACAAGTTCACCAAATGAGGTAAGTTTAGTTAAAAGATTTAAAATATGATCAACAAGTCCACCAAAAGATTAAGAATTACGATGAACATGAATCCACATAAACATATATGCATTTTCATGTATACAACTATACAACAACCATCATATTTACCGAAGTTCATAGTCCTTCAAAATATATTGCTTATTTACATTTACATCCATGACTTCATTCTCTTACATGTTCAACAAGTCCACCAAATGAGGTAAGTTTAGTTAAAAGATTTGAAATATGATCAACAAGTTCACCTAAAGATTAAGAAATACGATGAACATAATTCACAAAAACATATATGCATTTTCATTCTCTTACATGTTCATGTGTACAACTACACAAACTACTCAAAAGAAATGCCAAAATCAATCGTCGTGCTACACAAAATCTCTACTACTAATAAAAGAGCAAACATATTCTTTGCTAAGCGCACCCAGCCCAACTTACACAGGGTAAAACCGAGCATTTACAGCCTCAGGATCTGGGCCACCAGTTTGGATCTAACCATCCAGATCACAACTCAGCCCCACCTTGTGTGCATCTAGCAAATAAAGATAGCGGACGAAAACTCTGCCATCCGCACCAACGCTACGTGAAAACGCTCAATCAACGGGAGAAAAATAAGATCCGCTCTACCCACGTTGACAAGAAATCCCATAATTAACGCCAGTCAACTCAATTTGTCTCCTACGTTCATAGCCTAACATCGAGATAACCTTGCAGCCACTCAGTGTGGCGCGCTGTTGCCGCCCTGCTCATCCTACGCCATTCAAGCCGTCGAGCTCCTTGCGAACACATGTGTACGCCCATCCTGCGAGATCGCCGTCGAACCCCTCGGCAACGCCCAGGTATTGCTGCTGCTCCGTTGCCGTCCTCATCCCCTCTTGGCCTGTCCTCATCTCCTCTGAATTTCAGCCAATGCCCTGACGTGGCCTAGCATGGGGAGATGATTTGCATTAGTTCTACACAACGATGCCACATGCTTTTAGCACACCACATAGAAGGTTCAAATTTTAGGTTTAATGGTGAATGCAAAAAAAATCAAATCTGAATGGTTTAGTTCGCTGGACCACACACATAGATTACCTGCATGTTCCTGTCGCTTGGGGTCGTCCATGTACCAGGAAAATATTTCTACGCTATTATCTGAATTCATCTGAAAGTGCATTAGCCAACCTATGTTCCTGCAACATGAAACAACATAAATATTGAGTATTATGCTGTACTGCTCTAAATACAATATATAGCAAAGTATATGAGCATATATATTGTCATTCACAGGTCGAGGGAATTTGTATGGCCCCAACTACTCCAAACGGGACGCGCACCCCGTTCCAGGATATCAGCAACAGCAAATCATTGGGTGAGCTCATAACCAGAACACTATATTTCAATTTTGCTCATGTTGTTAAACTGCTTCACTCTGTGATGTATTGTAGATCCTAAAGAGCTAAAAAGGCAGAGGGATAGAGAGCGGTATGCAGAAAATAGGGATGAGATTAATAAGAAACGGCGTGAAGCCTACAAACAAAAAAAGGATGACGCAACCAATGCTACACAGACACCGCTGGGTGCATCACCAGGTCTTGATGGTCATCTTCGTCAGTATATTGCCCACTTCTATTGCAGTATAATGACTTTTGCTTCCTCTACTATTCTAGACGCTAACGAGATTAAGAATGCATGCATCTCTAAGATGATAAAGACCAAGGAATTCTATATGCCCATAGATGACGTTGATAAACAATCATGGGTATTAAAGAGAGACAAAACTTATTTGGAGCATGATATGGTCAGCCTCAGTTTCTTACATGTTATTACTTTGAATTCAACTGAGGGAGAATGTTCGCCTTATATTGGACTAAAACTAACAAGAATCACATTTCAGATAATTGTCCCAGTAAACATTGAAGACACTCATTGGTACCTAGCTGATATAAATCCCAGAAAACAATCTCCACTAATATAAAAAGAGAGAGGGTGGCTGATCCAAATAACATCAGCCGTACGATCCCTTATATCTAACGTTCCAGAATCCTTCAATGATGTATCCGCTTAAGTCGTACCCCCGTAGTCATTACCATTGATTTTGTTGATCTAATGGTCTAGATTAGCCCAATGTTGTAGCACGGACGCAGAGCAGCAGCGCAGCCTCAGCCTGTCCCGCAGGAAACCGCCTCCCACGATCTTCTCGAGGCCTCCCCACGCACGTAACGCCCCTATCCACGCTCATCTCACCGAAGACGGCGTCGTCTTCCCTGACATGCCGATCCCCTTCCACTCCCCCGGACGCGTCGCTCCACTCGCCGCCGGCGGCGATGTCGCTGCCCCGCCCCACCTGCTGACACCGCCTGCCCGTGACAGCACAGCCTCCAGTCCCCGAAGCCTTCCGCGATTTGTTGCCTACCGCCATCGCAACCTACCGTCGCTGAATCCCTCCCACCGCAGCCTAGACGACCGGCAAGCGAGGTCGCCGGGAAACGAGGCGGCGCCCAGCACGCCAGAACGCCGACGCCCTCCCGCCGCTGCAGCCTACACGGGACTGTCGTGTCCTGCACACCAGCAAGCGAGGAGGCACCCTGGACGACAGAATGCCAACGCCCTCCCGCCACCTCAGCCTACATGGGACAGCTGCGCGCCCTGCACACCGGCAAGCGTGGCGGCGCCCTGCACCTGCACGCTGGAACGTCGGACCAACGCCCTGCACGGAGGAACACGAAACGCCGGAACCCGCGGCGCGCTCTACGTCTCCTGCACCGGCCGGAATCCACCAGCAACTCTACATCCTTCAGGTTTGATGGTGCCCACTGCCTAGGTTGAGGTCACGATCTTCCCCTGCGGTCGCTCATGTCAAGGTCTTGAGTTGTCTCCACATGACAATCGCTTAGCTCAACCTGAAGTCTCAAAGCCATCGCTTAGCTCTCTTGCTATTGTGAGCTGCGCAGGTCAATTCACTAATCATAATGGACGCTGGATGCAAATGCAATAACCTGTATTTTAACTAAAAACTGTATGTTTGAGGTACAATGATACATTTGGTCGGACAATAGTTTGAAAGAGATAGGTAATTGCGGCATATAAGGATTTCTGGATTGTGATTCGATATCATCCAATTGGCTGGACCAGCAAATTTAGAGAGATTATTAACTGGGATCTTTCTCTTATTTGCATATAAGAGCTTCTTTCAGAATGTTGATCCTTCCAGAAAACTTCCCAACTTAATTTTCCAGAAAATTGTTGTATTATTCACATTTGTTCTCTGCTTCGGCAACTTAAAGATTCTGCTCTGCTAGCTGGAGCTGGTGTTTAGGTTCTCTGAATGTCTATGTTTGTCAAAATTTCTTTGTTTTTCTTCTCCATACATTAGATATGTTCATAATCTGTGTCGTGTTGAAATTTCAGTGGTATTGTCAATTCAGGTGTACGAGCTACGTTTGGCATGCTACTGGGAATTACAAGATGTTTCGCCTGTACATTCTTCTAAGGTGATGTTGTAGGCTAATTAACAAGCATGATGTACAAATTGATTGGTTCAGTTCGTTCACACTAGCTTGATGAGGTGCTATTTCAGATGTACAATCAAACTAATTAGCCCTGGACTGTGCTTAGACAGAAAAATGATCTGACCGTACAATGTTTTGATGCAAACTCGAAGACAGACTGTGATGGTCGCACAAAAATCTATAACGAAAGTCGGACGAAATTGAGATTTTACATGTCAGGCAAAAGATCAAAAGTAGGTACATAATGCATCAGTTTCACACACCCATTGCTCTATGATGTGAATTATGTGTTGCCCATAGGCTAATGTTAAACTGCACTATTTTAGATGTTGAACTACTCCATGGATGGAGTTCTTTAATTCAAGACTCATTTACAAAAACATCAGGAATTGCATAGGCAGGCACCTTCAACAAAAACTTCCCCACATGTAAGTTTGTCCTGCATTGTTCTTCACACTGTTGTTTACAATCACATCAGGAATTGCATCACAATATACCTGGAATATATTTTAGGGGGCGAAAGCAAACAAGGACAGTCCAAGTTCTGAAACAAGTTTCTTCTCTGCTTTGTGGAGCTAAGAACAGTGTGCTGCATGTAAGAATATTGTGTACCTTTTTAAGGATCATACAAATGTGATACATTGTTGCTTGGCCGATAAGTAGATTTTTCCTTATTCTATTAATCATCATCATGAAGAAACATGATACATATTTATTTACAGGATTTCTTACCCTGAAACTTTTTATTGGAGTTGTGTACTAGAATGTGTGGATTTTTAACAGAGAGTGATTGTTCCCTCGAAGTCTGGCTTGCTCTAGACACTGCAAGTCGCTGCAACCATATAGCTAGATCATCCAATCCTTCAATCAGATTTTAGTCAGACTTAGAGGCCATCAGATATTTTCTACGAGAAGTAATTCTATGTGAAGCAATTCTATTTTAAGGAAGTACATAACCGGTTTTTTCCACTCTTAAGATTTATGACTTTTTTACTGCGCAACCATATATTGTACTATCCAGTTGTGGCATGATTGAGAAGATAAATTCTCCGCCTCCAACCCCTTTTATGTGTTTGGTATGGTGTAACTAAATTTATTCTTGTTAAAAAAAACTAAATTTATTCTTTCCTAATGGCGTGCCCGTGCTGGTGTCATGGATGTTGAACCTCTTGACTCAGTTCGATATGCCTCTTTTCCTAAACAAACATCCCTGTACAATGGTTTGAAGTAGTGTGCTAGATGACTAAAATGAGGGTTCTGGTCGAACTTGGTCCGTCCATAATAAGTCGTGTACTACTAGATGATATATTGTTCTCACTTGAACTTAGTTAGCCGAAATGGCTTGAACTATACATTAGTATAGACTATGCTTTGGAAAATCCTATTGGTATGTACCCACTTTTTTGCATTTGTGTTGTAAAAAAACAAAAAAGACATTATGATATTCATTACCAATCTATTTATCCTATGGGAAAATAAATTCTCAAGATTACACGTGCAAGATTACTAGTGTATACACGTGCTCGACTCGCTAGGCACAAGAATGCACCGCAAGGACCTCGACAAAATGGTTTGTAATTACGTTCACTGCCCCATTTTTGATTTGTTTTTCCTATTCTTTGCTTCTGCCGTTCTGCAACTAATTTTTTTCATTTATTCACGCAACAGCTGAAAGGACTGGAAAACTTATTCAACTTTGCATCTCAATATATGGAGCTGAAATCTGATAAGTGGAAAGACTTCAACGTCACAACATGGCCAAGGGAAGAGTGTATTAAAAGCAGTCTGCAGATAGATGGGTACAACTCCTAACTCAACGCAATCTATTTTATGTGTTTTTTGTATGTCTCCCTTAATAATCGAATTAAAAATGAAATCTCTCCGGAAAATAATAAAGTATGCAAATGCACCTACCAAATGAGAATAGATGACCTCAAGTAAAGGTGTTCATTACAAGCAGATTAATTTTCTCTCATGTTTAACCTACAGCAATAGCAAACCATCACAAATTAACAGCATGCTTACATATAAGATGGAAGCAGCTCTATCAATATAATTCCAACATGCATGTTTATCTCTTGCTTGTGTGAGTTCAGATAACAACAAATATATAAATGCTTGGGGACTCACCAAACTACTTGCCTTCTAGTGTGGGTACATGGAACAGAAATATCACAAGAACCTGAAAGGACAAAAAACATGTTGTCTTAAGCATATCATTGCGCTCTGCATATATACTATTAACAATAGTACGATGCCAATGTAAGATCAGTGCAAGTAAACTGTAGGTACAAGTAACATAATTATCACAATTACAGAATGTAAACAACCGAACCACACAGCCATGAAAGAAATAAACATGCATTACCCAGGAAGGAATTTCCTATCATCTAGAACCATGAGACATTTTCATGCTTAAATTTGACAGTACAACATTAACCCAACATATCTCCCAGAAGGAAACTTGATTCCAAATGTACGACCATAAAAAGGTCACCATCAATTAACTTGGATTCTAAATTTGTAAAGCAATAATCAACCAAAAAGGAAACTTGATTCCTAAATTTTCAACCAAAATTCCTCAAATAGATCAGAATTTCCTAGAAGAGCATTTTGCACCTTGCCAGCAGATCCGTTGGAGTCTTGGAGATGAGGTCTCATCTTGCCCCTGTCATTCGCTCCTAGCTGTTCGTCCTTTTTCCTTTCACGAACATCTCCTATTGTATGGTATCCGATGCCGCCTCGGCCTCTTCGGCGACCAGAATCCCGACGACTAAAGTGCATGCCGCCGGCTTATCCCCCAGTAAAAGTCCTGATCCCTCACCTCCTCAGTGGCCAAGCTCTGGTTCCCGCCGAAGAAGCCATGATCCGACACCAGTCCCGCGTTGCTCCCAGCAACAACGAGGCTCTGGTTCACGGCGCCGAGGAACACGTCTGCGCCTCTCCCGAGAAGTCGCTGAAGGGATCGAGCCCGCCGTCGTCGGCCCCGAAGGCGGAGGCCCACTGCACCTGCTTGACCCCGGTGTGGAAGCCGCTGGCACTCCTCCCCGACCCCGGCGACCCGCCGTCCGGAGCAGAACTTGCTGCGGGCCGCGGCGCCACGACAGCGGACGGCCCGGGCTCGGCGGCGTCCGCGAGGCCGAGGCTAGAGATGCCCCAGACCAGCTCCTCCTCCGTCGCCCCAGGCTACAGTGCGTGCCGCGGCGCGAGGTAATCTACAGTGGACGCCGCTGGCGCTCCGCCCGACCCTGGCGATCCGCCCTCCGGAGCCGCCTCGTCTGCGGGCCGCGGCGCCACGACCGCCGACGGCCCAAGCTCGGCGGCGTCTGCGAGGCCGAGGCTGGAGAAGCCCCGGACCAGCTCCTCTTCCTCCATCGCCCCGGGCTACAGTGCGTGCCGCCGGCGCGAGGTAACTTCCAACGGCGGCTGGGACTGGGATGTGGTTGAGGCCAGCGGCGTGGAGGTGAGGGAAGAGCCCAGCGGCGGGGAGGCAGGGGGCTGAGTAGGTCGCCGGCGATGGGGACAAAGAGGAATATTTTTCACGGGAGAAGATGGGATGATGAGTGAGGAGAGAGAGAGAGTGGGGAAGAAGAAGCGGTTTTTTTTCCTTGTCCAGCTTCTATTTATTGATATGTTAAAATGGTGCGCCACAACCTCAAAAAGAAAATGGTATATTGAGCAGGTCATCATGTGGTTTATGGATGTTAAATTTCATGGAGTATTGAACAGGAGATTTTTTTATCTGATATTCCTACGCAGGTATATTTTGCTCGAGTTTACGTGTTATATATTGTTTTGTTAATTTTTTAAAAATAACTTGGATTATTATTTGGCAGGTTCACATGACAAATTTTTGGACAAAATTAGCTGTAATATTAGTCGACTCGGAACTGAATGATGACGCCGTGAGAAACCGAGTCTTCGAAGTTGAGGAAACCAACCATAGATCCCACGGATTGTGAGATCCCCCCCCCCCCCCCCCCCCCCCCGCAGCTTTGCTTATACATTCATGATAGTTGATGATGCTGCTTCGTTGGATTAAGTCATCTTTTCTTGGGTGGAGGCCTTATCCCTTCCCTCCCGTCACTGTAGAGGCGAAGAAGAAGGCGATTTTTGGACGATCCCCGCCGAGCCACCGCGTCCGCGCCGCTGAGGCGGGGGATTCCTCTCCTCCGCCGGCCGCTTCGGCGGCGGGAGGGTGAGGGATCCCCGCCTCCGGCCTGTACATACGGGAGGTTAGGGTGGAGTGCTCGCCGGCGGCGCCTTGGAGGAGTTGGTGCTGACGGCGGCGGTTTTGGTGTCGAGGCGTCCTTCTCCGGCGGTGGTGCTCCCTGGGGCCTGTCGCCGTCGCGCTCGGCTTGGAGGGGCTTGAGGCCCGGCGTGGTGCTCGAGGCCCTCTGCCCCCCGTCAGATCCGTGGTGGCGGCGGATCTGGCGGCGGGTTCCCGGAGCTGGTCAAGCTCTGCTTCTTCTTCCTGCGACGGCTATGATGGCGGCCGGGGCAAAGCGGTGTTGGTGGGGCGGGGGGACGTCTGCCGTGATCGTTCATCGTCAACTCCGTCGCGGCGCGGCGGAAGGGCTGGGTGGCGTCTCTCATAGGGCAAAGATCTCCCTGGAAGTGGCAAGGTGGCGGTTGGTCTCCTTCGTCTTCGTCGCCGGCGAAGTTGCGGTTCTTGTTCGTTGCTCTGTTTCCCTTTCGTATTGTACTCGTACTCTGTATTTGGTTCTTTGTTGAATATACGTGGGAAAATTGCAAAAAAAAGTCATCTTTTCTTATCAGTTCATTTCGTGTTATACATGTGTAATTGTACTCACCAATTCCTCCTTTTCACAGGACCAACTGCGTGATAAGTTCTAAGCCTTATCCTATTAGTTTAAATCTAAGACAAATAAAAAACATATTGAATACGGAAGAATCTATAGATGCAGATTGCTTTGATATGGCTGTGCGCGTACTTGCGTGCCACGATATCAATTTTTTTGTGACATTCCAGCTCATTATATGGATCTAAAGTTTTCTGTAAGTTACTATAGTTACTTATCACATTTTTTTCTCATATTACTAATATTTTATTTTATTTTAGACGACGTCTAACAGTGCACGGGACCTGAATGGTTGTGGAAGGATTGATTTTGACCAATTAGCACAGTTATTTCAAAGTTGGCCTAATAGTAGGGAGTATCTTATATCAGACTCTGACACGGTGAGAGTTTATTCCTTGGTCATGATAGCCGTTCATTTTGCATTAATGTGATTTATTTATTTTTAGACCTTTCATTACAGATTTTTTGCCTTACGACATTCATGCCCTATTCATATTATTCGTGCTGGATCACAAGAAGAAACTTATCCATATTTTGGACCCGCTTTCGAGACCGACTTGGGGGATACACATACTAAAACATATGGAAATTTGCAATAAGATTAACCTCACGCTTCGACTGGCAAACCCCAAATGAAATGACGACGTCTCTAAACGGGGACGCAAAGTCCCTATTGTTCCAACTAACTCGCATGGGTATGAAGATGATCAATTAAATATTACTTGATTTGTTCAATGCTTAGTTTTGACATTTTGTATGTATATGCAGTGCTTTGTCTAGCTATTTGGTTTTCAATCTAATGCACTCATGGTATGATGAAGCGTCATATTCTCCGGTACCCATGGTGAATATTCTGAACTATTCTTCTTTCTACACTCTGTACATGATCTTTCTATGACAATGTTGTATAATGATTAATGAATGTGTAGGATGGCGAGGAGTTAAGAAGGCGATTTTTAGTACATATTCTGAAGTACCAACACAATGAGGCGATAAACAATATTCCTGACATGGAACGAGAAACTATTGGCCGCATCAAGGAATGGATCTTCATGAATTAATAAATAGAAAATTTTAACTACCACTTCGGAGATATGTTGAATTGTAATATATGTGCAAGCAGATAACTATTAGGTTGTGCTTTGTGGTTTTTAAATGATGTAACATATGTGAACTGTGAGTTATCCGCACATGTTTAAACAGTTTAGTTATGATATTCGTTGCTTTCTTAGCTGAAAATTATATTTGTTTCAAAAACGTGCATTGCACGTGCACGGCTACTAGTCAATATAAATTCCCATATTAATTATGACAGAAAACCTTTTACACTTCATATAATACACGAATCTAATCCGTGTCATCGCAGTGACAGACTGAAAAAACCCCGAAGAAAGGAATAGATCTAGGAACGTCTGTCTACCCTAAATCTGAACCAAACTAGTGAACTCGCAAGAAGTCTGAGCGTCATCTAGTACTAATAGTAGCACTAACAGTCTGGCACAAGGGATGAAGCAAAAAACCCTCGAAACAGCAACATGTGTGGGCATGTTACTTAATTTGTTCATACCTGGCGCATTGGTAGACCAGTACATGGCGGCGCATGGCGAGCTGAATAACCGACATCCTCTTGTCTTTGAGTTCCTTGTCATTGCTGTACTCCATGTCCAGCCCCATGATCTTGGCGTCTCCCTCCGCGAACCACTTCTTGTACATGTCGAGGACCCTCGCTAGTTCTTCTGGATCGTTGGTGTAGACCGCCTCGATCTTCTGGTCTTTGTGGATGGTGATGCTGTAGGTCTCGGAGAAGCATGCTGTGGTTTCCATGGCGACGATGCGGGGGAGAAGAAGATTGGATTGCAGTGGAAGCTGAAAGTGCATGGTTGCCCCCATGTGTGGTTTTGGTAATTAATGACACTCCTTATGGACTAATGTTTACATTGAGATATTCTTATAGATCTTGTCCATTGGAGTTCATGTGTTGAACTCTTGAAGATGGCATGATGACCAATGCTCTATTTAAGGGTTTATATGAAGAATGGTCATGTGTAGAAGATGAAGTGCAAAGGAGACATGAAGACGGAGCTTAGCGAGGCTTTCCCATAATGGAGTATGGGGGAGCATTTGGAGAAGTCTTCATCAAGCATGTGCTAGCAAGCACAATCAAGAAAGGTGTTCCAACTTGAGAGAGTCAAGATCGTCATCATCGAGCTCAAGTGGAATGCGCAAGGCAAAGGTATGATCTTGATAGGTTTTCTATTCTACCGGTCTCATGTTGTTAGTGGGAGACCGGGTTTTAGGATAGACGGCGTACTATCAAGAGGGGTTCTCAAGTGAGTAACTTGATCGCATCTTTGTGGAGAGCTCATACCTTTGCATACTTGGCATATCATCTTTCTTGGTTCTTATTTGGCTTTTCTCCTTGTTGGGTTTTGGTGCTTGTCGTGATCTTCATGACAAGCCCAAGTTCTTCGAAAACGGATTTCATTTGGAAAACTTGTTGCGTTTTCGTGTTGGAAATATTATCGGTCCACCTTCGAGATAGGGTCCACACCTCTCCATGTGTGGTATCCCCTCTATATTTGTGACCCTTAATATTTCCAATGCAATTGGATTCACCTGATTTGGAGTTCATATGAGAAAGTTATTGCATTTCAGGCTTTACAGTTTCACTGCTTTCAGGCCGGAGTCTCCGGTCTTCTGGACCGGAGTCTCCGGTCCTTGGTTTTCCTCGGAGAGTGTTTTTCTTGTTCAGCCCCTGGTGGGGGCCGGAGTATCCGGCCCTTGGGCCGGAATCTCCGCCCCTGGTCCGGAGTATCCGGCCTCTGTGGCCGGAATGTTTTGCCCGAGCTGCCTCGTCTGTTTGTTGCTCACCCCCTGGTGGGGGCCGGAGTTTCCGCCCCCAGGGGGCCGGAGTTTCCGCCATGGACCGGAGTTTCCGGTCACTAGGGCCGGAGACTCCGGTGTGGAAATGGCTGCAACGGCTCTTTTTCTGGGAGGGGTATAAATACCCCTCCACCTTCCTCCAGCCAGCAAGCTGAGCCCAGCAACCTTTGCTTTCTCTCTCCTCCATTGTTGCAAGCTCATTTCCTTGATATCTCCCAATCCCTCCACACAAACTCTTTGATCTTTGGAGGATTGAGGGAGAAGACCTAGATCTACATTTCCACCAATCAATATCTCCTCTAAGTGAGGGAACCTAGTGGATCTAGTTCTTGGAGTTCTTGAGTGGTTCTCCTCTTTGTTCTTCCTCTCTTATTCCCCCATAAGCATTTGTTGCTTTGTTGGAATTTGAGAGTGAAGGATTTGAGCACTTGTGCTCTTGCCTTTTGCATTTGGTGCATCGGTGTGCTCTCCACGAGGATTCGTGAAAGTTGATAGCTTGTGAACTTGTTACTCTTGGGTCTTCGGGCCCTAGACGCCTTTGTGGTGGTTGGACCCTTGTGTGGTCACTTGAAGCCGTTCGGGAGCCCCCAATCCCATTGTGGGTTGTGCCTCGAATTGTTGTTGAGAGCCGTTCGGGAGCCCCCAACCTATTGTGGGTTGTGCCCCGGATTGTTGTTGAAAGGCTCCGGATTCCGCCTCGAAGGAATACCGATAGTGGAAGGTGAACCAAACCTTTGTGGTGCGGTTCATCGGAGAAGAGGGTGAAACCTTTGTGGTTGTTGAACCGTTGTGTCGGTTCACACCTCTCCAACGAGACGTACTCCCTTTCAAGGAGGAACTCGGGAATACATCCTCCTCTCCGCGCGCCTCGGTTATTTCTATACCCGAGCTCTTTACTTATGCAACTTACATTGTGATAGCCTTCGTGCTTGAAGTAGTATATTGCTATCACCTTGTTGCTTGTCTTGCTTAGCATAAGTTGTTGGTGCACATAGGTGCGCCTAGTTTATTTAGGTTGTCGGCTTGTTATTTTAAACACCTAGTTTTATTCCGCAATTAGCAAGCCTAAACCGGAAAAGTTTTAATCGCCTATTCACCCCCCCCCCCTCTAGGCGACATCATTGTCCTTTCAGAAGCGGAGAAGACTAGAAGAAGCAAGAGGGGGAAAACAGAGGAGCGGTGCGATGTGACATAGGAAGATGAGACGAAACGGGCACGCGCGGTTAATGGGCAGGTTAATGTACACGCGGTTAATGGGCAGGTATATGTCTTGTCCCATCAAAACCCCTATACCGCAGCCGTGCCTCGCCTCTCGACCTACTCCGTGTAGTTGACTGCACCGAGTCCGAGGCCAACCCCTCGCCCTCCTCTAGCAGCCGCCACGTCTCACCACGTACGTCTTTCACCGTCTCCACCGGTCACTCACCATTGGAGCCGGCACGAACACACTAAAAATAAGTCAGTGCCAAAAATGCCACGTACGTCTTACATTTTCTGGCCTTTTTCTTCCAAGAAAATGAACGCAACACCTATACTTGTAAGAATAATCTGAAAATATGCTGCATGTGGAAAATTTCTAAAAAAGGGTATTGTACTTTGTTTGCTGCATGTGGATTGCTACTTGGAATAGCACAAACTTGCGAGCACTTCGTGTAAGTACCACATATGCACGCCAAAAATAGCAAAATTACATGTAGGTGCAAGAAGTTCATGTTTGTTAGTATTATATCACAATGAGGCATGATCCAAACCCTGATCAAAACCTCACCAAAATCTTCATTTTGGCGTGTCTAGGAATGATCGAGGCTTAGTTTTTCATTTTGGTGTTTAAAACTTGTTTAAATGTTGATTTGAACTTGAGTTTGACCGAATTTGAAATAATCATAAAATATTCAAAAAACATCAAAATAAAATAAAATCCAGTGCACATGGTCTTATTTTGTCATGTACTAACAGCTCCAACAGATAAACAAGGTCTAGATACATATTAAACAACAAATGCTTCAATATAGTGTGAAATCTCACATCTCAAACTATGAACTCTCATGTGTGAAGAGAGGTGGTTTGTGATTTGCAACAAGAAATTGTCCAAAACCTCACAAAACCTTCATTTTGGTGTGTCTACCTAGTTGACAATGTTTCAACTCGTTTTCAATCCGACGACGTGCGAATGCCACAATCGGGCGTGTCCAGAGCGCGCCCCCAAAGGTGTCCGACATTGTGAATGCCACAATCTGACGGCGTGCGAATGCCACAAGGAACACAAGAACAAGGAACACAATAATTTACATACTGTTTACAAGGTTTCACCTACCGGAACGTGCCACGTCACGTCCAGAGCATGTCCAGGGCACGTCCAGAGCACGCCCCCAAGGTGTTCGAAATAGTGCTTACATGGCCATTTCACAAAAGAACTCCCACACACGCTCCCAGCGCTGGGCAAACACTGCCTGAAAGAGTTTCAGACACCTAACAAAATTCACCAGACTTGCTATCTACAGAATGCAGCTCAATCTACCCTCCGAACGCCATGACTCTGTAGCTGATTCTTCTAGCTCGATTTCATTCATCATCCTCAGAGGTTATATGCAAACTAAAATGGTACAACGCAAGTGCAATATTGTTGCGAGATATCTGTAGTATCTGGTATATCTACAGTGCCAGCTTGTTAAAATTAAGAGTTTCAAATTATCTAACACATAGAAAAAAACTACTTTTTGTAAAGCTGACTTGGAAATCTGCTGACAGCATGGAGCCGTCGCTTTGGGCCTATCTTTACAACGTCTAGGCCCAGCTCAAAATGATCCGCAGCGTTCCATTTAACGGCGAACCATTTCAAACAGCCGATGATCCGCCTCGTTTGTTCCCCTGAGCCCTAGCCGCCGCTGCTGCGCTCCACAGAGAAATGGGGCGGCGCAAGGCTCCTCCGCCGCTGCCGCCGGGCACCGGTCCTATGACGAGGAGGAGAAGGAAGCTTGCGGTGTGCAGGTCGTCGCCCGAGGACCCCCTCAGCAACCTCCCCGACGCCATCCTCGGTGAGATCATCTCGCTCCTCCCCACTATGGACGGCGCCCGCACCCAGATCCTTGCGTTCCGGTGGCGCCACCTCTGGCGCTCAGCCCCTCTCAACCTCGACAGCCACAGCATCGCCGCCCGCCGGGTTAATGCCGCCCCAGTCATCTCGGAGATCCTATCTTCCCACCCCGGTCCCGGCCGCCGTTTCTGCGTCCCCAATTACGGCCTCGACAACCGATCATCTAACGTGGACGCCTGGCTCCGGTCCCCGCTCTCGACAACCTCCAGGAGCTTGAGTTCTACTTCTTCACACAGCCGCCGGCATCAGTCTTCCGGTTCTCGGCCAGCCTCCGTGCTCTCACCATCGGAAGTTGCAGGAGCCTCCCCGACAGCCCCGTCGGAGGTATCCACTTTCCCCTGCTTCAGCACCTCGGGTTCGACGACGTCGAGATCTCAGAGGGCTCGCTGCAGAGCCTGATTGACGGGTGCCCCGCCATGGAGTCCTTGCTGCTCAACCACACCGTCGGCTTCCGTCGCGTCCGGATCAACTCCCTCACCGTCAGAAGCATCGCTGTCCACGATATCTTTGTTCACGATGAAACCCGGTTACAGGAACTCGTCATCGGCAATGCGGCTAGTCTTGAAAGGCTGGTCCTTATTGATGTCAAAACCGCTCTGCATGTAATGGTCGTTGCCGCGCCTAAACTCGAATCCATAGGCTTTCTTTCCGATGGGTATTCTGAGGGCAACGCTGCTCATCTCTACAGGCTCGTGTTCGGATCCATGGTTATTCAGGTACACACATACTTGCTTTCTCAATCGCATTTACTCCTATGTGTGAAAAAATAATACACATACCACATGCAGTCTTGTGAATGTCTTGTCTTTCATGCTTGACAAAGGGATTGCGCGTCGACGGTCTGGCAATGGCGGTGCGCTCGGTCAAGACTCTAGCTCTCTGGATGAAAACTCTTTGCCTAGATACGGTTGTTGAGTTGCTGAATTGCTTCCCGTGTTTGGAGAAGCTCTACATTAAGGTGATGATTAATTCTCCATCAAAAGTTCAACTACTCGTTTCATCTACTTATTTTCTCAAGTGATTTTTATTTCATTATTGTTGCATCTCCTCTCTAGCGACGAATGGGTATGCCGGTACCGGGTGTGCGAACGCCAAACAATTTGTGGCGGCGTAAACACGGTAATCTGATAAAGAATCATGACATCCGTCTGAAGACAATAGTTTTGAGAGAATATTGGGGATCCAAGGCGCAAGTTAACTTCCTTACTTTCTTTGTGTTGAACGCGAGAATGCTAGAGACAATGACGCTTCAGGTTGATACTAGTTCCAGTGAAGAGCTTTTGGCGAAAGAACATGAGAAGCTTCAGTTGGAGAACAGAGCTTCGAGAGATGCTAAGTTCCATTTTACGACTGATAGATGCATCCGCAGTTCTTCCGACGTCAAGTATGCCCATGATTTGGATGTGGTTGATCCGTTCAAACCACCGTGTTGAAAATACTTGGGTGCTCCAATGGTGAGTTGCTCTTATCTATCAGCGTACTCCATTTTGTGTTTTTTGTCAAACGTTGGCAAGTTATGCTATTTGCATTTTCTAAATCTGTAGTATCCGGAACTTTATGGCATTGAAGGAACTATCTCTATGTTTTTTGTTCGATGTACTATGTGACATATCTGGATCTCTGATATATGCGGTTGCTCACCTTGACTCTCACTGGAACAATATTAGGACTGTTTAACTGTTTGTATTATTAGTTCAAGCTTGCCTGCCAAGTTTTCTAACGGGAAGGAACAGATGGAATGAGAAAGTCTGTGTCGGAGATTCTTGATGTCAACAATCGGTTTTGTCTGTTGAGTAGCATTTTCTTGCATATACGGAGTAACATTTTCCGTGATTATATATTTTCTGAAGATGGTATTATGCTTGAAAAAAAGTGTTCTTCTCATAGACGAACTATCACTGCCGTTTGTTCTGTGGTATATATTCTACTCTGTGACAACAAGTACCAGAATTTATTATGAAGCATAGAGTGTCGCATAGTCTCACAGGAAGTGTGAGGACCAATCAACAATAGTAGCTGCATTCCTCTGGAGCTTCAGTAAAATGACTGCGGACTGGAGATCACATTCAGCGGCAGCGACATCTTTCACTAAAGCGTACTGCTAGCAGCTAATTGTCTGGTGTGATGTTTTTGGTTACTCTCTGATCGTCAAGCAAAGTCCTATTGTTTGTTCACACCGTGATGGCCATCCTCCGATCGGTGAGTTGCCCTGGCCGGCCCACGAGGGTTAGTTGTTGGCGTACGCTTGTACTTGTGGCGATCTGATGGTGAGGGTTCTTATAATATATAGGTGACAGAGTGTCTACAAGAAACGCAAAAGGGGATTTTGGAAGTGTGACCGGCGCGATCGAGGCCGTTGCAACATTTTTTTACACCTAACGGCACAATAATCCATTAATGTACATTGCTTCATCCTTGGGTGCTGCTGGGGGTTCCGCAGCGCTAGGGGATCGACAGGATTAAGATGAGTCATGAAAGCCTTGCCCCTGGAGGCCTGGAGTAATAAAGCTTGAGGTGAAGTGATACTGTCGATACCAAAGACGAACAAGGCTGTCTGGGCTCTTGTTTATGCGTTCTCTTTGCTGCTTTTCTCCCTTGGTTATGTATATACTAGAAGGGGATGGCGCGCTTTGCTGCGCCAGCGTCTGACTGTACTATTGCGGTGATCAATATATGACATGCTAGTATGAGAAGAGATTAGTTTACTCATACACACCAAATACAAATTCATAACCTTTTCAGGCAACTATTTTAGGTATTGGTCTAGTATCTGTAGTACAAGCCGTCTAATGCAAATTAAAGTAACAACTTTAAATTTTTTAATCTCCGAATGAGGCGAGCCCCACACCTCGTGCATGGAGGCGGAGGAGCCATGCGAGGCGAGGGATGTTCGAGGTGCAGTCGGAGGCAGAGCTTGCATGCGTCGCTCGTGACCATGCTTGTAGGGAAGGAGGAGGCACGACGAGGAGGGGGAGGAGAGGAGGGTCGCTCGGGTGACTCATCAGCCGGAGCTACGAATAGCCGGGAAACAGCGGTGTTTGCATGGGGGAGGAGAGAGACGGCACCTCTCAAAGTCGAATCCCTATTGTGCCTTCGAGAAGTGGTGGTGGACACGCGGCCGAATCGGTAAGTGTTGTGGCGGAGCTGGCAGGTTCAAGGACAAATCAATGAGAAAGGAGATGGCACGGTCACAGGAAAAGAGGCATGATGATGACATGAAACATACAATTGGCAGTCTTCGTACCCACTTTGTCCCTTTTTATATAACAGCAACCCAAGTGTTGTAGTTTGCCGCACTTGGTGTTTTCTTAAGTACACAACATAAAATTGGACAAAAGTTACATCATTGCAAACTATTGGAGTAAAGTTTTTTTGGCCTCAAATGGTCTAAGAAGTAGTTAGACCCTAAAATAGGGCATCTATTGGAGATGCTCTGAGAGAAGGGGGCCGTACATTCCTGTGCGGTAGTTGAGCATCTTACATAGGTTGTGTAAAAACCAAATATGTCTTAATCACAAAAAACATGATTTTGTAGGGCACCGAGAATAACAACTCTAACAGGTCATATATTTTATGGCGCGACTGATCCAACATCTTCCCTAAAATAAATCCGAATATTGCACTTCATACAAAAAAACATCCAAAATTTCTATAAACATTGGACCTAATCATAGAACAAAACATTTGAACTAACAATCCAAACAAAACATTGAACTAAACATATCAAACTAATCAAAACAATCAACTAAAGAGGACGAATCAGAGCTTTACTCGGATGAGGAGGATTAAGAGTCCAAGGTGATCATCATCGAGGGTCCAGCCTCGTCGTCCTTTTTCACCTTCAACGTCGAGGAGCCAGCTCTGAACTCTGTCTTCTTCCTCTCGAGGACGTGGTTCCAAATAGAACTCCTGCTACACATACAGAGGATTATCCCGCGCAGAGCTTGCCATCCTAGATGTTCGGTTGCTCCTTTCGCTTCACCGAGCGAGTCTTCATCTTTGTCACTGACGGGTCGATGAACTCCGCATCCTCCGAGAATTCGATATCCAGAAAGTTGAGCTCCAAGCACAAAACCTCGAGCCTCCAACCAGTGATGTCTTACGCACGGGCGGTGATGTCTGCCTGCTCGAACGTGCCCGCCGTCGGACAACACCTCGGCGGTGTAGCGGCCGAACTCCCGCACCAACACGTCATTGAAGCCGGACTTACCCATGTCTTCTTCGGTGCATGATGTCCGCAGGCCGGAGGTAAGGACATTTCGAGGAGGGGGTGCGGGGCGGAGGAAATGACGGCAAGGATGGTCGTCGACGGGCAGGGGGAAATGACACCGACGGATTCGACTTTGGATGCGGCGACAATTGGGAACAGAGGCGGCAGATTTGGGGCAACAGCGCCGGGATGCCAGGGAGAAGCTAGATGTGGCGAGGAGGGCACGTGGCGACGGGGGCAGCTGATATGACACAAATCGGCGTCGGCGGCGAGTGGAGGCACTAGTACATAACGACACATCGGATACCCCTCTATGGAAACGGCAGGTGTTAGGCGACGGAGAATCGCGCTTTCCGTGCGGCCGGTGCGTACAAACCTGACCAGGCCCGCCTACATTGGCAACGGACCCTTTCCAATCTCCGTCACCTATTATATTGGCAACGGTTAATAAATTGTCCGTTTCCAATATTTACCTCTGTGGAGGTTATGCCGAACGGGTATACCTGCCATGGTGGATAAAATCAGGCCCACCAAGGAGGCCCATCAGCTAAAGCCGGAGGGCTTAATGGAGAAGGCCTCATGGGCTTAGGCGCAAGGATAAGCCCTGGGCTGGCTTAGTGAAGTCCAAGACGAAGGCCAGACCGCGTTCGCCTTAGGGAGCAAGTTAGGGTTTGTTACCGTGTTAGTCTAGGACTCATGATCTATGTCGGTTAAGGCTTTCCTTGTAGGGGAAGGCTTGGCGCCTTTATAAGCCAGCCTTCCAGCAGCCTTAGGGCACGCATACAATCTCATTGTAACCTGTACACATATTCTCCTTGAGTGAATTATAGCAGCACGTAGGATCTCGCCACCGTCGTGAGATCCGAAGCTGGGTAAGATCGTGTGTGCAATCCCGTCACTGGAACCCTCTACGTTCTTCCCCACCTCCTCTACGGTACGTATGAATCCATATAGTAGTTCCGCGTTACCAATACCTCGACAGTTGGCGCCCACCGTGGGGCCCAAGGCGTCGGGAGTTTTGTTTCAGGCGGGAGCATTGGGCGAGATCGGCAAGACTATGGCGGTTGGTCGCGCCCGCATCATCAACAACTTTGGGTGCATCGAAGACGACGGATCCTACGTCCCAGCAAACGACGCACGTGTCAAGCTTCGTCGTCCCCTTCGGCACCATCAACATCTTCATGGGTTTTACGGCTGAGGCGTATGGATTCCCCAGGGGATCCGCCGCCTTTTGGCCCACCCACCACCCCATCGATTATGCAATCGAGCAACAACACAGATCGGATCAGGCCTTTGTCTATCGCGATCTGAGTGACTCTGATACCCAAAGCGATTCTGACTCCAGCTCTTATGAGCTTATGGAGCCCGCCTCTCGCTTTGTCGGTGTCATTGACGCATCTGGCCCTAAGCCGGCCGAATCTGACCCTGAGTCAATATTACCTGCCTTACAGACAGGAGCAGACTCAGAAGCCGGATCTGATGGCACCGCTCCAATGGCGGAAGATTCAGATCTCGATGAACATAAGGAGGAAGACTTTGCAGCACAGGTTGCCGCGCGAGGCTATGGCTCATCCGATCCAAACGAAGTCTTAATGACTTTCCCGGCACAGATAGCTGTGGAGGATGGTGCGGCCGCGGCTAAGCCAGACGAGGCTGAAGTTTCCTCTAGCATCAAACACATTGGTGACAAGGCGGAAAAGCCAGAGGAGTATTGGACCCAAAGGCCTCCCCGGCTACGCCTATTGAAGAAGACCTGGAACGGTCAAAGGAGGAACACATGCGCGTTGGAGCTTCTCAAAACACCTTTGGGCCAAATCCAACCGCGGTTGAACTTGAGGAAAGACGGAAAGCGCTCCTGGCTGAGACTGAAGTCAACATCAAGTATAAGTTGTCCCTCCTGAACAAGGAAAAAGAGTTAATCCTAGTTGGAAAGGCTCTAGAAGAGGAAGAGTATCAGCGTGAGCGCGATGTTGAGAAATTCCGCAAAATACGAAGTATACGTGACCCTCTTCTGCATCGGGATCTGCAGGGAAACTTCGAGAAGCCTTCTGCCCAAAAGTCTTTAAAGCCTTGGCAGAAATACCTTTCAAGTTAACCCTGATGGAGTCATATTCTTCTCCACCCCGGCCAAAAATAGAGGCGGCCAGGGAAATCATGGGAGACGAAGCAGTCCCAATTGAAGAGCGCCACCATTATTCTAAGATGCTCATCGAAAAGGCGGTAGAGCAGCAGGCTAAGGCGGACTCAAACTCAAAACTGGCGGACGACACGCGTCTTTGCAAGACGGCCGTTGCCGGCGGTGGGGATCCAGAGGAACCAGCTGGTTCCAGTAGCCATGGCAATAAGGGTAAGGAACCCAGGAAGGACAAAGTTCCTGACAAGCACAGGGATGAGTCAAAGACTGGGTCCAACCGCCATAGTGACAAAGGCAAGGACGACCACCGGCAAAAGGATAACACGCGCCATAAGAATGATCCGCCTCGCCGTGAAAGAGATCAAGACAAGGGAAGGACGCACGGCGTGGGAGCGACCGGCTTAACATGCCACCTCCGCCCGCACACGGGCAAGAGACGAAGGAAACAGGGGCAACAGAGATCCGCCTCAAAGGCGATCTCGCTCCCGCTCCCCTCATCGCCAAAGCCGTCAGGAGGAGCCAAGGCGTAGCCAATCCAACAAAGGGCCAGCCAGGGAAAACACTCATATCTCAGACGCCCGCATCCGTCTCGATGAGATTAAAGCGGCCAAAGAGGAGTCTTACCTGGGCCCTGTGTGCTTTGGACCGGCGATTCGCAAGGTGCAACTCCCATCCTCGCTAGGCAATGTCAAGAAAATTGTGGACAAGTACAATGGCATTGACAAACCGGACATATGGCTGCCTGATTATATCCACGCCGTTGGTATTAATGACGGTGATTACAACGCAGCTGTACGTTTTCTTCCACTCATGTTGGAGGGAACGGCCCGGTTATGGATCGACACTTTGCCAGAAAAGAGTATCCACAATTGGCAAGACATGCAGAAAACATTCATGCAACACTTCTCATGCACATACAAACGTCCAAAGGCTTACTCAGATCTACTAAAGTGTGCTCAAGTGGAGGGGGAGTCAAGCAGAGCTTTCATAGCTCGATGGACAGAGACAAAGAATGCATGTGAAGACGTTTCTGAGATCCAGGCCATACATGCTTTTATGAACAGCCTGAAGAAAGGCAACATGATGAGATATATGTTAGCCAGCCAAAACATCAAACACCTCGGCGAGCTCTTAGACAGCGCGAACAATTACGCTGCAGCAGAAGACGACGCTCGAGCTGACGACGGCGATCTGCGCATGGACATAGCTGTTAACCCGGAAAAGCGAAACAACAATCAAAGCCGGAAAAAGAAGGAAGCCAACGATGCGCCAGGACCATCAAAGGAGGTAGCCTTTGCCAATAAGAAGGGTGGCCAGAGCGGGGCTAGCAGATGGCAGAAGAAGGCGATGACAGTCAAGGGTCAAGACCCATTAAAATCACCTATGACGACATCAAAGATGAACCTTGTGCCCATCATAGCAAGCTTGGCAAATGCACCCATACCAACAGGCAGTGCCGCCTTAACGATGATATCAAGAAGGATCCGACGCTGGCTTCAAGGCAAACAGTTCAAGCGCAAGAACCGTAAAGACAAGAAAGAGCAGAAGGACAACGAGGAAAGTGCTTCGGAGCCGGAAGATCAGGAGCCAAAGCACAAGAGGAGCAACAAGTTTCCAAGGGTCGAAACAAGCCTTGTTACTTTCCTTGCCACTCCTTCGGCCAAAAAGGAAAAGGCAGCCTGGAGGGAACTCAATGCCACTATGCCAGCGGTTCCCCAGTATCTCAACTGGTCCGAGCACCCATTACATGGGACCGCAACGATCATCCTGATCATATTCCACAGAACCCAGGGAATTACGCGCTCGTTGTAAACCCAATTGTGCAGCAATGCAGGCTTTCTAAGGTGCTTATGGATGGAGGGAGTAGCATCAACATCCTCTATCTTGAAACCTTAAAGCGCATGCGCCTTTCTGAGACACAGCTAAAACATAGCACAGTCAAGTTTCACGGCATAGTGCCAGGCAGGCAGGCCAGTTCTATGGGAACAATCGTCTTAGACGTCACCTTGGTGACGAAACAAACTATAGGACTGAGGAAGTTGCCTTTGAGGTGGTGGAATTCAAAAGTGCGTATCACGCAATCTTTGGCCGCCCAGCCTTTGCCAAATTCATGGCACGCCCGTGTTACATCTACAGCAAGCTCAAAATACCTGGACCAAACGGCGTCATCACGGTCAATGGCGACTTCAAGAAGGCGAAGGAATGCGAAGCAGGAAACGCCGTCTTAGCAGAAGCAGTCATCAGCAAGGAAGAGCTGGAGCAGTACAAGAAAGAAGTTAACACCAATGAAATGCCGGATGGTAAAAGCCTCCTTGCGCTCGGATGTACTTTCAAGGCCAGCTCAAACTCGAAGAAGATCGTGCTGGACAACGCTGATGCAAGCAAGACGACGAACATAGGCGCGGACCTCAGTGACGCATAGGAAGGCGCGCTCGTCAAGTTCCTCCGTGAGCAACGGGATATTTTTGCATGGTCACCATCAGACATGCCAGGAGTACCCCGGGAACTTGCCGAGCACAGCCTTAATGTCGCCAAAGGTGCCAAGCCAGTAAAACAAGGTCTTCGTCGCTTCGGTCCAGAGAAGAAGAAAGCAATAGGAAAAGAGGTAGCTCGGCTTAGTGCCGCTAATTTCATTAGAGAGGTTATCCACACAGATTGGCTAGCAAATCCTGTATTAGTACCTAAGAAGGACGTGAAAGACTTGCGCATGTGCATAGATTTCACCGGCTTAAACAAAGCCTGTCCTAAAGACCCCTTCGCATTGCCGCGAATTGATCAGGTCGTAGATGCTGTATCAGGTTCTGAATTACTATGCTTTTTGGACGCTTACTCTGGCTACCACCAAATTAAGATGAAGGAGTCTGACCAAATTAAGACTTCCTTCATCACACCTTTCGGAACGTTTTGCTACATAACTATGCCTTTCGGGCTTAAAAACGCTGGCTCAACGTACCAACGGTGCATACAACGTTGCCTACACGATCAAATAGGCCGCAATGTTCACGCTTATGTCGATGACATTGCCGTTATGTCGCGAAAACGCGGCGATCTCATCGTTGACCTTCAAGAAACCTTTGATAACTTGAGAAAATATAACATGAAGCTAAATCCGGGAAAATGCTTTTTTGGCGTCCCAGCAGGAAAACTTTTAGGCTTCATTGTTTCAGAAAGAGGTCTTGAGGTTAACCCAGAAAAGATTCGAGCTATCATGGACATCAAAAAGCCTACTTGTCTTAAAGATGTCAAAGGCTCACAGGATCTGCAGCAGCTGTAAGCCGATTTATTAGTAGGCTTGGGGATAAAGCTTTACCCCTATACAGGTTGTTGAAGAAAACTAAGACGTTCGTCTGGACTGAAGAGGCAGATGCAGCCTTAGCACAGTTAAAAGACGCCTTAGTTTCAGCACCAATATTAGCGTCTCCTCTACCACAAGAGCCGATGCTACTTTACATGGCGGCTACCAACCTAGTTATTAGTGCAGTGGTTGTTGTTGAACGAAAGGAAGAAGGAAAGGAGCTACCGGAACAAAGGCCGGTATATTATATCAGCGAAGTCTTCTCCGAATCCAAACAACGATACCCTCACTATCAGAAGCTGGCTTATGGAGTTTTCTTCGCAGCCAGAAAATTACGCCATTATTTCCAAGAGCACCCAATCACGGTAGTCAGTAAGGCGCCATTGGGTGACATTATAAACAACACTGATGCCACTGGACGTGTGGCTAAGTGGGGAATTGAATTGGCAGCCTTCGATATCCAGTACAAGCCACGTACAGCCATCAAATCCCAGTCTTTAGCTGATTTCATCGCAGACTGGACGGAAGCAATGGATGAACTTCCCCTCCCTGACGAAGAATATTGGGTTATGCACTTTGACGGCTCCAAAATGTTGCAGGGATCGGGAGCTGGCGTGGTACTGAAGAACCCTAAAGGAGACAAGATGTGCTATGTCTTGCAGATACACTTCAATGCCACTAATAATGTTGCAGAATACGAGGCTCTGTTGCATGGATTGCACGTCGCAAAGGATTTGGGCATTAGCCGTCTTTTGTGCTATGGCGATTCAGACCTCGTTGTTCAACAGTTAGAAGGGGCATGGGACGCGAAGAGCCCTACAATGGCTGAATACCGACGCACGGTAGACGAGTTTGGTCGGTGTTTTATCGGCTTAGAAGTCAAGCATATCAAAAGGGAGGAAAATGAAGCAGCGGACGCCTTAGCCAGAATGGGCTCGAAAAGATCGAAGGTGCCCTCCGATATATTTTTGGAGCACCTACGTGCCGTCTATTAAAGGCGGAGATGAGGATGACCCCATGGCTTCGCAGTCTGTTTCCGTCATGCTGGTACACCAGATTGGACACAGCCCTACATAAATTTCCTCCTTAACAAGGAAGAGCCAGAGGATGAAGTCTTAAGGCGGCAAGTTGTGCGCAGAGCTAAGGCATACACAATAATAAATGGAGAGCTATACAAGCGGAGTACCACAGGTGTATATCAACGATGCGTTTCGCCGGAAGAAGGACAGGAGATACTAGAAGAGATCCATGGTGGATGTTGCGGTCATCATGCCTCTGCCCGAGCAATTGTCGCCAAAGCTTTTAGACATGGATTCTACTGGCTCACAGCAAAGCAAGACGCAGAAGAACTCGTCAAGAAATGCGTTGGATGCCAAAAGTATGCAAGACAGCCAAAGATGCCAGCCCAGGAGTTGCGCACCATTCCAATCACGTGGCCATTTGCGGTCTGGGGACTGGACATGGTAGGTCCATTCAGGACTGCGCGAGGCGGCGTCAAACATCTCTTAGTTGCGGTGGATAAATACACCAAGTGGGTTGAAGCTAAGCCCATAAAAAAGCTTGATGGGGCAACAGCCAAGAAGTTCGTCATTGAGGTTATAACGAGATTTGGCGTCCCCACAGTATCATTACGGACAATGGGACAAACTTCGCCGTAGGAGAACTGGCAAAGTACTGTGGTGAAGTTGGTATTCGTTTGGACTTAGCATCTGTGGCTCATCCACAATCGAATGGCCAAGTTGAGCGAACCAACAGTATAATTTACAGGGAATAAAGCCAAGATTAGAGGTGCCTTTGCATAGAGCAGCTGGAGCATGGGTAGAAGAATTACCTGCTGTCTTATGGAGCATACGCACAACTCCAAGCAGCGCAACAGGCTATACCCCTTTCTTTCTCATATATGGCGCTGAAGCGGTACTCCCAACAGATGTCCTGCACGACACACCTCGTGTAACAGCCTACGTCGAAGCAGACGCAGAAGAAGCCCGACAGGACGGCTTAGACCTTCTCGAAGAAGAGCGTGAGATAGCGCTTCAGCGCTCCGCCATTTATCAGCAGAACATGCGGCGTTATCACAGTCGTAAGGTAAGACGGAGATCGTTTCGGGAAGGCGATTTGGTGCTTCGCCTTGTTCAGCAAAAGGAGCACAAACTATCTCCCATATGGGAAGTGTCGTGGGTTTGTCACGTCAGGTGTCATAGATGACTTCGTAGGTGTGGGATTACGCGAGTCATGCATCTCCGAGCTTGGGATCGCAGGAACAAACATCAACACAGATTTACCCAGGTTCGGCCCCCTCAATGTGAGGTAAAAGACCTATTTCCTGCCTACCCTAGATTGGTATTGATATGATAATCGAGGTGTTACAATGGAGGAGATCCGATCTGGTACTCGCCGTATGAGCTAGGGTTTGGGGCTTGATAGCTTGTCCCCGTCTAAGTCCTGCGAGTCCTCTTTATATACACAGAGACTCGCCAGGTTACAAAGGAAACTTCCCCCATAAGCAATACGTCCACAGAGGCCTACTCGGAGACTACTTGGTCTTCACGTCCTCCGGGATATGTCTTCTAGATCTTTCTCCTTATGGCGGTTCAATACTGGGCTTGCTCCCAAGTGGGCCTTTGTCCATGCGAGTAACGTAAGTCGCACCGGGCCGCGGGTTAATCCAGAAAGTATTCCCCCGACATTAGCCCCCAAGTTTAGCTTGGATTTCGAGTGAAGGCTTTTTTGTCTTAACAAACCCCTGAGCCGCGCACATGAATTATCCTAGCTGAACTCCAATTTTCATATTTCCAATCTGCGGCTTATAACTCTTCTTGGCGGCTCAAGAACGCGACTTAGCCTGCCTTGACGGTTGATTTTCAGATCTAAACGTCTTCCGCGTCTGGGCTATTTATCTTGGCTCATCGTTTTTCCCAGCGTTCTGCATCAAAACCTGCATTACGCATCCGCTGCTCCTTTCCGCCGCCTCCAATCTCGCTTCTCGTACTCACAATCCTTCGGTAGAGATCTTCATCAATCTGAGAAAATGTCTCGCCGCAAGTGCAACTGGGAAGGCTCGTGGGTCGACGAAGATTTCCTGGAATCCCTATCTGCACGGGGCCTTCTTCCGCCAAAAGATCAATGCGAATGGCGGGCGGCCGGTGATGAGGTAATTCCCAACCCTCAACCAGGAGAAGTAGTGATATTTGCAGAACATGTTGAGCGTGGGTTCAAGCCCCCAGGCTCTCTCTTCTTCCGCTCCTTGATGCAGCGGTTGGGTCTCCGCTTCCATGATATTGGCCCTAATTCGATGTTGCAAGTGAGCAACTTTCACGTCCTCTGCGAAGATTATCTGGGCATCCCGCCTTCAATAGATTTCTGGCTTGCTCTTTTCAATTGCAATAGTCAAAGGGAAACCACAGATGGTCCTTTTCTCCAATGCGGCGCCATTTCCTTCCAACGCCGTAGGGGTAGTATTTTCCCAAAACTAACCCTTGCCAAGAAAATCAAGGATTGGCAAAGAACATTCTTCTATTGCAAAAACACTTCTCCTGAGGGTGAAATTCCTCTTCCTCTTTGGTCTCCTCTTCCCTTCGAGGCTACCGATGCTCTGTCTTCTAAATCTGATCCTTCTTCGTTGCCCTTTATTGAATCCCTTTTGGATAAGGTCAGGGCGCTGACACTCCACGGTCTCGCTGGATTAGATCTCATATCTTGCTGGACTAAGTGGCGAATTCAGCCGGTGAGTCGCCGCTCGCGACTTATAATGGATTTCACTTGTCACGCAAACGACGTCGACCGTACTTGCCCTGAAGATTGGGACAAAGGGGAATGGATAAATTTCATTCGCCGAGTGACGGACGAGGATATCGACTCGTATGATAATGTCGGGCTTGCTCCCTTCTGGGCTGAGCACAAGCCTTTTGTGGTAATGTTTACTTGTCACCTGTTTCCTCAAAAATTCCTTCTCCAAAATTAATTATTTCTGACCCGAGCTCCTTTTCAGATCGACCCATATTTCTGGGTTCTTCCCTCAGAGGACGCCGACTTGAACCAAGAAACCGCGGCTGAGTCGTCAAAGCCCGCCGCAGCCTTTGGCGAAGATACAGTTATGCACGATATTGTCTCCGAGTCCGTGGGCAGCGCTTCTGAAGAGGAGCAACAAATGGCCGACGCTCTTCTGTCCTCGACTCCAAATACACCTTTCTTGGAACTTTCTGAGGTGCCTCGCAGGTCCTCGAAGCGTATTTTATGCAAGAGCTCAGAAGACCCCGCGCAGCCTGAGAAACGCCGCAAGGCCTTGGCGCTACTGGTAGAAACAAGAACTGCCAAATCTTTAAAACTTGCTGATTCCAACAAGGCTGCTTTTTCTTCCGAGGCTGTTGCAAATGACTGCTTCTCAATAAGCTCAGGTAATTGTTTGCGACTCTCCCCTTTTCCTTTTGTACTTGCATATTTTTGGCAAGGAATTGCTGATCACCACTTCTTTTCATACTTTGTAGGTTCAGATTTGCAAGGTTTATCTTCTCCTCCCTCTGGTTGCCTGATGAAGAGTATCCGTGTCGCCTCTGGGTATGGTTCACCTTCTTTTTAATGTTGCGGCTCTGCTAGGTCAGCTTATTAACCCATCAATGTTTTGCAGGGCCATGCCTGAAGAGGATACCAAGTCTAATTCTCATCCCACTTCTTCTCAGCCAGCTATGAGCGAGGATGATGTTGCTGATGAAAACGTGGGAAACAGTAATGGTGCGACTCACCCAAGGCCCTCCCTGGAGGGAGGTATTGCTGATGCGGCTCCTGTCATGACCCCAGTCGCAGCTCCATCCGCAACTCCTACTGTTGGTAGGGTATCCACTGAAGATAGAATTCCAGCTCCAGGAAATAGTTCCAAGTCAATTGCGGATGCCATAATTGCTGCTGGAGATAGGCATGCTGCTCTGCTGCGCGGCCTAGTTGAGCAATTTTCTTCAAGTCGCCAGGTACGTATACCGTAGCCCCGAAGGATCAAAACCTTGTGTCATCGCACGGGGTGTTGATTCTTTTCCTGGCTCCAAATCTCGAGCCCCCAAGTTCCTGGATAGTTTACCCATGCATTTTGCTCTGTTTATTTTCAGCTTGAACTGTCCCTGCTTGATGCTTCTGGCTCAATAAAGGGTAAAGGCATTTCCATAGATCATCCTGAAGTGATGCAGTCTCCCCTGGAGCAGCATAATGAGGTCATTAGGGACCAGGATCAGGAAATAAAATCTCTCAAAGGTCAACTCGACTCCTGTGAAGAGCAATTTAAAGAACTTGAAGCCGATATGCGGCAGCGACTCATGGAGAAAGACGAAGTCATTAGATCTTTGCGAGAAGGGCTGACTCTTAAATCTGAATTAACTGATCGTCTGAAGGGAGACCACGCAAAGGAACTCGCCGCGCGAGATGAAAAATATAACTCGCTGTTCAAAGCCTTTGAGGGTTTTGGCTCCATTGTCAAATCAGCCATCCTGCAGCTTGCTGGTTCGTCTTTTATTCTTTCAATCATATATATTTTGGGTAGCCAACGTGAGTCTCTGACTTGGTTCTTGCTTTTTCTTTCTTGACATAGGGCCTGAGGCCCCAGTGTCCCGCTCCAACTTGAAGGATCAACTGGTATATCTGTCTGACTTCAGCCAGCGCTTCTTAAAGGTTACCAAGGAAGTTATGACGGTAATCTCTCCTGCGACTGATGGCCCAACATCTTGCGAATATTGGATAAGCAAACTGCTCAAGGCTCCGTATTATGTCTCTGATTGGAAACGATCCTCTGCTCGCACCGGAGCCGCGCATGTCTTGACATTGCTCCGAGCATATTATCCAGAAATAGATGTTGGCAAGATTGCTCGCCATGGCCAGGCGATGAGCGCGGATGATACTGAGCTGCCAATAAGCGAATACTTCGACATCTAGAAAGGGATGCGCGGCTATGCCACAAAACTTGTTGATAATTTAGATTTGGACACTTATCTCGAAAATGTTGGCGCCGAAAATTGCTACGCGCAACACCAGGATAGATTTGTCGTGATTTCGATACGACGATCGATCGCTTTACGAGCAAAGCGACAAAGGATTTCCCTCGCTTTCGTGGAGTAGAACACGACCGCTTTACAGCGCAAAACGGCAAAGATTAACCACGCCCTAGGGCTGCTAGGACATGGCGCGAGACAACGAACAGAACGCAAAGAAAACAGAACGTAAAAGAAAAGGTAAATTGTATATTGATTCGATTGTCTGGGCTTTTGCCAATCGGCCATATACCTATTTATATAGGTAGCCAGGTCTTTGGCAATGACACGGTTTGTTTTCTTAGCGTACAAGCCAATTCGGTTATTTTCCTAATACCTAATCAAACCGGTCACGTTTCCATTAAAACAGGCTAATCAAATATGGAAATCTTGGTATACTGTCCGCGCATTCCACCGTGTCGTCCGAAACCTGTCAGTACTTGTCGTAGACAGCGCCAACGTAGCTTCTGCATCGATCCCGGACTCGTCCTCTGCAGCGCCAGAACGATCGAAGACTTGTCCCTCATATACTGCCTCAGCCTGCCGCAACGCACTGCCCTCTGACCCAAAGCACTGCGTGATGTCCGGAGTTGCACCAGCACATACTGCCTCAACACCCTCGTCGCACTGCCTTCAGTTGTAAATGCACGGCATGATGCTCTGAGCGCACCAGCGATGCACTGCCTTGCTTCCCTGCATAGCACTGTCTTCGGCGCTTTGCACGGCGCAGTGTTCTGAGATTGCACCAACTGTAACTGCCTTGTTGTACGTCTTTGCACCGTCTCTGGCCGCTGTGCGGCACAGTCTGAAGCGCACTGTCTCTCACTGCTCTGATGTATATCATTGCACTGTATTTACCTGTGAGCCAAAAACGGCTGCAAACAGAAGGCATGGCGGCGGTGGGGCTACAAGTGGCCCGAGGCCCGACGCATATGCAAGTGAGGTAAGAGTGAGCAGGAGACAAAGTTGGTGGACGGGAAAAAAGGAACACACACTAAGTCGCCGATTGATGACCACGCCTTAATGCCAGGTAGTTGTCATCCATTTACTAGATTTAAGTTAAAATAAAGCGATATCTTTAGAAAAATCACGTGCATTCAGTGTGTCGCCTCTTATTCTTTAAGAAAAATCTATTCGAAATACATGTCTGAGCATGCTTATCCAATGGGCAAAATCGGAAAAAAAAACTCCACATATTTGTCTGAACTTCGGTTTCAACCAACTTTATATTCATTTTCAATCTGCTCGAGGCACTAGCCTAGCTAGGATAGAGCAACGGCCCAGGCCAAGTTCATACTACAGCGCAGAACAGTACCTACAATAGCTAGCCAGCAATGAAACGAGTTGCCACGCCCCAGGCCAAGGCCAGTACTGTAGCCTGGGGCCTGGCTACGCCTCTGGCTCGAGGAGTCAAATCTAACCAGAGTCTCATATTTTCAATACAAATTATGGTTCCAAGAGTCAATTTTTTAGTCAACCGTAAGGAACGATCTCAAATTAACATTTATAGTCAACCGTACTACACATATATACACATGGACACACGTCACACACCACTAATAACTAAAATATCAGTGGCATACGAGCAGCACAATGACACTGGTATTCAGTTACCAGTGGCGTGGGGCATACACGGCACTAGTGGCCATTTTGGTACGCCACTAGTAGGCATCACCAAGGCAAGTCATATATAATTATTTTTCGAAAAATCTGCGAATCATATATATATGGTTCATGTATTTATAACTAGTAACCGATGAGCTTCTAATACAGAGGGATGCATAGATCTTGAGAGAGTAAGGTTGACTTTAACCATGTTAGTGTGGAAATTGCAAATAACCGGTATTCTAGTATTCAGTGTCATCTTGTGGAAACTACATATAAAAACATGAAATAGTTAGATACTCATATATGCGTACACTTATATTAGAAGCATTTCTACTTTACTAGGAATGCCACATATATGATGACCATTGTACCGTCTACTTGTTTTAATACGATATACAAATAATGTGGTTGATGGTGTCTGAATGTTAAACACATGAACATAAAACACATATATAGCCGCAACACAACATATAAACCAGTGATACAATGATCCTAGGAAAAACACGAACCCTCGTAGATGCCTCGCATATTTTCTTATTCCAAAGGTAGAAATTCAAACAATATAAGACCAGCCACAACGTGAGCAAAAAGCGGTTCAAACCAAGTTAGGAATCGATTCCATACGTTGCCCAGCATCGCTTCTTTGGTGTCAGGAAAAAAAGCGACGCAAGAAGTTGGTTCGGTTCAAAGCGGCTCCAACCTTTAAAATAGAATTTTTGCCTGACACAATCTACGGCACCTACGCATGGATGCAAAGCATATACGCATGCACTTGGGCCCCACATACAGTGTTCATTCGGTTCTATACATTGCAGCATTTGCATGGCGATTCCTATCTCTAACAGATTTTGGATTGAATCGGCGCCACATTGCAGCATAAATACATCTATCATGATATTTGTTAGATACTACACATGTCAACTAAGATATTTCAGGATATTTCTATAAACAATAAAGCTTGGAGATACCCACAACCTATCCAAATGATAAAAAATAATCCATAGTGGAATGGGATAATCTTGTTTTAAATGTTGTTGTGACTAGGTCAATTTTGGATCAAACAAATGCTATATATGAGCCAATGTGAGAAAAATAAAGAACCAACATCAGGAGTGTAGTTTGATTTGTGTGTAATTGCGTTTCTCTGGGTGTACAAAAGAAATTTATAATGAAAAGTGTTGTAATTTTGTAGCAACATCATAATTCTGTTATTATGCAATTTACGCCAAACTTGAGTGTGTAAGATCGTACACCAAGAGAATTAGCTATTATTAAGTAAGAATGTTTAATATAAATATAAATAAAGTAAGAATGTTTAAGATTCTGAGTAAGATACTTTTGTAGCTTTTCACCACATACATGAGAAGGACGTCCTTATTTTCCTGAAGGAATAAAAAAAGTCACCTCAAAGTTATCTTCCTTCACCCAAGCCGTCGTGAAAATACTTTTCTCATGTTTTTTCATGGGAAGTACTTCCAATATCAATGTAACTTCTAGAGATCTGTCCACGTTGTTGATCCACCTCTTCGTGCAATTGTTGACTTGCGCAGTTCTGATGAGGATGCAATAGTGAGAGAAGGCACAAGAGAATATTGTAGGCTACAAAAGGGGTGACATGTAATAGTGCAAAACTCATAACATAGCATCAACGTCCTCTCTTCTATTTAATCTTGTCATAGTAGCATTTACTTGTGAGATTTATGTGATTTACCTTTTTTTTTTAAATTGGTCATTCTATGCTCACTCTAGCAGATTATTCATGGTTTCAAGGATATGGAGCTCGCATGATTGGTGTGACGGATTTTGGGTATTAATTAACTCGGATCTAATTACGCGGGGCAGCCCTGTCATATAAGCAATGACTGATCGGCTTATTTTATTGTATTGTGATCGTCCGGTCGTCCACATTCAAAGCGGTGCCTAGGTTTCCTGGCCAGGCGTAGACTGTTGTTGCTTCGTCGTCGCGCGCTCCCACGTGGTGGCGTTAATGGCAGCCTACTTACTCGATTACCTCCAGTGATAAATCCTCCCCCTTGCGCCGCTCTCTTCCTCACCGCCGCATACAAACACTAGCCACCATCTCGCGCAGGCGCAAAGGCGAAATTGTAGCCATCAGCTTCACGATGCCGCATTGAGCGCCAATGGTACCGATACCACCCGACATGCGGTCTTCGGGCACGTGGAGCATGAGTATAGGGGGGATCCCTGTCCCGTCGGCGCAACCGCGGTCCCGCAACTAGGTGAGTTAAAAGACGTCCCCACCTACTACCGGGGCGAGCTCACCGCGTTGTTGCATCAACTCGACCATTAGGAGGAGTTTTTCAGTCGCCGCTGCGAGGAGGAGCTCAACATCTAGGACGGCCCCAACATGCCGCCTCGGGACAAGAACGTGGTTGACTCATGCATTTTAGGACTTGTCCAGCCGCATGCTCGACCTCGTCATGGTTGCCAACCCTGAGCCTGCTCACAATGGGCAATAACTTAGACTAGTAAATGCATATGTTACTACTCTAAGTTACTACCATCATAGTAGGGAGTAACATTTGTGAAGTGTCATGCGCAAATTTATTTATTAGTTTGTACACACATCTCTTGTCTTAAAATGTGTGATGTGACAGTAACATACTATCACATCAGAACCATCTCTCTCCTCATTACTTACCTATCACATCAGATTTTTTTGCCTATATGTGACATTCATGTTACTTCTCATGTTACTTTCATTGTGACTAGTCTGAGGAGTGAAAGTGCATGTTTGTCCCCATGCGTGGTTTTGGTAATTAATGACAATCCTTATGGACTAATGTTTACATTGAGATATTCCTATAGATCTTGTCCATGAGAAAAGATTGGAGTTCATGTGTTGGACTCTTGAAGACGACATGATGACCATTGCTCTATTCCAGGGTTTATATGAAGAATAGTCCATGTGTAGAGTTGAAAATATTGCGAGTGTGGCTTGGAAAAGGAGAATGAGTGAACATTCGTGTTTATCTCCAAGTCATCATATATATCAAGAGAAGGAGATGAAGTGTGATGCGTGTGAAGTACAGGTTCACCAGGATACCTCAAGTGTAAGGTTTTATGAGTACAGCAGCAAGTCTTCCCTCAGTTATGAAACCAAGGTTTATCGAACCAGTAGGAAATCAACGATTGCTAGAAGGTGTCAACGGCGCCAGAAAACTTGGTGGTGTCTTGATGGCTGACGTGGAACCTGCACACAAGACAATCAAACTACTTTGCCCCGACGAGACAGTGAGGGTGTCAACCTCACCGGCTTGCTGAAAACAAAGGATTAGATGTATAGTGTGGAAGATGATGTTTACTTGCAGCGAACAAAAAGAAACAATGATTGCAGTAGGTTGTATTTCAGATGTAAAAGAATGGACCGGGGTCCACAGTTCACTAGTGGTGTCTCTCCAATAAGATAACTAACATGCTGGGTGAACAAATTACAGCTGGGCAATTGACAATATTGATAAGTGCATAAACATGCATGTGCAAGTGTAGTGTTGACTATGAGATTCACTTGGGCATTACAACAAAGTACACAGACCGCTATCCAGCATGCATCTGTGTCTAAATAGTCCACCTTCCGGTTAGCATTCGCACCCCTTTCAGTATTAAGTTGCAAGCAACAGACAATTGCATTAAGTAAAGTGCATAATGTAAACAACACATTCATCCTTAGACAAAGCATTGTTGTTTTACCCCTAGTGGCAACAACACATCTACAACCTTAGGACTTGCTGTCACTATCCCATGTTAAATAGAGCTTGAACCCAACTATCATGCATAAATACCCCCTCTTGGAGTCACAAGTATTCACTTGGCCAAGGCTTGAACAAGTAACGGAGAGCATGCAAGATCACAAATGACATAGACATGATAAGATAATATTCAACTCGACATAGGTATCAATATAAGTCGGATCCCAGCAAACACAACATGTAGCATTACAATAAGATGATCTTGATCATGATAGGCAGCTCACAAGATCTAAACATGATGGCACAAGTGGAGAAGACAACCATCTAGCTACTGCTATGGACCCATAGTCCAGGGATGAACTACTCACACATCACTCCGGAGGCAGGCATGGTGGTGTAGAGCCCTCCGGTGATGATTCCCCTCTCCGGCAGGGTGCCGAGAAGAGCTTTAGAACCCTTCCGAGTTAGGGTCGACTTGGCCTTTTGTTTCGTGCAATTCCGAGAATATTCGCAGAAGTACTTTTCTGGAACCAAAAACAGCAGAAAACAGGAACTAGCACTTCGGCATCTTGTTAATAGGTTAGTCCCAGAAAATGCATAAAAATGATATAAAGTGTATATAAAACATGTAGCAATTGGTATAATATAAGCATGGAACATCAGAAATTATAGATACATTGGAGACGTATCAAAGTGCAAGTTCAATATGATCAATCTCGGAAGATATCATTTGATTGAAGCTTGCAAAGGAGACATGAATACGGAGCTTAACGAGACCCTCCCATAATGGAGCATGGGGGAGCATTTGGAGAAGTCTTCATCAAGCATGTGCTAGCAACCACAATCAAGAAAGGTGTTCCAACTTGAGAGAGTCAAGATCGTCATCATGGAGCTCAAGTGGAATGCGCAAGGCAAAGGTATGATCTTGATAGGTTTTCTATTTTACCGGTCTCATGGTGTTAGTGGGAGACCGGGTTATAGGATAGATGACATACTAACAAGAGGGGCTCTCAATTGAGTAACTTGATCACATCTTTGTGGAAAGCTCAAACCTTTGCATACTTGGAATTCCATCTTTCTTGGTTCTTATGTGGCTTTTCTCCTTGTTGGGTTTTGGTGCTCGTCGTGATCTTCATGGCAAGCCCAAATTATTCGAAAACGGATTTCATATGGAAAACTTGTTGCGTTTTCGTGTTGGAAATATTATCGGTTTATCCTTGAGGAGAGTTCCAAACCTTCCCATGTGTGTCAACTTAACTCTACTTATGGTTCTTAATGTTTCCAACAAAGTTGGTTTCATCCCATTTGGAATTTCCTCGCAAAAGTTATGATTTTCACAAGTTCTTATCTGGGCTACAAGCTGGTGGGCAGGCCTGGCCGGCTGCTGGGCCGGGCGCCTCGGCAAGCCTGCCGGCCGCTGAGCCATCTTTTGAAGTGACCTATTTAAAGGGGCTTTCTTTCCCAATGATTTTTACACTTCTCGAGGAAGTTTCCCCTCTCTCTCATCCATTGTTGACCTTTGGAAAAGCTTGCCTTCCTTTCATTCCCTCCCATGATTCTTTCATTTCTTTGAGAGAAAGTGAGAGGAAGTCTAGATCTACATATCCACCATTCCATCTCTCCTCTAAGTGACGGGAACCTAGTAGATCTTGATCTTGGAGTTTTTGGAGTTCTTGGTGCGTCTCCTTATTGGTCTTCCTCTCTTATTCCCCCATAAGTATTTGTTGCTTTGTTGGAATTTGAGAGCGAAGGATTTGAGTACTTGTGCTCTTGACATTTGCTTTGTGCATCGGTTTGTGCTCTCCACGATGATTCGTGGAAGTTGAAGTTTGTGAGCTTATTACTCTTGGGTCCTTGGACTTTAGACGCTCGTGAGGTGGTTGAGACCTTTGTGGTCACTTGTAGGCTGTTCGGGAGCCCCAATCCCGTTGTGGGTTGTGTGCCAGATTGTTGTTGAAAGGCTCCGGATTCTGGCTCAAAGGATTCCGATAGTGGAAGGTGAACCAAACTTTTGTGGTGCGGTTCATCAGAGAATAGGTTGCGCCTTCGTGGCGTTGCGATCGATCTTTGTGGTGCCTCACACCTCTCCAACGAGACGTACTCCCTTAACAAGGAGGAACTCGGGAATATATCCTCGTCTCCGCGTGCCTCAATTATTTCTATACCCGAGCTATTTACTTATGCACTTTACATTGTGATAGCCTTCGTGCTTGAAGTATTATATTGCAATCACCTTGTTGTTTGTCTTGTTTAGTATAAGTTGTTGGTGCACATAGGTGAGCCTAGTTTATTTGGGTCGTCAGCTTGTTAATTCAAACACCTAGTTTTATTCCGCAATTATCAAGCCTAAACCGGAAAAGTTTTAAACCCCCTATTCGCCCCCACCGTCTAGACGACATAATTTTCCTTTCAAGGAGTTCCTAGGGCGAAGCCAAACCCTAGAAGCATCGAAGAAGCGTAGTGGCGACGCGCCCTGTCATGGTCTCCCATTCAAACGTGATGAATTTGGTAGAAATTTGCATTTTAAATTTTAGACATAAAACCCTATTGGGGTGCGACCGGGCGCCCCCAATAGAGAAAAAAGGTCACGCATGGGCTAACGGCCATTTCGGCATGCGGCGGAGTTATTAATTAATCGACCGTGCTATTAAGGGAACGTGCCCCATATTAGTATTTTGTGGGCACGGATAGTACATTGAAACATTAGTCATGCGTGCATGCATCCACCTTGATTCCTTTTCGTTTCAAAACTTTAAAATGTCTTATCTCTTATACTGTAGATCGAAATTCAAATCGGTTTTCACGGTTGGATTTGTCGCGACGAGATCTTCAAAACTAGATCACATGATATGTTTTGAAAACTTTTTTTCTCGACCCTAGTTGCCAGATTATAGTCACTTGGTCACCAGATATCGTAAAGTTGGTTACCAGGTTAAAATCAAATGGTTATCTGGTTTCTTGAACTTCTCTACTCACCAATCCAACCATTTTGTGACCGTAATTCCACATTTTACTTATTTAGTGTGGATAAAAAACTCACTCTGAGAACGTGTATATCATGCTATGACAAAAGCAAATGTAAAAACTATCTGATAACTATGTATTATTTGGGTGGTAACTATTAACTAGTCATATGACAACTATAACATTATAACCTACCAACTGACGACGAAAAAAAAGTCCGTCGAAACATATTAAGATGGGATCTTATACTCACACTACAAGGATTCCGGTCTATTGCAACAAAATCGTTTGTCGCAATACATGCCGGTTTGTGGCAATAGGTACCTATTGCCACGAAACGACTTTCGTAGGCAGCCGTTGCAATTGGACGCATGGTAATAGGTTATCTCCATGAAAAAGCAATTGTGGCAATAAAAGTGCGCTATTGCAACAGCCATGTGGAAAGTTACCACATTTTTTCCCGTGGCAGCACTCACCTAATGCCACAATTTGGTTTGTGGAGATAGCTTTAATGCAACATACAAAGAATCGTGGCGACTGATAACTCGTGGCGATAGACATTCGTGGCAACAACCTATGCCAACGACGGTGGTTTCGTGACGCATAGTCTTCCGTGGCAATAGTCAATCGTGGCAAGAAACTATGGCAACAAACATTCCAATCGTTGTAACAGAAAATTACGACAATTTAAACTTTTCGTGGCGATACTCTATTTCAACAAAATTTAGTTTTGTGGTGCCAAATAGTTATCGCAACGGGCAAAATGTTTGTAGCGAGAAGCTGTTGCGACAATGTAAACTTTTTGTGGCTACACGCTATTTCAACAAAAGTTAGTTTGGTGGCGCCAAACAGTTATCGCAACATACAGAAAAAATGTGGCACCAAGTTATTGCGACAATATAAAGTGCTCCGTTGTAACATTCTAGTGCAACAAAATAGGTAAGCGTGGCGACTGAGATTTGACGGAACAATATATTTTTCGTGGTACTAACATGTGGCAACGAAAGTGGGTTGTGGTAATAGACTATTGCAACCTTAAAAAAAAATAGGCATTCAATTACAATATTTAAAACCATACGTATAAATATGTAGATTCATACAAATCAAAATTCTCATACCAAATATCCATCAAATGAAACTCAAATATAATTTAGCCATCCTAATTAAGCGTCTAGTCTAAATTGTGCGTGATCCAAAGTCCAGTCTAGCTACTCGTTCTGTTCCTGAAACCAGTCCAGCTACTTGTTTTGTTCCTGCAATCAAGAAATCAATAAAAAAAAATTAGTCCACTCCAGCCAATGACGTATAAATGTATAATACTGCTATGTAACTGATATGCAAAAGAAGATACATCTCCCATGTTCAGCAATGAGGATCAACCATGAAGTTTGCACTACTCCCTACATCGGTAAGCTGATCATGCTAATATTCACTTGTCAAGTACAGCTATGTTTTTCTAAGTTTTTAGTTAAGCAAAAATACAGCTTATAAGTTATAAGCCCTTATTTAACAAGCAGTAGGTATGTACTTGCACAAACAGACTGAATCTAGCAAGAAGTTCACTGCGTATATGTACCCTTGCACAAACAGATTACTCCAGAATAACAGAATAAGAAATCGTCACTGACGAGAGATATAAATCATATTTTAGTTGTGGTAAAGTGCATCTGCAATGGTTGCATTCATAACTGACGAGAGATATGAATCATTTGCCATTTGCTTTTTGGGCCGCTCAGGGTAATTTTGTAAAAGAACATATGGTACGGAGAGGCACAAACAGACTGAAATTTGCAAGTTCACTAATTAAGCAAGTGCACAGACGGGCAGAATGGATGTTATTTAAGTTGCATTATTTGTAATGATGTAATCATAGATAATCCAAAATTCAACAGCAGTACAAGCAGATTTGGATGTTTAAAAATGGTAGCATGCAATAAAGCACCACACACATGATCCGCAACATACAGAACAACATACAGAACAGGTGAATCTCTAACTCTACCAAAACCAGGTGACTCCACGGGCTAACTGCAGCAGCTAGCTAACTATGAAGGCCATTGAAGTATAAAATGCAGGTGAACATGAAGAGAAAGCAAGATTGCGACTTACCATTGCTTTAAACATGTCAATTCTCTCTTGTGTGCTTTCACGTTCAGCTTGTAACTGATCTTGTAATTCGTTGACCAGATGGTTGAGCTCAGAGTTTACCTTTTGGGTCTCTGCTGTAGCACGAGCTTGGTTTCTACAAGTAGTATAACAATGAGATGCTTGAAACATGAAAGCATAGTTAGCAGCGAAGCATACATATTTAGTTAGACTCATACCTTCTCAAAACTTAGTTGTGAGTATGATTTTGATCCAGTTCTATTTTGTCTTCTGTTTCTTACGGTTATCGGAGTTCTTTTGGCTGATTTCCTATCCATTCATTCAAACAAAATATAACCAGTCAGACAAGCCATATCATAATATAGCACAGTTCACAAACAGTGAGCTTAGAGGTAACCTGAAATTTTGAATCAGTGCCAAAGTACTCAATCATCCATTCCCACACTTCGGGTTGTAAATCTTCCGGCACATTAGCCAACCTAGCAGCATCGGTTTTGTATGCCTTGTAAGTGGAGCTTAGAGTTGATCGCCAGCCTCTATATCGCTCTTTCGCAATTTTGAGAATTTTTTCTTCTGTTTCTTGTGTATCTTCCAATTCCCATCTGTCATGTAATGCGTACAACAAATGGATAGACTTTAGTAGTGCATTATCGACGAAAAAATATATAAGATAACACATGTGAAAAAGGCTGTACACACCATCATATCTGCAACAATCTGTCGATGGATGGAAGAGTGAATGTCCGACCACCTCCTCACTCCAATGAGTGGTAATTTTCTTTTCATTATGACTACCACGTCATCCTTGAATGAACGATAGTTCATTCCTACTATACCACCCAAATTTTCAGAGAATGCAATATTTAGCTTTGCAGATCCATTGGCAAAACGCTTCTTAGTTGCTTTAAAACCTTTTAGAACACCTCGCCCTTTCTTCTTCTGTCCATCGCTTTCTACAACCCAGACCATAGAAGAATTATTGCATTAACCGGAATTACAATGTAAGAAACAAAGAGACAATAAACAAACAAAAAAGAACCATTCTCTAGTTGTGGACGGTTGCGGCGAGCATGGGATGGCCATTCATCCAATGTACACATGTCATTAGCAGACACATGAGTGTCAGATTGTTCTTCATTTCCTGTAAAAGGTTTAACAGTTTTGAAGATTAGGCAATCCAGGATTTTCTGCATTATAGCAAATGTTAGAGATAGCTCAAATTTCATAAACATTTTACCAGATCTGTGTTGTCCATGCTTGTTTTTGTAAGCTGTTATACTTTCCATCCTTGTTACAAGAACAGATCCTTTCTTTACTGAACACAAAAACAATTAAGGGACTTAATTAGCATTATGAATGTGTACCATTCAGATAAGTGATTAAGAATTAAGAACAATATTGTGTACATTTCAGAAAGGAGTAATGCGCATCATGTCTTTCCTCTGAATCTTGCTCATTATCTGACGCATCCCGAACTGCAAGTTAATCCCAAATGTTAATTACTTAAAGCAAGCATAACAATTGACAGGAAAAATATCTATTCGAGTCTATACTAAAGCTGTTTTGCGGAGGAGATTTGGGAGAAAAGAATAACCTGAGAAGGTGTACGTTCGATGGAATCCGGTGGATCCCATTTCATCATCACGTTGAGGCTCTGATGGTGCAACATCAACGTTGGCCCTCTCCTTAAACACATACAACTGTACCATCTTCTCATTATTGGGCTCGGATATCATATTCCTCACATCCGAGTCATGATCGATGAGAACCAGATGTCCTCTGCCACGCGGGTATTTTTTCCTGTAGTAGAGGAAATGAACGGACGAGAAGCCAACACCTTGAATCATGTTCATCAACTCATACAAGCAGATGTTGGTCCTGTAGATAGATGCTTCTAGAACTTTTTGTTTTTTATTCTCATCTTCATAGTACAGGATAATGTTCCAAATCTCGCGGTCCATCTACAATAACATGGAAGTAAAAAATCAGCACAAAGAAAATCTTTGAATGGCTACAATCGGACAGCAAGGCAACAACAAACATCACTATTCAGTTATCAGTTTACAGATTACAACTTACAAGTGGCTGCTGCCTAAACTGAAGCAACATGCATGTCTTAACTATTCGGACAGCCAGAAATATCACTATTCAATTTACAAATTCGGACAGCCAGAGATTTCGACTACACATTAGATATTTTTCTTCCAGAAAGCTGCAGGTTTCATCTGTTGGTCAAGGTCTGAGATTGTCATTAAGGAAAAGTAACGTATCTGTGTATAACATAACTACCTCTAGCTAGTTGGTTCGGACTTTAAAGACTAAGCAAACTCCTACTGTGAACACCTATACTTTTTCATGCAAAATATACAAGCAAACTCCTTTTATATGGGATAGACACAGAATTTTATATGGAATCTCCTTTTTTTCCTTTGTGATATACCGATAGCTACGTCTTTCCAATCTCACGCAGCTTGCCGAGTTCCTGGACTTAGCCACCATCATCCAAGACACCCACCTTGTGATGGACCAGGCCGACTCCATCAGGTGGCGTTGGACGGCGGATGGAAGTTACTCCGCCTCCTCGGCCTACGCTGCTCAGTTCGAAGGCTCCCTCCCAAAGTTTGAGTCCTCCAAAATCTGGAGGGCTTTTGCTGAACCTAAGGCCAAGTTCTTCGCTTGGTTGGTCCTTCACAAGCGCATCCTCACGGCCGATCTGCTTGCCACCAAGGGTTGGCCTCATGATCCTACGTGTCAGCTTTGTCTCTCCCACCCCGAAACGGCCTCCCACCTCTGCATGGAGTGCCCTTTCACGGTGGCGGTGTGGAATACCATCGATGCTTGGTCTGTGGACAAGCTTGGTCCTTTCTCCGGGTCTCACGACTCCGTAGACACGGCATGGTGTAAGACCATCTCGAGCACCTCCTCCATTAGAGCTCGGGAAAGAAGTGGCAGAATCATCTATGTCATGTGGAATGTCTGGAAGGAGAGAAACCGGCGTATCTTCACCGCGACGCGCCAAACATATCTTGAGGTGGCTTTCCTGGCTTTAGAGGAGTTTCGTCAGGTGTTGAGTGTGTTGCACCCTTCGGGGTCGGCATGTGTTTTACTCCGCCGGGAGTAATCCGCATGCGGAGGTTCTTGTAATTGCGTAGGGTTGTAATGTCCTACGTTTCTCTTCTCTATAATGAATAGGCAGAGCTCCTGCCCTTTTTCGCTAAAAAAAAATATACCGATAGCTATCCACGGGATATATTCAGATTCAGGTCTTAATAAATCAAAGCACTGGTTACAATCATGAGCAGCACAGATTATTAGGAAGACACATAAGAAGCTAGCAGCACAGATTATTAGGAAGACACGTACGACACAACAGATTGCTGCTCAAACTCTTCCTGTTCAGATTATTAGGGTTCACTGAAATTACAAAATTAATCTTGGATAAACATGTACTCGTTGTGAGATCCTACTGACTAGAGGACACCCAAGACTTGCTAACAATCTGCAGCACAATGGACACCTACGACTTGCCAACAATCTGCAGCACAATCCCTGTTCGCCCCTGTCGGCTGCACCACACGGCTGTACCACCACCAAATCGGAATTAAAGAAATAACAGATAGGAAGAGATCCCAGGTCATCTCGAGGGGAGATGAAGCCTTGTGCAAACGATGGTCCTAAGATCTAAATGGAGTGACGCCATGAACATTGCCTATAGGAAACGTAGAAACTGAAAAACGCATTCAAATTGGCAAATAGCTAACCAAAAATTTGGGGAAAATAGGTCGCTGAGTTGGGGTGCTTGACCTCCGGCCGGAAGGTTCCCCATGCCCGTGTGGCTGCGGGCTACAGCGAGGTCGCTGATTGCGGCCCGCTATCCTGCTCTGCCTCCGCTGCTTCTCCTAGATCCCCTGCGGTCCTCCTTCAGCGATGTAGCATAGCAGTTCCTCCTTCAGTTACACTGCTGAACTAGGTTGTTTTGGCAATTGGTTTATTCCTAGTTCGTGTACTCCATCGTAGAATATTCATTTGGGAAATTTGGTCCCACGGTTTGGTCTGAAACTAAAGTTTCAGTTTTGTTTCTCTATTGGCTTAGTTTAGTCTGTAGTGTGTTAGTAGTGTTGCTGCAGACCTCTCTTCTCTCTCAGCTCACGTTTGGTGGAACTGAATAGAGGAAGAGAAACACGACACTGAATTTTGTGCATCTCTAATCATTGACTCCTATGGTAGATCCACGTTCAAGTGTCTTCTTGAAATCGATCTCCCTCCAAGTAGATAAAAACATCCATCTAGTTCCTGAACACCAGCGCCGTGCTAGGAACAACGTAGGACAGAGATACTTTCAGTTGTGTTGGATCCTTGAAGCTGAAACTGGAGCACTGCTTCTACAGAGCCATGAACACCAGCGTCCAAGAATAGTTGCAGTGTGTTTTGGCAACTTGAAGCTGAAACCACGAATAACAGACTGAATTTTGATTTGGACGAATTGGTCTCAAACTGTCAAACAGTACTCTGAAACTATCCCATAATCCAGCTTGCTAGCTTCGGCCACACTAAAGTTTAGCGATTAAAATTCGGATTGTTTGGTTTGGTCGCTGGAAGTATAAATTATAATTGTATGATCTGAACTGGATTTAGCCAGGGTTCCAAACTATTTCCAGTTTATGCATTGAGAGGGTCTGTACTTTGCAAAATGTTGCAGTTTTTGGTAGGTTTTGCACTCAAGTTTATTGATTCACATATAATGAATAATAAGATTGTTCTAGGATCTGCTTTGTATGGTAAAACTTACTTCAAAACTAATGCAGCTGCTATGTTTTTTCAACAGGACGCAAAATGACAGGAGATAAGAGCTGGATGGATAAGGACAGAGATTCTGTTGAGTGGCAAACTGGCATGAAGAATTTCTTGAATTTTGCTTTCCATGGTGCTCATCCAAACTCAACTGTCCCATTCCCATGTACGAGATGTCTGAATAATGCTCAGAGAAAAAAAGGGATGTTCATACTCACTTGCTGCACCATGGGATGGATCCGAGCTCACTAAGTGGATATACCATGGTGAACAACCCGATGAGGGCATCATGTCTGAAGATTCTGATAATGAAGATGTTGTAGATGATGGTGATGGGGTATGTGACATGCTGAATACTCTCATAAGGGGCACAGAGATGGGAAGTGATGCAGATCATGATGAAGGTGCAGGAGACATCCATGTGGATGATTCCAGCGGTGATAGGAAGAACCAGGAGCCAAATGCAACAGCCAAGGTGTTCTTTGAACTATTGAAAGAGGCAAAAAAAGAGTTGTACCTAGGTTGTGAGGATGTCACGAAGCTATCTTTCATTGTGAAGCTTTACCAAATCAAGTGCGTGTGTGGGATGACCAATAGAGCATGTGACCAATTCTGCAGATGTTCACGCAGGTGCTGCCAAAGGGTCACTGCATGCCTACTAATCTCGCACACGTAAGGAAGGCGATCCGAGAGCTTGGGCTGGATTACACGAAGATACACGCGTGCGTTAATGATTGTGTGCTATTCCGCAATGCTCATGCTGATGCACAAGAATGCCCTGTCTGTCATGCGTCTCGATGGAAATCAACTCCTACCAGTGACGAAGATAATGCAGGAGATGAAGAGAAGAGAAGAGTAGTTGCTTGTGGTCTTTTAGTGCTGTTGCTATTTTAATTACTTTGCCGTGGACTTGTTGTCTTTTGTATGAACAATCTGTACAAGTATGGCTGTCATGTTGAACCATTTATTTATCGAAAAAATGTTGAACCATGTGTTATATATCTCGCTGAGATGGTTTGTTATATCTTACTAAAATCTTGTGTCTTATGTCCTTACGTATATCTTCATGTATTGTTGTTGATCTGCTGCTGAATTAATGCTGGAAATTAGGCTGGGATACAGACGTTATGCTGCTCAATCTTCAGGTACTGTTGTTGATCTGCAACTCTGAAGTGTTTCGTCAGGTACAGTTAACCTCGCAAGTACACGATATCTACCCACAGATCCCTAATTGATAAGGAACAAACGCATAGCCCTGTGGTCTGAATCATACTCTTCACTACTGAGGCGAGCGTGTTCGAATCCCCGCGGAAGCTAAAGTCTCCACATTTTTTGTAACTTTTTAGTTAACCTAGCATGTCTACAATATCTAGCGTCAAACCCCTAATTCTACATCTATCCAAGCACAGCACAGTGGTCTGCACCTTACTATTCTCGGAGGCGCGCGCGCGAGTTCGAATCCCGTCGGAAGCTAAAGGTTACACCTTTTTTGGCTAATTAACCTAGGTATACAATATGTAACTTCAGACCCCCGAATTTTCACCAACACAGGCACGGCTTAGTGGTCTGATCCTTATTCGGCATCACTTAGGCTATACGAGTCTATAATTATCAGAAAATACATAGATAATTTGTTGCTCATTTTTCGCAACACTAGGGGATTGTTGCAATATGTTCTGCATATTACCATGGATAGACAAATTGTGGCAATATGTAATAGTTATTGCAACATGATGAATGTGAGGCAAAAAGTCAGCATATTACAACCAATACATATTTTGTTGCAATACGAAGCCATTTTTTTGCAACAATGTCTATGACTAGCGCTACATATCAGAATTGTCGCAATATATGTCCGAATATTACCACAAAGATTTAGTTTGTTGCAATAACTAGTCTCTATTGCAACAAAATAACTAATTTACGCAACGCAGTGCAACTGTCGCAATATCACTACCATATTACAACACAGATACAACTTGTGGCAATAGATGGCTTTTATTGCAACAAAAGGAATACTTATCGCGGCGAAACGAAACTGTGGCAATATGTTGCTCCTATTACCATGAAATGGAATTTTGTGGTAATATCTCATTTTATTGCAACGAAAGGTAGATGTAGCAATAAATTTTGTTGCAATATACCTGGATTCCTGTAGTGTCATCTAGACGAATCTAGCGATGAAGACGGATCGTTAATTTGATTAACGGTTTAAGAGATAATTTATTTTGAGTTTTCAATCACGAAAAATCCTTGCATGCAGTACTTCCGTCCTATAGGTGCGCGCATGCTAGAACCAAACCCCGGATAGAGTTAGTGAGCAAGGCACGTTTGTTAAGTAAATTAATTGTTAATTAATTGACTATATATTTTTCCATGTTTATTAATAAATCTATTAATTAAACTCATGTTTATATAATCAATTTGATCTCACCAATCCAACCATTTTGTGACGGCAATTGCACATTTTACTTATTTAGTGTGGATTGTATATCATGCTATGACAAAAGCAAATGTAAAAACTATCTGATAACTATGTATTATTTAGGTGGTAACCATTAACTAGTCATATGACAACTATAACATTATAACCTACCAACTGATGACGGGAAAAAATTCGTCGAAACATATTAAGATAAGATCTTATACTCATCTAGACGAATCTAGCGGTGAAGACCGATCGTTAATTGGATTAACAGTTTAAGAGATAAATTGTTTTGAGTTTTCAATCACGAAAAGAATCCCTGCATGCATGCACTTCCATCCTATAGGGGCGCGCATGCTAGAACCAAACGCCGGATAGAGTTAGTGAGCAAGGCTCGTTTGTTAAGTAAATTAATTGTTAACTAATTGATTATGTATTTTTCCATGTTTATTAATAAATCTTTTTTTTTGAAATTTAACACTGTATTAATATAAGCTAGCAAGCCACCTCATTAAAAACCTATTAATAAATCTATTAATTAAACTCATGTTTATATAATCAATTTGATCTCCTAGGCCAATCGGAGGACATCTAGAAAAGGTTATTCAGAATTTTAGATTTAGGAAAAGGTTATTTTGTGTTATCCGAATGCTGCATTTAGTCCAATCATGTCTCTTTTGGGACGTGGGCCTATCCGCAAGCTAAAACTTATATATAGCTCTCCGATCGCTAAAACCAAGAAGGAACGATCACGCCGCCGCCGGACGCCGTCCTCTCGCCATACTCTCTCGTACTCACGATGAAGACGGAGGCGAGCGGTTCTTGTTCGAAGAGGAGAAGAAAAGAGAGAGGAGAATGCGTGGACCGCATCAGCAACCTCCCGGACGCCATCCTCGGCGAGGTCATCACCCTCCTTCCTACCAAGGAAGGTGCCCGAACTAGGATCCTTGCTTCTAGGTGGCGCGACCTCTGGCTCTCCGCCCCTCTTAATCTCGACTGTCGTGGCCTCGTCAAACACGGGGGTGAACTCGCTGGTGTCGTATCACGCATCCTTTCCTCCCACCCAGACCCCGGCCGCCGCTTCTGCATTGACACGTACAAGGAGGGCTTAACCGCTACCGTCGACGAATGGCTCTCTTCCGCCGCCTGCTACAATCTCCAAGAGCTTTACTTAGGCTATAATTTCCTAGAGCGTGGTTTAAGATACGACTACCGATCGCCGCGGCCGCGGCCACCGATGTCGGCATCCATCATCCGCTTCTCGTCCACGCTCCGTGTTGCCACCATCAAAAGATGCCACCTCCCTGACGGCACAGTTCAAGGGGTTCACTTCCCCCTGCTTCAGCAGCTCACACTTCAACAGGTCAGCATCTCGGAGTGTTCACTTCACCACATGATTGCTGAATCTCCTGCTCTACATTGTTTACGGATTAACGAAAGCTTCGGTTTCGGTTGCGTCCGGATCAACTCCCTTACCCTTAGAACCATCGGTGTAACTACTGTTCACAACGAGTATTGTTACACAGATAGCATCAAGTTTGGGAAACTCGTCATCGAGAATGCTCCTAGTCTTAAAAGACTGCTCTATCTTAAAGGCAATACTGACCTGCATGTATCAGTAATTTCTGCACCTAAACTGGAGACCTTGCACCTATTTTCGGATCCCTCCACCAAAATCTTGTTTGGCTCCATGGTTATTCAGGTATAAAAGTCGTCCCTGCCTCTGGCCTTTAGGAGGATTCTAACCTGCACTTTTTTGCGTGCAGATAAATTACACATCTTATGCATTTGTATATAACCTAATGTTCTCTTCTGTGCTTGATAAAGGGATTGCATGTTGATAACCTAACAACGGCAGTGTGCAGTATCAAAATTTTAGCTGTTGATACAAGAAACTCAGCCTGAATGTGGTTATCGACTTGATGAGATGCTTTCCGTGCTTGGAAAAGCTGTACATTCAGGTGATAATATTGCTGTTGTGGTCTACTTATGTTTCTGAAGGTGCTAATCCTTTATCGGTCTATGCTCTTTTCAGTTAACCGTATCCGGGCCATGCAACTCGTGGAGTCGTAAACACCAGAATTTGACCAGACTTCTTGACATCCGTCTCAGGACACTAGTGTTGGAAATGTATTCGGGCACCAAGTCAGAAGTTAGCTTTGTTACATTCTTCGTACTGAACGCGCGAGAGCTAAAGATGGCGATTCTTGGTGTCAGAGCGAGGAATAAATATGAGGGGTTCTTGGCATCACAACGCCATAAACTTCAGCTAGAGAACAAGGTTTCCCGATATGCTCGGTTTTATTTTACAACTGGCAAAAGTATCCGCAGTTTTTGGAGTCTCATGGACGGTGAAAATATCGATTTAGCTGATCCATTCACAATTGAAACTTGATTTGTTATTTTGATGACATGTTCTTCGCTATCAGCAAATCTCGTTTGAGCCTGTAGAAAAGTCAAAAACTAGATAGCTCTCGTGTTTGTAGTTTTTGAAGTTTGCATAATCTGGATCCTGAGTAGAATACTGGAGACTAGCTTGTATGAAGCTTTCTTCAGAGGTGTCAGATGTTTGCATCATTGTGCCAGTTCAAGTAGCGAAGCATCACTGGTGTAGTTCTGGGTGCTGTTTTCAGTGAGTTCTTGTCTGATTTTTTTCAAGACTGTTATCTAAATGTATGAGTACTGTAGACCTCTCAAAATTATCTGAACTATATGTGCTGAATATAAAGCATACACTTTCCAAATTTGAATTGTTTCAACTGCACTGATTGTTTCAATAACTTTGAACACCCTTATGCGAAGAATACTCGGTACATATTATTGGATTCATTATTTGCTTGAGCTGGGAGGCCGCGAGAGTTTTACTAAACTGGGTCTTTACCCATGGATTGCCAAATATGCCAATTCTTGGCCAAATTATGGGTAGTGACTTTTTTTTTGCTAGGGGCCACTTATGGGTATGCTCTTCGAGCTGTTTCTTTCCCCAATACCCAAAAAAGCAGTTTTTGGGTATTGAGGCTAGATGTGGGTAAGCTCTTGGAGATACTTTAAGAGTGGTAAGAGATGAGGTGCAACGCCCAGGCAAGAGGGGGCCTGCATGCTGCACAACAAGAGGAGGGAGAAACTTGGGAGAACAATTGAGACTATTTTCTTGCTTTTCTATTGATCGATATGTCTAGGCATTATATAACTAGCTTACAAACTTGGAGGCTATTTAGTAAGTAACTAACTTTAGAATCTATAAATATATCTAAGAGATTTAACTGCCAAAACTAACTAACAAAGATGGATTGGGGATCTTCCCTGTCGTTGCCCTTCCAAGGTTTGCCTGCCTCACACCACATAAATGAGAATGCATCAGGTTCTGTTAAGTCGGTGCATTCCTCAAAACAGGTTTTCGTCCCGCTTTATAAATAAATATCTGAGAGTAATCAAAAGATAAATGGTCAAAGAGTTGACGATGATGACGGACTGAGCTTAGTTCAGAGTGATACTCCACTTAGTGCAGCAAATGGCCATAATATCAAAAGCACCTCTACTTTGATTGCTTTTTCCGCAAGTTTATTAGTAAGAGTAGAGTACTTAAACTTTTATGTTTTTATTTAACTGTTGTCGATATGATTAAAGATTATTATTTTTATTTTTGAGTTTATTTGCGAGACAGGAAGTGTTTATGCATTGTCCAGATGAATTGTTGACTTTGGGTGACATTTTATTTTCGAGGTACGGTCATGAAGATCCCAATATGCATCATAAAAGCAAGGCACATTTATATGGGATGGTGTCGGGATGGTGTCGGCCCCCTAGAAATTCTGACCGCCTTCATTTTGACTTAACCAAGGGTCCTAGAAATTTACCAAAGACCTTGTCCTAATTTTTTTTTGCAGAAAAAGCCCCCATATAAAGTCAACAGGAACACTTTTTTTTTGCCGATAAGTTTGCCGGAAGACAAGATAGGCCTCCATTGTTGCTACAACCGGTGAATCATCATATCACCATCAAGGCATGTTTAGTCGAAAACCAGGGTTTTCGAACAAACTAGACACATAACGTTGTGGCATGTAGGCTGGGCACCGCGAGATGGGACTATAACAGAAGTAAAATAAATTACATCCAGATCCGTAGACTACCTAGCGACGATACAAACACTGGAGCGAGCCGAAGGCGCACCGCCGTCATCGCCCCTCGCACACCGGAGTCGGGCAAACCTTGTTGTAGTAGACAGTTGGGAAGTCGTCGTGCTAAGGCCACAAAGGACCAGCGCACCAGCACATCAAACCGTCACCGATGAAGAGAAGCATAGATTGGAAAGATCAAATTTGTAGACACACGAACACAGACGAACGAACACCGGATCCAGTTGGATCCACCGAAGACAAACGCCGACCGAATCCCGTGAGATCCGCCGGAGACACACCTCCACACGCCCTCCGACAATGCTAGAAGCACCACGGAAACGGGGGCTAGGCGGGGAGGTCCGTATTCCATCTTCAAGCAGCCGCCGCCTCACTATCTTGAAAAGGACACAAACCCTAACCAAGCACAGAAAAATAACTGAGAGCGAAGCCCTCCCACCGGCGAACCGAGATCCACGTCGTCTCCATGGCCCTATTGTCGCCCAACTCTCCCCAGAAGGGACGAGTTTCTTTTCTATAGACTCGCTGGAGTTGGAATAGAGCAGGTGGTGGATAATGTGTTTGAAGCACAAGAGGCAACATCTCCGGTAGCAGTCCTGGAGGTTGAGAAGAGCAACGGTGGCCATCTCAACACTGCTGGGATATGTGAGATGCAGTCTATTTAACGCCGTCTCAACAAAAAAAAAATACCACTATCCCTTGCGGTGTGAAGTCTATTTAACAAATTTTGGTTGGGTTTTTTCCCCTATGTGATATCATGTGAAATCTGCAACTCATGTGAGCTGGTAGATTGCGTGCTAAATCTTTGCAAGAACACAACGGATATTTCGACCATCAAACCAAACCTCTTCTAACACGAGTACAACTAGTTGCATCGCTACTCATGTCACACTTAAGAGCATATTGTTTTAGCTTTCTTCTGCCTGGCTTTGAAATAATCCATCAAGACTGCTTAATAATTTCGTAGCATCGCTGATAAACACGCCTGATCGAAACCGGGATTTTACAGGCAATCCTAAAAAGCAACTTTGGTTCCCAAACTCGCTCTTGAAACTCATGGCTGCAAATCAGTAGGGGACATTACACTCGGCTAAAAATTCATCCACGTCTATTTCTTGCTCATCTTCGTGCAATGTCGGATAGCACCAAAATGGCTTAGGCACGGGCCATCTGTTAACACGAATAATAAGTTGTTTAATAACACATCATAAATAAAAAATCTTAATTTTGCAATGTGTCACTGACCCCATACGAAATAAATGATACCTGTTTGGGCTATCATCGTCATCGATAGCAACAATAGTCCTACACAAAAGAACCCAAGACAATTTCAACATATGAGAATATTGCAACCAAACACAGACCCAAGGGAATGCAGAAATTGGTAAAAGGATTTATTGGTTATTGCTAAAAAGGGACTTTTTGGTATTCACACATTTGTTTTTGCTTTTCCTATTCACTATTAAGTTGCAGTGAACTTACATAGCAGCTGTATAAGTTAAAACATGACACACGCACACGCAAGCGCGTGCACACACATAAGTCCTCTCCCAATTCCCTCACTTATATTCCATACCACCATCCAAACAATGGTACTACTTGGGCTGGACCATACTGTCCGTGGCCAATGGTGGGCCTTTCGTGGCTACAGCCAGACCCCTCTCAATGCTCTCAAAGGTAAGCGAAACTGCTTTTCCTCTGTCCAATGCATCAATTTCTACTGCTAGGTGCTAAACACAAAAGTAATGGTGCTTCTTGTTGATCCCAAGATAAGTAGCTTGTGATTTTTAACAGAAGAAGAGGGAAACTACTTTGAACCTATTTAGCTATCATTGCACTGTTGCTAGCTTTGCTCTTATATTTTTCATATATGAATTTCTCATTCATATACAAGAGAGGATGGTCTAGATATTAATTGCACAAGATTAACAAAAGGAGTTTTTAAGGAATAAGGCATGTGTCAGACATTGCATACATCCTAGGATTTAGGTATGAACATGCCAGCAATGGATATTAAAGCAAGTGGCATAACACATAAAGTTTATTTCTACGTCGTATTAAATTGCTGTGGTTGTACAGATTTGCATTCACCCAAAAAGAAGTTAGATTTCTCATTCATATACAAGAGAGGATGGTAGAGATATTATTTGCACAATATTAACGAAAAGAATCCTTTTAGGAATAAGGCATGTGTCAGACATTGCAGAGATCCTAGGACTTTGGTATGAACATGCCAGCAATGGATATTAAAGCAAGTGGCATAACACATATAGTTTATTTGTACACCGTATTAAATTGCTACAGTTGTACAAATTTGCATTCACCCAAAAAAAAATCCTTACATCAAGAATATTAAAAAAAGAAGACATGCAACCTGACACTTTCCAGGTTCACTTCTAATAATCTTTTAAGTCATGTTCAGTTACCAATGTAAATAGAAACCTAGTCCGAAAGTGAAAGCAAGTAGTGGACACGGCGGTAACGTCAGTTATGCTTCTGCCTATGTTTGTTTAGTTGATTGAGTCCTATCAAGGTACTAACTATGTTCTTGTACCGGTATTCTATTAGAGAGGAAAGCTAATATAAATAAACCTAATTATTAAAGAGTGCTGTAAAGATTAGATTTTATCTCTTAATTTTATAAGAGTATATGAAAACATTAATCTCTGTGTGCCAAACAACTAATGGGCATTGGGGATCAGGGATGGGAGTGGAATTGAGGGGATTCACCAAATCTCTCTCATCCCCAATCCCCTTGGGGCTAGTACATCCCTGGTAAACAAAGAATCAAGCTTAAAAATTTGCGCACATGAAAACGCTTGCGTACTTTACAAAACTTAACATAAATATAAAAGGCATACCCTTGTGCATCAAAATTCCTCAAGAGTTTCAGAATTATATTCGTTGGTAGGTACGGAGTTTCTTCCAAGCCATAGAAGTTCATGCCAATAAAATTCCCATCAAAATCAATAAGAGGGCCTCCAATCCCAGCCTAGCACAACACAAAAGTAGCAAATAAACAGGAAAAGGCGGCATTTTGAAGCCATACAGATATGGAATGGATTTAATTACTCATATTCTGATGCAGCAATTTATTTTTACCATACGGAAAAACACAGCGTACCTTGGTGATTTTGCATGTAGAGACCACAAGCTCTTTGCAGTTAAGCTCACTTGGTTTGTCAGTCACTACCCCACTTGTGGCCATTAATTTACTTGAATCATAAACACGCCCTACAGCTACTACCTCCGCATGAGGTTTAATTTGCACGTGATCATCGATCCGTGCTGTCTGAGTAAAGCGGAAATCCGTGATGCTGACAACGGCAATGTTATAATTTAGACTATAATGTTGTAATGTCCCTCAGATAGTTCGATTATCTGGAAGACACACTACAATCTGCAATTAATTATATGGTGAGACTAAACCATCATTGTAATGAATACGGAGTAATTACAGAATTATTAGCAGAGAACAACCCTCAGGTTATCAGGAACCTTGATTTTTTCATCAAATGTTCTAACCAGACTTGCTGAGGTGAGAACTCTTGTGGTGGACTCATTGCTTTCTATGACTACGCCCGTGCAAGTAATACACCTTTTTTTTTTTGAAGAAGGGGAGTACAGAGCTGCGTACAAATCAAAGGATACAGAGAGGAAATACATACGCAAACCCGTACAAACGGTGCTCAACTGCAAGCACACAGCAGCGAAGAACCTGCTGAACCACCAGAGCTCGTCGTCGCCGGAGAACGCCGGAGAAGAAGAGACCGGACCACCTGCCGCTTGGAAGAGGGAAGACCTTCAACGCTGAAGAAGACCGCAACATCCACTCGCCGCAAGCGGCGAGATCTTGACGCTGAACAAGCACGGCCAAGCCGCCCCCACTACCAGCTCCAACACCACCAGCCGCCGGGGCGACGAAGCCGTGCCGGAAGAACCACCACCACCGCGCCAACCAAACCCGCGCCAGAGCCGAGCACCAGACCCCTCCACTCCAGAGCACCACCTCCAGGCGACACTTCCCCTCGTCTCCACGGCCGGCCGGAGAAGCCACGAAGAAGACGGACTCCAGAGCCACCAGAAGCAAGCACGCCGCCCCCGCCGCTCCCCCCCACGCCACCACGGTCGGCCAGGGGAGCCCGAGGCACACGTCTGCAGAGCCTGCTCCAGTACCACCCCCAGAACTCCACGGTGAGGCCGGAGCGCACCACACCGCCGCGGAGCCGGAGACAGGGGACAAAAGCCGAGCCAAGGTCGTCACCACCGCCGCCACGACCTCGCCCAAGGCACCAAAACCCACCAAATCCCCACCGCAGCCGCCGAAGACGACGGATCCGCGAGAACCAAGGACCGGTGGGACGAAACACGGCCCCCACTCGCCGTCGCCGACGAGGAAGAGGAGGGGAACCAGAAACCAAACTCCTATCGGTGCCGAATCCCTCCCAAAAGCGGCACCGAGGAGACCTACAACTACCCTAACTACACGCCGGGAGACCAGGAACGCGACCCCCACCACCCCCCGCCGCCGCAGCGACGAGAGGCGGCGAGGATCTGCTCCGGCTCCGGCGGAAGGGAGGGGAGGAACTCGCTTCGCCCTGGTCGCCTCTCTCGTGAACAGTAGAGAAGAGGGGAAAGTGTCGGTCAGTAATACACCTTTTTGTTCCTACAAGTGTAATAATTCACATAATTTAGTGATGAAACTGTAAAAGGAATACCTAAAGTAAATGAGCATACAGTGAATACAGTTACCATGGAATGAAGCCAGTGCAACAACACTTTCAGACATATTTGAAACAACCTTTTGTTTTAACTTGCTCAAGATATCTTCATTAAATTCCTCTTCAAAGCTATTAACCAAACGCCTGCCAGCTGGACACAACAATTATTCAGTAGTTGAGGGGTGCTAGAGAGAGCAGTCAAATGTTAAGCAGCATATAGTAAAAAACAAAATACATAGAAATAAACTCACTATCATCCCAAAGGGGAAAGGGATAACCACGAGACTTCAGCTTCTTTTTTTCATCATAACCTGATTATTGCAACATAGCAAAGTGATCAATGACACCATGTGTTAATAAAAACCAGGAAAACTGAAATCAGCGACTCACCATAAAAAGAAGAATTCGGCCATCGACGACGACGGGAACACCTATACTCTAATGTTCTATCCTCCAATCCTGGTCCACAGGGTGAAACAATCAAGGACTGTGACTAATGAGAAATACCTAACATTAAAGATTTAAAGGTGACCCAACCTGGTTGAAATTCTGGATCACAAAGAGTACATATCGAAGGTTTCTGCTTCTTTTTTTCTCCCCTGTTGAGCTTCCTAAATGGAGATGATTGCAGAAGGGAAATGAGCAGGATTTAGATCGTGGAAAATGCAAAGGACCTTTGCGTTTCATTTCAGTGAAAAGGCAAGTTTGAGCATACATATGTACTTAGTACGAACTAAATAAGTAGGACGTCATATATCTTTGTATAATAATAGGTACAAGCATTCAACGTTAATGCACACGGAGTTTCTACAAATGATCATTGTAAATTAACATCGGTGGCGATGAACTGATTGAGCACACACCTGAGCAATCTTTAGACTGAGCTTTTTTCTCACCTTGTGAATCAGGTATGGGAAATCTATCGATGATTGTACTACCAGGTCTTTTCTTAGCACTGCAGCAGAATGGGATAAACTCGTCAAAGTCATAAAGACATGCACAAAAGTAAAAGTAAAGACATCCACAAACTAAGTGCAATCACCACCACTAACATTTCCAAAGCATGTGTGTTCCATGTGCAGAAAAAACAACAAGATCAGATACAAGAGGGTAAAAAGGGTAGAAGAGTGGAAAGAGACGCCATACATAAGCCAATCGCAGAATCACTGGCTCACAAGGAGTGTAGAGGACATACCAGCACGGGATTATTTTTCTAAACTGCGTCAGGAGTTCAAGAATTTTATTCTTTGGTAGGAATGGAGTCTCTTCCTTAGCATAAAAGTTCATCCCAATGAAGTCCCCATTAAACTCAACGAGGGGCCCTCCAACTCCAGTCTAGAAAAGGAGAATGAAGTGACACTCAGCCAAGAGAACAAAATTTGGCTAGAGATGCTAAAGAAAGATTGTTTAAGGAGAGCCCCCCAAAAATAAATCAGTGCATACAATGATAGATTAAGGCACTCATATCATGACACCGTTATTTGTTTTCGTGTGTACAGAAAGTAAAGAGAGAGATAAACAGGTGGACGCACCATGCTAATTAGACATGTGGAGGTCGCAAGCGCCTGGCGATAAGCTCCCCTTGGATTGTCAGTCAACATCCCAGCCGTGGCCATCAATTTTCCTGAGTTGAAGCAACGCCCTACAGCAACTACTTTGCTATGACAGTCAAATTGCCGCTGATTATCTAGACGTAATACTCGAAGAGGACGGAAGTTGGGTATACGGATAACAGCGACATTGTGTTGTAAATCCCAGTGATTCAACCATCCCTGCTCAACACGGTTATCTGGAAGGCGCACTTCAATCTGTAACGATAAAGCGAGACAACACACATGCATACACCCCCGGTGAGTAGAAGGTTCAATTAACATGCATGAGAAAGCAATAGAGATCACTAAACAAGAAGTCGGGAGCACATCGTAGCAACCTTCATCTCGTGGAAGATCTTGCTGTCGTCTTGGGTAGATCTAACCAAACTCAGTGAAGTCAGAAAACTCAGTGAACACCGAGTTTCCTGCACAAGATGAACGGCATTTTCTTGTCATCAATCATGAACCACCCCGACGATTAGATGAACGGCCGGTGTGTACAATCACCTTCATCGAAGGAAGCAAGCGATACGACGGTGCCGGCTAAGTTGGACGCGACTTCTTCACTCAGTTCCGTCCAGACACCTTGGCCGGAATCACTGGAGCTGCCAAACTCCTCGTTGAATGGATTTTCCGGACGCAGATTTCCTGGTCCAGTAAGAATCATTACAACATTATAGACAATATCATTCTGATATACGTGTAGATATCGTACGCGCAGGGCAAGATTGGAGAACCTTCGTTACTTGTGCCAGCCTTTTGTTTCTTACTCCAGCTTCTTGTGCGAACGCTTCCTCCTCCTCCTCGCTTGTTCTTCATCGTTCCAACTAGAGACGGCGCCGATCTAGTCTAGACGGTGAGAAATAACAGATCAGCTCATCGCAACCGAAAAATAGGGGACCGGATGGAAGAAAGCTTGTACTTCCAGATCAGATCAGCCAAAATCGCGGCGGGGGACGGTGGCTGGGGAATCAGCGAGGAACGGCGACGCGAGTGAGGTGGACGCACCTTGGTGACATGCTGTGGTTAAGTCTCATCATTAGCCGTCCGTTACAAGATCTAACGTATATGATTGTTCCAATTTGAACCTCAGAATAAAAACTATTTAGAGAAATTATTACACAAATACAGTAAATCATAAATATTTTGATGTCTTTCTGTTAAAGTTTCATCCAACTTTTGAATTATGTTTTGCGAATAAATAGATTTTACGCTTCTAAGATCAAAATGCTATTTATTCACAAATCGTTCGCCCAAATGAGATGAAAATTTTCCAAAATAAACATTAAGACATTTATGATCTACTGAAATTTTATCAATTTTCTACGAATAGTTTTTATTATGAGGTTCATATTTGAGGCAATATTATACTCCCTCCATTCCAATGAATAAGGCTTATATTTTTTGAAAAAAGTCAAGCTAATTAAAACTTTGACCAAACATTTTGAAAAAATTATCAACAACTATAATATTACGTGGATATCATGTGAAAATATATTTCATGATGCATCTAACCATGTTTATTTTATACTGTACATGTTCATAATTTCTTCAAAAAACTTGGTCAAACTTAACATAGTTTGACTTTTCTAAAATAATATAGGCCTTATACATCGGAACGGAGACAGTACGTTAGATCCGTAACGGACGGCTGGTGATGAGACTAAGTCACATACACTTAGCCACACCGAAGTAGTGTCCATGGGAATTAGGGCGTTGGCTTGCTCTTGTGCACACTGGTGTTGCAGAAATGTGTATCGTTCCATGCCCTTGTGCCTGCCGATCGGTATTTCTCCATTTCTTGGATGTATAAGACACGGACCTACCATATATCATGCATGTGTCAACCCGTTATTTTTGCCGTCACACAAATATCTAGTCCAATTGCATTGGTAACTTTTTTTCTCAGAACATAGATAATTTTTGTTTGACCTATCATATATTTTTGTGGAAAATCCCGTCGACAGATGAATAACCATCAACAAAAATACATAGTTTTCAGATAGTAATTAAAATTACAAACACTAGATAAATTAAGAAGGAAATATTTTTTTCAAGTAATTAGCAAAAAAACGAAACACGAGAGTTGTCGTCGAGATTTCCCACCAGTATCATCGCCTCACCACTCAAACTAGCTACCACAGAACTTATGTGAAAACGACCACCGAAAAATATATCACCGCAACAGCCTCATGAAACCCACGTCAGCCCATGCCAGACAGTCGACTCATCACGAGAAATATTGTGGCTCCCCTTGTGATGAGGAGATCCAAAGAGGAGATATGCAAGGCTCAAACAAAACAGGACACATCTCCAATTTCACACTAGGGAAAGTCCAAGGACCCATCGAACATGTCGAAACAAGAACCCGACTACCGAAGACTTGTCTCGATCAAAACATTACTCATCATCACCGTCGCTGCCGAGCTAGTCGTCCCACATAAACCAAATATCGCTGGCCGGACACTATGTAATTACGTTCTCCCCAAAAAAGATAAATATTTCCCAAAACTGCAAATGCATTTCCTCTAATGATGGATTGCTTTCGAATTGAATTCCAGCTAAGTACGTTATACAAAATAGAACTACCTCCTTTCCTTGCAACTAGCAATCGTGCACGTGCAATGCACGTTTTAAATTTATTTCGCATCCCTTTCCGACTCGGTTTTCCTGCATTTCTTACTCCACGGTCATGAGCGATTAATACAAACATAGGAAATTTGTAATTTACACATACAATTTGTCTAAGTATCATTGAGGTTCACTCCAATAAAAATCACTTAGCTGATTATCTTAAATAATAAAAATACATAATCTTACAATACATTTATTAACAAAATCTATCACGCAAAATAAATGAGGATCCACATTCTGGTTACTCGCAGCAACACCACTTGTCACTCTCCACGAATCGAACACATCTCCTGCAAGATGAAGGTCAAAATTACATGCGCAAAATTTGATATGAGACATCTATCTCATTAATTGTATCCAAATAATTTACCTTGGCCACGGTAAATCCTGGACTCATCATCATCATCATACAATAATGAGTCTTGTTCATGTAGCTCAAAAATGCATGTAGTATCAGAATCTTCATCACCTGTTTGAACACAAGTAATCTCAGAAGTAATAATTTAATACAATAACAAATCTGTACAGGTAAATGTGTATCAACTAAATGAAACAACAACCAATAACGTATTGCATCTTCAGGATCCAAAAAAAGTTACTCCAGATAAATGTGAGATGTTTTCTTTGGTGAGTAGGGTAGCTTGTGAAATGTGTAGAGAAGTCTGCGATGATTGAAACACGTCAACAATCCGAAGACCACACCGGTTTGCATCCTTCTTCTGCTGACAAGCGATGCGTAGCCTCTGTAGATATTCCGCTTCTTTTCAGGCGTTAATCGAGCATACCACCCTTGTACAGTCTGTTGTTTTTGACCTTTACGACTCTGAATATTAGAATTGTTTGTTAGTGAACGAAATAGACAAACTTAGAATATGTTGAAATAACAACTTAAGAAATATGACATCCCTTTTACATTTAAAGATAATTATACTCTATCATGATCTTTTGAAACTTCCATGATAATGATGATGGTACATGAAGCATTTAATCCATACAGTTCGATTTCCATATTGTACGGGCGACTATGTGCAACACTGAATAAACCAAATATATGATTAGCACTCTACTTGACATAATATGTTTTATCTTACACAATTTTCTCATAAATAACCAAAGTAGCAGAATCTCAATTACCATGTTTTATACATCATTTTTAGGCTCAAGCCGATCAATGAAGAACATCACCCCCGACGGGATAATGCTGTAAATAGACGTGTAGTTTATACATAATAATGATGTAAACAGAGGTGCAGTTTAAAATCTTTCAGAATATCAACAGAGATATAACAGAACCCCACATGATTGTGCTACATGACGGAAGACCTACATCGATGTGAACTGCTGAGGCTAGAAATGTGCAGAAAGAAGGAATGGAGAAGTACCTTCGGGCTTGGCAATTCATGCAAGAGACCAGATAAGAACTGTGTAATCTAGTTGTGTATTCTAGTGTGAAAATCTGAATACGTCGGTGAACCGTGCTAGGAAACAGAGAATAATTTTGTAGGAGCTGCTGAAGTACAGATTTCAGCAAAGACGATCGGATTTATTTGTGAGTTACCTCAATACGTTGATTCGACGGCCGCTCCAGCCAGCCGCGTTCGCGAGGCGAGTAGGATCACTTCTTTGGAGTATGAAATCTGCACCTGATATGATGAAGTGAAAACTGGACATCAACAACTAACAGTATGCATACAGTTAGGGAAGTAAGGAATGCACCTACTAATTACAGGAAATGGACCAAGGTAGCTAATGCTGCTGAACCGGCACTACACTTAATCATTGTAACCAAATCTTTTAGGGCTATTCCATCATTACCAAATCAGCAGTACAAATTAAAAGGCCTGCCAACTGCTCAATATCTTAGAGAAACATATCAAGCAACCAGTACTTTTTCGAGAATCAGTGATTCATACACAATCATATTAATAGCTAGACATGCAGATTAAACACATTGTGGTAACGCTGATAAACATAATCTTCTCCAAGGTTGAATCTATATATACATGTCTCACAATAAAGTCAGTCCCATCTGGCAAAGCTGACCAAAGATGAAATTCTAATTACAATGGGAGGAGCTCCGCTCTGTATAAGCTACAACGACCGCGATTGTGGTGGCAGAAAGACTCCAATCGTAATTACCTCTAGGAGAATCAGCTTCCTGCGCAATAATTATTACTGATGATGAACAAATTAAGAGAACCAAATATTGGTTACTATGTCCCGGAAAAGTTTATGGTCCTAAAAGATTCCTCTGCCCTGGAAATATCAAGAAATCTCAGTCAAAGGTAGTACACAAAATCTAACCAGATGCATGCCACACATAATTCATGCTTCGAAGGTTAAGTATAGGAATGGATTTGTTTACACGAAAAATTTGACAATTACTTGATGGCACAAAATCTGCTATCCCTGAGAGATCTCCAAAGATCACTGCTGAACTTGAAGCATATTTGTTGATCAAGGAGAAGATGGAGTAACAAACAAGGGCCTTGACTATCAATATCAAACCATTCCGATGAATGATTCCTCAAAATTATGGCAGGTTATGCCGCCGTGCATTAATCAAGGAATTTGACCTTTTAATGAGCGATTATGTCGTCGTGCATTCAAATACTTGAGGACAGGCGGGAGCAGTTGACTGCTCCGATGGATTGATGGTGCAGCAGGAGCAGGTAGACAAAGTGTAACGGATCAGTGTTCACCAAGGAAAGGCACGACATGAGTTACCTCAATCCGGTTATTCGTCTGCTGCTCCAGCCAGCCGCGTTTGCGAGGCGAGCAGGACGGCCGTGCAGGTGCAGCGACCCAGGCGCGCGGTGGTAGGCAGCAGGGGGCTTCACGCAGGTTGCTCCCGTGGGCGTCGGCGAGGCTCGCAAGGCAGCGACCAAGCGTATGGTCACGGTGGGAGGCGGCGCAGTGACCCAGTCCTGCTCCGTGTGGGCGGCAAGGGGATTCGCGGCGGTTGGTCGCGTGGGCGGCGGCGAGGCGCGCAACGGCAGACAGAGATAGGGCGACGGATCGCCGCGGCGGTTGGTGCTGGACGGGGCTTCACGCGGATCGCGCGGCGACGAAGATAGGGTGACGGATCGCCGCGGCGGTGGGCGGCCGGGCTCGCTGCGATGGTGGTCGGCGGGGATTTAGCGAACGGGGATTCAGCGGCGGGCGGCGTTTGCGTCGGGGAGACTGCGGGGCGGCGGCGCGAAGGAGTCGGCCGTCGGCGAAGGAGAATGAGGCATGAGGGGCGGCGGCGGTTGAGAGAGATACCCCCGTCCGGCTGTCGGCGAAGGAGGAGAGTGGGGGTCGTGGGTGGGGAGCGTGGACCGTTTTTTTTTTCGTTTTTCGGTTGCTTTTTCTTTTTTTTTTTTGCGTGCGGTAAGGGTAAAAGCACAACATACAACATTCGGATAATCTAATACGCTAATTCAGGGCTGATGGACGGATCAGATCCTCCGGATCTGACAGACTGTGTCTTTTAATATTAGTGGAGATATATATAACGCAACTAAAATATTAAACCAATTATCAAAAAAAAAATATGGCGACACGCCGCGCCGATTCAACTAGTAATGTCAATGGGGGCTCCCTTGTTCGGTACAAAAATCACCGAACCCCATTCCTTCAACCCGGCTCATTCCCCCAGAGCCAGCAATCTACAGTACTCTTCAGCCCAGAGACTCCGTCTCGACGCCCGTCCGGACTCGCCGCCGCCTCCACTCGACCGCCGTCCGGACTCGCCGCCGCCTGGCCCGCCTCCGCCGCCGACCAGCTCCAGATGGCCTGCGTCCGCCCACGCTCCCTCGCCTCCCCGCTCGCGCCCAAGCCCCCGCACCCGGACCTCCTCATCCGGGACGAGGTCATGGACCTATTCCGTGACTGCATCAAGCTCGCCTCGGAGAGCGTACGCACCTCTCTCCATCTCTATTCCCCGCCGTCCCCAAACCCTAGAGCACGACCTTAATTTCCTCTTCTCCCCTGCGGAATTTGGCAGAGGATCAGCCAGAGGAAGGCGTGGGAGCTGGGGCTCATCGACCGCCTCGGCCAGGTCATCCAGGAGGAGACCAACTTCCAACTAGTGCGTGCGCGCTGAGATGTTCCGTTTCCAGTTTTTATTTATCAGACCAACCTCTCATAAAATATATTTGAGGGGAAACCCACATCTTCAGGCTGGCTGCATTCTGATGGCAGCTGCGAAAATCTATTCACTGCGTGTGGATTCGGTGCACTCGGAGGCGTACAAGGTGCTCGGTCGGATCACCCGGGCAGCTACTACGATGGAGCAGCCTGGTATGCAATAACTCGGGGAAGGGATACCTTGCCTGAAAAATTAGCTCTGTTCACAGTTCGATTATAAGCTAGTACATTCCAGTGTCCTGATTTTGTATGCAATCATTGGGGGATTCCTTATCTGGAAATTTAGCTCTCTGTTCATAGTTAGATTATAAGCTAGTACATTCCAGTTTCCTGATTTGGTAATTGTCACTCAAGATTTGGGACAAGATGGCGATGCACGAGGGGAAGAAGAAGACATCATCAAAACAGATGCGGATAAGAGGGTACATATCTTTGAGCTGAGTTTCTTTACATCACTCATTCCTTATTTGGCTAATGCTGTTTTGCATATGCAGTTCTTACCCGCTCCAACATTGGTGGCCTCGTTTGAGGCTCTTAACCTGAAGAAGATTGATGGTTAGCTCTTTGTGCTTCTGTCGAGCATGCATATTATTCCAACATGAGGCTTAAGGTGATTTTATCTGCAATTCTAGTTGCCTTCATGGCGGATCCTCTGTACCATCAGACCACTGCTCAGTTTGACCAAGGTGGAGCCGAGGGTCTCTTATTGTACAATCTTGGAGTATATGGCAGTTGCCGTTTGCTTTTTGATTTGTTTGAAGTACCGGAGAAATGCATCTTATCTGATATTCAAGAGAAGGCCGAGCTGATAGATCTTTCATTTGCTAAAGGTAAAAAGCAGTCTGCTATCTATTTTCCTTACATGTTGTTTCCGATGGGTTTTCAGCAAGTTGCTACTCATTGACAGAAGAAACCGAGCAGATGATACTTCACATGCCTCTATGCAATGATATTTCTCCTACCTTGAGGGATATCGTGGCTCAGTTTGATGAAGAAAATAAAAGGCCAGCACATGATGCATCTTCCGGTCAAATGCTAGCGATTTGAAGATCAAATGGTTGACAGTGAGAATGTTGGCAACATGCAACCTGATTGGGAGTATGATGAAAACGACAATTCAATGAATTTTGACTCAGCAAACTATCAAGAGGTACTTGTAAAAAAAAAAAAAAAAAAGGACGTACCCAGTGCTGAGAGCTCCCGCACTGTGCGGGGTCTGGGGACAAGAGGTACTTGTAAACTAGGAAAATTTAAATGCTCCTGAAAATAGCCACATTTGTTTTCTGGTGTCTACTTGTGACTTATCCATGTGTGTCCCTCGTTTCAAACTAGATGCCATTTTGGTTGCATGGCATGCATTGATTTTAGGACGAAAAAGGCACAATTTAATTCGTTGGTAGGTAAAAGATTCATCTAGGAAACATAAGGAGTATCCGAAAATATGTTAACAACATCGATTAGTCATACAATAGAAATATTGATCACATATTCTGTAGCTTGTACATAAGCATTTCTTTTGTTATAGTCTGATGCCTACAATGATTATTCCTCTTATGTTCATATAGTGTCCACCTTTAGGGTTGTACAGAAGCAAAGTCGAATCGCATTTGTTGTTTGTTAGAACCTTAGAGTTTCAAACCTGTTTCTCTGCTTGTTTTGATTGTATTGATATAGCAGCGAACTGATGAGTACACTTTTTAGGGCCCTGATGGTCCTGATATAGACGAAAGCTTCAAGAAATTGTCGAGTACTTGTCACTTGGCATTGGTTTCTCTTCCAAATCAAATGCTTGGGCAGGACCCGAGCACTGGAAATATCGAAATGTAAAAGGTAATTCTGGGCAGTTGTACCTATTTTTGTTCCATTTCAGAATGGCGTATATAATGTTTGAGTTTACATTCATCTAGATCTGGAGCCTACTCGAACAAAAAGGACAAAAAATAAAAGAGGCAAAGAGGAACCTGATATTGATTTCACCAAAGCATTGGAACATGAGTTGGCAAATGTGTTTGCACCTCCCAAGAACCCCAAATCATTGCTGCTGCCTGCGAAGAAGCGTAGCTGCAAAAATAAACTTCCAGGGGATTGTCATTACCAACCCAGACGCCTTGTTAAATTATTTCTTCTTCCAGATGTTTTGGTAATGCTAAAATTTCATGAAAATTATTGTTGATATGGGCATATGGGTGGTTGTAATAACTAGTGATCTTTCTTGTAGTGTCTGGCTCGGAGAAGAAGAAAGCCACCTGGTAAGTTTCTTTCTTTAAGTTTTGTAGTGTCTGACATTTTGTACAAGTCCTTGGTAAGCATTGCTGTTATTAAACACCATGTTTGCTCAAATTTACTGCTGCTACTGGACTATCGGTGAACTACTCCAAATCTTGCATGATGCCCATTAATATTGATACGGCCAGATTAAATGACCTTGCTAATGTTTTCGGCTGTGCTACCGGAACACTTCCCTTTGCTTACTTGGGGCTTCCTCTTGGGACTACGAGGCCCACTATTGCCGATCTATCTCCACTTGCGGATCAGGTTGAACGAAGGCTAAATGCTTGTGCAAGGTTCCTTGACTATGGGGGTAGACTGACCTTTGTTCAGTCAGTGTTGTCTTCCCTCCCGACACACTATCTCTGTTCTCTGAAACTTCCCAAGGGCTTCATTAAAATCTTTGATCGGGCCAGACGCCATTGTTTGTGGGCTAAAGAGGAGGACTCGAGATCATCCAACTCTCTGGCTGCATGGCCCTTGGTTTGCAGACCCAAGAAGCATGGCGGGCTAGGGATCACTAATCTTGAGATTCAGAACAAGGCGTTGCTGATGAAATATTTGCACAATTTTTTAGTCATGCTGACATACCTTGGGTTCATCTAGTATGGTCACTCTATGGACAAGGTCCCCCCCATGCACAATCCCGCAGAGGATCTTTTTGGTGGAAGGATGTTTTCAGCCTGATAGATATCTATAGAAGCATTACTCGTTCAACTATCCATAATGGCGGCAGCACTCTTGTATGGAAGGATTTTTGGCACCGTGATATCCTTCTTTGTGATGAGTTTCCCCAACTCTATTCCTTTGTACTGAATGAGGATGATTCTGTAGAGGATATGCTGCACATCACCCAGTTAGGAGACGTTTTTGCACTACCTCTGTCTGTCCAAGCCTTCGATCAGTATGAACAGGTTACTGTGATGCTGCAAAATTTCAATCGTGATGATTTAGCACCGGATGTGCGGACATATGCTTGGGGGAACGATGCCTACTCGGCTGCAAGATTCTATAAATTTATTTTCGCACATGTGCACTGTGAGCCACTCTTGGGTGTCATTTGGAAGTCCAAGTGCTTTCCTAAACTTAAGGTATTCCTCTGGCTGATGATGTATGACAGACTGAACACAAAGGATCTTATGATCCGAAAACACTGGAACATCGAGGGAGGCCCACACTGCATTCTCTGTGGGCAGGGCACACTGGAGACACGCGATCACTTGTTTTTTGACTGCCATTTCGCCACTCGCTGTTGGGACTTGCTGGATATTCGATGGAATGCCAATGATCCAATCTCAGATAAACTCCGAGCTGCAAGGGCCAGCTTCACAGGGCCATGTTTCATGGAGACATTTGCTTGCGCTGCATGGAATATATGGAAAGTTCGAAATGAATTCATCTTTCAGGAGGTGCAGCCATCGTTTGGTCGATGGAAGGTTAAATTTCAATCTGATATTTTTCTCCACCAACATCGTGTTAAGGGGGATAAGATACAACCCTTGCTCTCGTGGCTTAGTTCTCTAGTTTCATAATCATGTATACTTTATTTTCTTTTCAACCTCCCTGAGGGAATTTTTGAGCACCACTGTAACTGTTCTGGATTTTGTCCAGTTTCATATATATAAAATTTAACCGTAGGGATTTTTCCCTACGGTAATGGTGTTCAAAAAAAATTAAACACCATGTTAGCTTTTAAAGTTCACTATATTGTGTTGCTTTCCTATAGTTCCTTTTCTGATATCTTTCAAGTTAAAGTTGGTGTCCCCAAAATAAACTGTGTTGTGAATCATAGTGTATTATTGTACTTCTGTCTGAAATTCTGGTTTTGATTCTAGCTCTATTGCACTATCCAAGCAAGGTTTAACTTATTATGGGCATTGGCAGATGTTTTGGTAGGCTCCTATTAGCAGTACTGCTCAGTTTGCAGTTGGTAAACTGTGCTGTGCTGAACTACAATCTGCTGCGGAGATACAGCCACGAAAATAACAAAAAGTTAGTTTGAAAAAGGTACAATAGGCAAATCTGGATAGATAAATGGAATTATCATAATCCATCGCAATGCCAAACAGAGCCGTGTTCTCATACTAGGTTAAGTCTTCATGGGTGACCACTGCCAGTATTCCTATTGATATGATTTCCCAAAACAATGGTCAAACAACTTTTCGATACAATGGTAACCATGGTTCCTTTGACCCCTTCCTTGCAAATGATTCAAGGCACAATAACGATGACTTTATGTCATCTGGATCTTAGGATGCTGATAACTTGTGCAGCGGTCATGTCGATGTAGGGAATGCTGGCAGTGATACAGAAGAGCAAGTAAATCTTACTGCTAAACCAAGACAGGTGCATCCATCCATCCATCCCCCCCCCCCCCCCCCGCCCCTGCTTTGAAGACATTCAATTTGTCTTATATTGGGACGTTCTTCTGTCTTCTTGTCTTTCTATGTACATTTCTAAGATAGTTCAGTTCATAAGGGTGTTTACAACCCTCCTGAGTATAAATGAATAATGCACCTTTTATTCTCGAAGAATATTTAAAAACATATGTTAACCAGTGGCTAGAAAATCATAATTTATGTCGGCACTGTTGTATGTTTAATAGGTAGATAGTGGTTTCTGCTATTTAGTTTCTGATCTCCATTGAGCAATACAATCATCCGCTGTCTGATTTGTTTGATTATACGCTTCAGCTTTATGATTCTACTGTATGCAACGCTTGTGACTGTGCTTGCCATATTATGTTACAAATTTGCTGTAATATGCTAATCAAATATCAACACATCTAGAAGAAAGAATTTTGAAAGAATCAGTTGAAAGTTTGCTTCATGGCTTCAATATTGAAGCTAAGCTGTTTGATTGTGGCCTCCAATCTAGACTTGCTGACCTTTCGGGAGAGTGATCAGCTAGAAATCTTAGACGTTTATATACAGGAAAACTATTGTTCCATTCTGATGACTCTAACAAGTCTGAAGTTAACTTATCTCGTTCTTTGTCGTTACCAGTATACTTGGGCCTGGACTTTCAGATCTGAGACTGATGCCTCTTCCCATTCTGAATCACAGATCAGTAAGATGGATGTAGAGTATGACAATGTAGCAAAACAAGTTGATGTTCATGCCTTAAAGGAGCTGCTCTGGAATCACATTCGTAGATCTGCCGAGACTGATGATCTGGTATGATTACTGTCATAAAATACTTGTCATTTTTGTTAGCTGTGGGTCCTCTTTTAGAAGAATTCATGCACCACGGCAATTCAGTCAGTTTTACCTATTACAACACTTTTCTCTTTGATTGACAAGACGACATTTCCTAGAGAAGTATTTGGTATATCACCAACTGTACTGCTGTAATCTGATGTATACCAAGTAACAGCCATTTACTGGTCGAAAACAGTTTTCTGAAGCTAAGTTATTTGACATTTTGGATCAGAGTTGTAGCATTCGACATGTTTTTTTTTAAGATGTTCTATTTACTTGTGGCATTTCGTAACAAGCAACATTCACACCTAATTGGTCCAGCAGGTGTGCCTGACGAAGGTACTGCGCGATCTTCCACCATGCAGTAGCCCGGCGACGCCGCACCTTTATTTCATTTGTCTCCTGCATCTGGCAAATGAACACAGCTTGAAGCTGCGTGACCGCCCGACCTTGGATGAGATCGACATATACAACATTCCGACTTGTGCCCCTGTCCTTTGCAGTTAGATGTGTTGTTGTAGGTGTTGTGTTCTCTCATGTAATAGTATACCCTATGATGCGTGTATTTAAATGAGCCAACCTCTTTGCCCCAGTTCATCAGCTTATTTTCATTGAAAGCCACTAAAAGCCCAAACAGAGGGTCACGTGGTATGCTCATTTCCATATTATTCCTGGTACAACTTTTGCCGAGTGAAGTTTACAGCTGCCTTCATTGGTGATGGAGGTAACAAACATCATAACACTGGATACATATTTCTCACCCTTTACAAACATCATAACACTGGATACATATTTCTCACCCTTTGCATCATCTTCCACCTAATTTGATTGGTATTCTAAGATCCCGCAACAACGTGGTGATAGTTTACAAAGATGTGGATGTGTAGGCTGAAAACTATAATAAAAATATTGTTCTTGTAGCTTGTGCATTATTTCCCACAAAAACGATTCTGAGAGTTGTGGTTTTAAAAAAGAGGTGACATGTGACGCGTATTATCACTGGCCTTACCATTTTAGCTGTAGTTGATTTTCTCGTGCAGTGATGATGCTGCTATAAACATTCGTTGTTGTGCCTAGTCGCTAACAATCCCGAGTGACGTAGGTTAATTATTTTGCAAAGATTTGAGCCTGATGTAGCATTACCGTTCCTGTTCATTGGCCTAGTATCATTGATAATTTTCCATTGTTCTAGAAATGCTTCAGTCATGGTAGCATCTTACATGTCTTCTTGGCCTTGGTCATCATTTTTTAAAAGATGTTTGTTTGAGAGTTGTCACAAGTTTGCTGGGCCAAGGCAGCATCAGTCTGACACATAGGCCCTTATATTTTCTTACACTGGAAGAGTTAGTTTCTGAGGTCTCTCATCCCTACATAGTGTAGTGTGATTGAGCATCATACAAAGGAATGATAAACGAGAGAACAGCTCATTCCAAGCTAGCCAGTCATTTGTTAAGAAGCACATCGAGGGGGAGGAAGGGAAGAGGATATGAGTCGCCAATGAGACAGAGGAGGAGATATATGGTGTGGATTTTAATTTGGTTGTTGGAAGGTTGTACAAACTGATAAACACTGGAATTTAATTTACGAGTACAACATAAATTGCTACAGCTTGGCCCTGTAGGTCTGTACAATTTGCGAGTACAATATTTTTTTTTTGATCTTTATTGTTATTGCATCTACGTTTGATTGTAGAACTAGTATTGCATCTAATTGTCAACGTAAAACCGATTAAGTACTTGCATTGATTTCCTCACTGTGAAATTAATCAACTCTTAACCATATTGCTCTAAAACAGGAATCATCACATTAAAAAGTACAACACTCCTTGGGGTCTTAAAGTGGAGTGCATCAGATCAGACGGTCTTTGTACTTTGGTAATGGTGAGCATCATACAGCTCTTACAACTAATTTTCTTGATAGAATTCGACGTTTAACAAAATTATCTTAAGAAGTAAAGAATTAAACTTATTGAGAAGTAGACAGATGATATGAGCCAAGTGTGATTGTTGTCTAAGAAGTAAAGAATAAAACTTAACTAAAATCGTCGTTTAACAATTTTTGGTGAAAGAAATGGTTCAGTGCGCATCTATTCTGCTTCTGCTTCTTAGATCAACACAAGGTCTCCTGATTATTTTCTGATATGTGCATTCCTGAAACTGCAGCGCTTCATTTGAGCTACATGTTGACTCGTACGTGCTAAAAGCACTGAACTCCAGTGGAAATGAACAGAATGGTGTAACTCCCGAGCCAAGATCAAATGGATGCGAGGGCTCAAGCGTACCAGATATTTACCGCACCAAGTAAAGCATGAGCATCAGTTGTAGGGTGTTTACTTACGGTCATTTTTGTCAGAGTTGTTTGGTTCATTCTTCTTATTTTTCTTTTTATATGTCAAGGGCAAAGGGGGAAAAGTAGATTGATCTGATTTAGCTCTGTACTAGATTGACAGAATGAGCGGTGCCAGTCTGAAGATAGCCCAAACTGCAACTCCCCATTTTGATTTGTATTTGAATGTTGCTTCCCATGAAATAAAAACGATTCAAGGCAAATGCAATGCTGTTGCGTGGCAGTTATAGTATCCAGTATATCTGCTATGCAATATACATGCTTTACAAGGCCAAGGCAGCGGAAGTACACAGAGCCAACTAGGCTTGGGCAAGAGTTTACTAATGCAGTAGAAGCAAGGCTCCGCCTAGGCTCCTTCAAGCAGCTAGCTTGGTAGCTGGTCAATACCTGACAGTTGAAGCACCAAACGATTCAGGTCACTGTGAAAACAGCCGCCTTGTACCATTTAAAACGTGTGATTAAGAAATCTTCCCGCTACCTCCTATTCCTATTTAACTAGAGATGCGTATAACAGGGCAACAGATGAGATGGCAGAGCAACTGATATATGTATGTATAGTATATATGCTAGACCGCTTCTCTAGTTAGACGAGTGGTTCAACAGAGAAGGAAAGGGAACATGTTGGTCGTCTATATATACACCGTCAAACTGAAAGTCATTGGTGAGGGACCCAACTATCACCAACTGAAGTTGCACACACAGTGCTGTTTGGACCTATGGTGAAGAGGTAAACATAAACATAAATGTGGGGTTGATAGAAACCAAATGGATGTCTAAACTCCCAGTTACGGAGTGGGTCTGGCAAGAGAGGAGAGTTGAAATATAAATATGATATAGTAACAAAATGGAGAGGGGACAAGATTAAACATACAATCGAGCTGGAATGGCACAACAACAAATAAGATTCTACATTTCTGGAAACAGATTTTTGACTGCTTTATAGATAAAGCAACCACAAAGAGAAGATGTAAGATTACATGAAAATTAGATATACACCAAACACCGGTACTTCAAAATTCGTTTCTAGTCAAATGAGTCTAGATGTAACTTTGTGGGCAACCAAAGAACCTGCACAACGTGGTTAAGGCCTCGTTTTTTCTGGCCAGGCCCTACGGAGCCACAAAGCCAATTGGGGAAAAAAAACATACCCTATATGGGTGAAAGGCGGCACCAAGCGTACACAATATATTCTCTAAGACCCTTATCTTATCACAACTTGATCAAATTGAGTTTATGTTTAAAATCTTTGAAAGCGATAAATTCAATTTCAAGTTGTTCGTTAATAACTTTTTTTTTTGACAAAACGACATGCACGCCAATATATTTTAATTTGACATGTTCTTTAGCACATTTTCCCTACCGTACAGAACATAATCCCTGTCATGTTCCATTTCAACCCCAGTGCACTGCACACAGTGCCGCCGCCTACCATCCACCGACCAAACCACCGCCCTTCCTCCAGTGCCCAGCTCCGGCGGAGACCCCTCCTAATCCACCACACATCTACATGGCCCCAAAGCTCTCTTGATCCCTGAACTGAAGCAAATCCTAGAATCCCCCTTTTTTTGCGAAGAGAGAGCTACAACAAGCTGACCAAGCTTCACAGATAAGTCCAGGAAATAAATAAAATTACAACGAGGCCCTCCTGAACCCCAGCTCCGTCTTCGTCGCGCAGGACGACACGCTGGCGAAACCCGCCGCTACTCCACCGCGCATTGCTTGGACTGGTCGGAGCCCCCTTGCAGGCCAGGAAGGCGACGCTCCTCGGTGCCGAAGCACCTCCACCCTGCACTCCAGACGACGACGCTGGCTTGGACAACTCGAACAACACCCTCGAGAACTTCAGAAGCCGGATCCACCGCCACATGGACTCGGCGTAGGAACGAGACGCAGCACATCTCCGAGGGATGCAAGCGCCGCGCATATGGCAGATCCGAAGCCACCGAGCACCAACCATGAAGGAGAGGACCGTCGCCTCCAAAAGCCACTCCGGCCACGCCACCAACTCCCCAGCGCCGCCGGCTAGCATCCTACTGCAACCTACACTATGTACACGCCGGGATCCGGCGATTCCCCAGCCTCTCGCCGCCGGAGCGGCCGCCGGAGGTGGGGAATCACACGAATCACCGGCCGCGTGGTGGAAGCAGAAGGAGACCAGAAATTCGCCTCTCTCTACTGTAGCGGGAGAAGGGGAACGGTCCAAGCTCGTTCTCGTTCCCCTAGAATCCCCCTTGACCACATTGCTTAATTTTTTACTGTATTGAACAACTTAGTTTAATTTTTCCTCTTATGATGCGAAGAACAGTGTATATCTTATCACTTCTAAAGCAAGCGGGAAGTCAGTAGCTAGGGATTTTCACCACCCTTGTGACCCTAGGAGAGCGGCGTTGGGGTCTCTTTAGGGACCTCGGCTAGTTATCTAATCATCTCTGTATTGTTCCAATTTTATCGGAAGTCCTCGAAGGGACAACACAACTGCATAAACCGGTCAAAACTTCTGTCGCAAGCCAAGGTGGGACTAAAACAAAGGTTCTCTGCTGCACCCCGCAGCCGCAACCTACGTATGGACACTGGAGCCAAGGCTAGTGGGCCGTATCTGTGTGCGGGCTGAATCTTCCTCCGTCAGCCTAACTGAAGGAAGCAATGGTCCAGCTCAGTACAAAGCTGAGTTTTCCAAGCGGTGAATCCTTGGGATGAGCATGTCTTGTGCGTCACCTCGACACGCTCTTAAGAGTCACGGGTGAAACTCTAAGTGACGTTGGTAAGAGGTACCTGGCATAATAACGAGCTGGTCTTTGTTTGCTTTCTGAATTTGAACCGCACCAAAGTCTACTGACTGGTCTAAAGACTTTGAACGTCGAATAACATATGGATAAAATTCTCAAAGTTGTTGTTTTGCTTGTCTTGTTGCTGAACTGGAATGTCTGTAAAGCAGAACCTTTTTATTTATATATCCTAGATAGATTGTTAGCTCCAGAATTCAGGAAGATAGGGCAAGCTGCAAAACACCATGCTTAATTAAACATTCCCACAAGATACCACGCAAACTCGGCTACTCATCAGATTAGTGATTACTTGCAAACTGCAGTGTCAATGTTTTCTTCCCATGCGATAAAAATGGTTCAACGCAAAATTCAATGATGTTGCGTGAAGTCTAGAGTATCTGGGATATCTGCAATGCAATACATGCTACAGTCTGGGCTTGTTTGAACTAAGAATTTCGTAGTATTTAACACATGAATTTACCTTAAAGTATCATAGAATAATCCTCGGAAACTAAGTAAAAATTGATAGAGAAGATGAAAAAACAATATGCAGGTTAAAATTACAGGAAAATAAAAGGTCAAATAGATAATCTTCCACCATAAACCTATTTGCAGAATGGGCCCCCAACCGCCGATCACTTGGTATTTCCAAAGTACATGACCAAAGTGATCTGGGTCGACAAGTTTAGGTAGCTGATGCATTTTACTAAAAAAAATGGATGCAGGTTAGAAATTACAGGAAAACAAAAGTGAAAAAGACGTACATCTTCCACCGTAAACGCCTATTGGAGCATGTGCCGTTTGTTCAAAAGACAAAATGGAAATGGGCCGCCACGAGCCGTCACTCTGGGCCTTTTCATCAAACGACACCATTTTTTAGAACCATGCAGGAGCACTGCATGTATTAATAGATAGAAGAAATGAAAAGCCAAAGAACGCGCGATTCGCGCCGCTGCATACCATTCCGGCGAACCTTTTTAAACGCAACCGCCGATCCGCCTCCTTCGTCCCAGAACCCTAGCCGCCGCAGCTATTCGCCGGAGGAAGAAATGGGGCGGCGCAAGGCTCGTCCGCCGCTGCCGCCGGGCACCGGTCCTATGACGAGGAGGAGAAGGAAGCTCGCGGAGTCCAGAGCGACGCCCGAGGACCCCCTCAGCAACCTCCCCGACGCCCTCCTCGGTGAGATCATCTCGCTCCTCCCCACGAGGGACGGCGCCCGCACCCAGATCCTTGCGTTCCGGTGGCGCCATCTATGGCGCTCAGCGCCTCTCAACCTCGACAGCCATGGCCTCGTCAAGCCTGGGGTTCATGTCGCTCCTGTCATATCGGAGATCCTATCTTCCCACCCCGGTCCCGGCCGGCGTTTTTGCGTCCCCAAATACGGCCTTGAAAGCGGATCATCTACCTTCTTGGACGCCTGGATCCGGTCCCCCGCTCTGGACAACCTCCAGGAGCTTGAGTTCTACTTCTTCCACTTTCAGCAGCCGCCGGCGTCAGTCTTCCGATTCTCGGCCAGCCTCCGTGATCTCACCGTCGGAAGATGCCGTCTTCCCGACGGCACAGTTAGAGGGCTTCACTTTCCCCTGCTTAAGAATTTGGGGCTTGAGACTGCCGTGGTCTCAGACGCCTCGATGCAGAGCCTGATTGACGGGTGCCCCTCCATGGAGTCCCTGCTGCTCCACCACACCTCCGGCTTCCATCACGTCCGGATAAACTCCCTCACCGTTAGAAGCATTGCTATCCATAATATCGATTCTTACAGTGATCAGCCTCGGTTACAAGAACTCATCATCGACAATGCGCCTAGTCTTGAAAGACTGGTCCTTATTTATGTGCATTCTGCTCTGCATGTAATGGTGATTGCCGCGCCTAAACTCGAGACCATAGGCTTCCTTTCCGATGGGTATTCTGAGGGCAACCCTGATCATCTCTACAGGCTCTCGTTCGGATCCATGGTTATTCAGGTAAAACATGCTTTCTCAATCGTATTTCTGTGTGTGAAAAAGTAATATACATACCAGCAGTATACCACATGCCGTTTGAATGTTGTGTTTCATGCTTGACAAAGGGATTGCATGTCGATGGTCTGGCAACGGCGGTGAGCACGGTCAAGATTCTATCTCTCTGGATGAAGACTCTTGCCTAGATACAGTTATTGAGTTGCTGAAATGCTTTCCGTGTTTGGAGAAGCTTTACATTAAGGTGATGATTATCCATGAAATGTTCAACTACTCATTTGATCTACTTATGTTCTCAAGTGAATAATTTTAGTATGTCTGCATATTATTTTTAGGCACGCTGGGGTATGCGTAAGCCAAACAATTTGTGGCGGCATAAACACCGGAAACTGATAAAATATAATGACATCCGTCTGAAGACAATAGTTCTGAGGCTGTATCGGGGCATCAAGTCGCAAGTTAACTTTCTTACATTCTTTGTATTGAACGCGAGAATGCTAGAGATGATGACGCTTCAGGTTGAAACTAGTTACAGTGAAGAGTTCTTGGCTGAACAACATAAGAAGCTTCAGTTGGAGAACAGAGCTTCAGTAGCTGCTCAGATCCATTTTACGACTGACAGATGCATCCGCAGTTCCTCGGACGTCAACCATGTACATGATTTGGATGTAGTTGATCCGTTCAAACCACGATGCTAAAAATACTTGCTGCTCCATTGATAAGTTGCACTTGTCTATCAGCTTATCTCATTTTCTGATTTTGTCAAACCTTGGCTAGTCACGCTACTTGCATTTTCTTCAGTTTCTATATTATCCTGCACCCATACCTTATGACATTGAAGGAGCTATCTATGGTTCTTATTCGATATATTACGTGACATATCTCCATTTCTGATGCTCTTAGCAATCTCTGAAATCTCACTATAAAATGAGGACTAAACAACGGTAGTAGCTATCGTTAGGGAAGATAATGTCAGGAGTTGCTCACCTTGACAATACTTGGACTGATTGGCTGTTAGTATTATAGTTCAAGTCTGTATGTTGGGTTTTTTCTAATGGGTAGGAGATAAAGTTTGTATGACTAAAATTGTTGATGTTTTACAGTAGGTTCGGTCAGTAGTGCAGTTTTTTTCGCCTATATCATCTCGCATTATGTAAAAAAAGTCTAAAGTTGTAGTTTTTTCTGAAATTCACATTAACCAAGGTTCAGAAGGAAGGTTGTTTTTATCCTGGAACCTTGTGACACCTGGGTCAAGACACCAGTATAATTTGTTTGGTGGGTATTCTGCTCTATGTGAAGCAGAGAACTCTTGCATAATCTCACGAAAAGTCTGAGGACCAATTAACACAGGTAGCTACAGCCCACTGGAGCTTCACTAAAGTGTTTGTAGAGATCACCTTCAGTGCTATTCTTCACTTGATGCTTTTGCTCACTCTCAAATCTTCAGCAAAATCATATTGTTGTTCCATTCATTCTGCAGGATATGGCTACTTCTATTTGTCTAGTTTCTGGATACATGATTTTAGTATGCACTTGAGCACTGGGAGTAAACAAGTGTGGCTGTTTACGGGAGCAATGACTGTTGAACAGCCATCACATTACATAGATTCAGGCGGAGACTGCATGCCAGTGTATTATTTGTGAAGTACATTTTTTTCGAGAAACTTCCGATCTATTCATCAACTGTCAAGGCAGTACAAATAACACAAGAAGAAATAAAAATTACATCTTGATCCGAAGACCACCTAGCGACGACTACATGCACTAGAGGGAGCCGAAGGCGCGTCGCTGTCATCACCCTTGCATGAACAGAGTCGGGCAAACCTTGTTGTAATAGACAGTCGGTAAGTCGTCATGCTAAGGACCCATAGGACCAACCCACCAGAATATCAACCGTCGGTCCGTCGCCGATGAAGAGAATCATAGATCAAAAGGATCCAATTTGTAAACACACAAACGATGACGAACGAAGATTGGATCCAAACGGATCCACCGAAGACAAGCACCGACCGAATCCCGCGAGATCCGCCGGAGATACAACTCCACACGCCCTCCGACGACGCTAGAAGCACCGCCGGAACGGTGTCTAGACGGGGAGGACCTTATTCCATCTTCAGTTAGCAGTTGCCACTTCATCTCCCTAAGTAGGACACAAACTCTAACCAAACAGAAAAAACATGTGCGAATGGAGCCCTCCCATCGGCGAGTACCGACCGCGCCACAACACTAAGGCCACTGAGACAAGGTGGATTGGCGGCGGCTGGCAGGAGGCTGGAAACCCTTGATCGCATTTTCCCTGAGAGCTCCGTGCGAAGGTCCCTTGATGTATTCATGAAGTACTTAGGTAAAGAATCAAGTAGATCTCAGGAAAGAAAATGGGGAACATAAGATTACCAGTTAATAGGAGGTCGTTTCGTTTTGTAACACATGGTGAGAATGGTGTTTGTAGTCCCCGACGGTTATCCTCCAATCGTCGAGCTGCAGAGCAGAGCAAAGTTTCACCAGTGGCGATCCAATGGGAAGCGTGCTCATTTTAAAAAAATAGAGCATCATCATATAGCTATAACCACTCATTTTCTTGCCCATAGTATCACGTATCATTTTGTTGTTTTCACTTGATTTGTGTCTGTCCCCGACTTTCCATCTTACCCCCCGCCGCCGAGGGCGACGGGACCTCCCCGGCCGCCGCACCCCCTACTCCACTTCCCTCCCTAGGTCGCTGCCGCCGGCAGGGGTCGTCAGGCAACGCCCGGGCGACACCAGCGTCGGCGGTCTTCCCGTCCCCGCGTCCCGGAGGGCCGGTCGGGGCTTCTCTCTCCTTGGCGGCGGTGCTCTTTAGTAGGCCATGGTCCGGCGTGGCCGGGTGGTGCTGGTGGCGGTGACGCTATACGATAGAGCTCCACGGCAGCGGGGCATGGGCGGCTGGCTTGGCCCTGGTCTGGCCACCTCGGGCCCTAGATAGGCTCAGGCGGCTCAGATGGGCCTGAGCGGGCCGGTCAGCTGCAGTTGCATGGATCTCTGGAGGTGGTGGCGGCGACGTGTTGGGACTGCGATGGCGGCGTTGTGGCCTGCCTATTGCAGCAGGGCGACCGGGGCTTTACGAGCCCATCCGGGCTCGGCTGGGCCCGCTGGGGCTTGGTGTGTCCCTGCTACTCTGTCCGGTCGACGACTGCCTATCGGCTGTGGAGGTGGGTACCCCCCGCGTGGCTGCGAGGTTGTTGTTTGTCGACCCAACGTTGTCGTGTGCCGCCACCCTTTTAGACCGCTTGCTGGTTTCGCGAGGTGACGGATTAGGGTGACTCAAGATCGTGGTGGTCGATGGCGATGATGGGTGGTGATGCTCCCTTGCGCTTAGGGTTTTTTGTGGATAGGGGTGAAATCCCTTCAGCTAGACTGACCTTGACACGGTGCCGCCGGCGTGTGGCACCATTCCTTCCGGGAGGGCGTCATGGGATCCCCTGCCCACTATACTCTTCGTGTCGGGGGAAACCTTAGGACCTCTGGTCCGGGTAGCCGTGCTTCCCTTCGTGAAGGGGCTACTTGGCACGGGACGCTTCGGAGTGCCCGGAACGTGGTGGAACACAGACGGAGATGGCGTAGCGGTGGCTAGTAATTTTCATTTTGTCACTTCGTCTTCCTTTATCTTTTGGGCATGTTTGTGCTGCCCCAACATTCCCTTTGGTTTGTTCTCATGTATACTGTGGCTGCTATATTAATATAGCGATGCGAAAGACTATCTCGATATTGATTTGTGTATGTTTCCTTTGCGAAACGGGTAGCTGAGTCTACTCAACTCTGAGCTAAACCCGAAGCATATTCTTGATGCTGTTCTTTCTGCATTTGAACTGTCCACTGATTGGTCTAAACACTTTGAACGCCAGACAACATATGGATACAGATTTTCGAAGCCATTGTTTGCTAGTGCAATAATGTTGTTGCGTGATATCTGCTGCAGTATCATGATTCCGGTGTATCTACAGTGCATATCTTCCTCCACGGTCTCTCATGGAAAAACGCATATACTCTTCCCTTCTTCCTCGACCATATCTCAAAACATGGCTACCTAGGAGCTTATATGTCTTCTATAATCTTGTTGGTTTGGCACTTAATCACACAAAATAATATAGGGATGAGAGACCTCAGGAACTAACCCTTCAAGTGTGCAAAAATATCAGAGCCTACATCATCGGCTGAAGCTCACCGGATCAACAATCGTGCACTAGATGACAGTTAAGGCAACCCATACATCATAGGGTTGAACGTCTCAAACAAGAAGGCCTCAGACATTATACCTGTACCACCTAATCCAAACATCATGGCCAAGAAGCTTATTAAGTCAACAACTAGGAATTAAAACATCCATTTATATTTATGTTTTGCCGTTCGCCATAAATCCAAACAGTTCTCAGTATGCAACTCACATGATAAGTTTTGGTCCCTCACCAACCACTTTCAGTTTGACTGTATATATAGACAATAGTTTCCCTTCCTTCTCCGTTGAACTACATGTGTAGCTAGAGAAGTGCTCTATCAATCTATCATCTTGTTTATTCCTCAGTTATACACATCTCTAGTTAATAGGAATGGAAGGTATCAAGAATATGTCTATGCCACATGTCTTAAACGATACAATACCACAGTTTTCACATCGGCCGGCAGCTCTCTTTGCGTCTACCATACGAAGAAATCAGTTCCCAGTGTATCTTCCACATTCAAGAAATGAGTATATGAATAGCATGTTCCATTTCTCCACGATCAGCCAGTGTTTAATGTTCTCGCCTACAAATTCAGGCTCTACTGTAGCGGTTGTTTTTGCAACAGGAAATAAGCAAGCAGCTCTTGCCTTTCTATGGACCGCCTTTACCCCTCTGTTGTCTAGGCTAGCTGCCATTTATCAACACTGATTGACTATGTCTAATGAGAGACCTCAGAAACTCTCACATGTTGTTCACATTTCAGTGGTAATAACTTGAACAATCTTCCAACCATTTAAATGTATTTCCATATAGAATGGACTGATCTTGTTTCTATCATCTCCTTTGTACAATGGCCAGTCACATTGATGAGAGACCTCAGAAACTAACCTTCCCCTCAAGTGTACAAAATTATAAGAGCCTTCCCGAAACAGGTCAGTAGATCAACACCCTTGCCTGAGAAGGCAATTCTGGTTAATTCATACAAATATTTAGGGTTCAAGAGTTCAAAGGAGGAATCAGACAGTGTACAGTCTAAACTTGGTGCCGCCTAAATTTCATGGGATGACGCAGAAGCTAATTAATTTGAGCGGCTAATCTAACGTAAGTGCCAATTCTGCACATATTTGATAGCTAGCTACCGAGGGTTACAAGAGAGCCTCGCATGATGCTCCTAGGGCGACATGGGCAGCAAAAATCCCTAGCCGCATGCTTCTCCCCCGCACCTTCTCCTAATGCACTTGGTTTCCAACAGAAGAGTTGGAAAATGCAATGTTGCACATCATGAGTAGGAAAATTAAGCTAACCTATTACAACAGAAAGTTTAAGTATCGTGAACATGATGCATATCACAAGGAAACAGAACTAAGCTACAAGTGACTAGTCGATAACAAAAATCATTCTAGTGAAGAATGGCACTGAAGGTGATCTCTGCAATCATTTAGTGATGCTCCAGTGAACTGTAGCTACCTGTGTTAATTGGTCCTCAAACTTTCCGCAGAACTATGCAAGGCTCTCTGCTTCCTGTATAAATTCTGGTGTTGTCCCATAGAATAGGGTACAACGAACCAAACTGTACCGATAGCTTGTCTATGTGTTACAAGGTTCTAGGATAAAACAAACTTTCTTATGAGCCTAGGATACAATAGTCGTTCAACCTGTACCACCAATTTCTTGTGCTTCTGTTGATGTATTTCAAGAAGCAGCAGAACCGTTTCAGCAGTAAGAAAAATGAACTCAAAAAGCTCTCTGAACACCGAAGTATGACACTGCAGGAGATGCATGGAACCATTTAAAGTGATGGCCTAGTGGATGATTCACACCAACAAAAGCTATTTTCATCGACTGGACATAAACTAGCAACTAGTAGTCAATGTTAATCATAAAACTAAACCGCCCAGACGGATAGCTTGCTATACCACGGTAAGAACCAGAACTACCACCCACACAGATAGCCTGTCTGCGTCCAGGTTCCGGTAGAGGAATCGGATTATAGGAATCATACAATACTAACTTGTTTAAGTGACACATAAGACATCACAAACTAATAGCAGCACTAATAACTTGCTTACACATGTCATAAAGTTTAGATAATACGAGCTTAAGAATACTACAAACATGAGAGCTAATCAAGTTTGGACAGGCACAAAATGAGATCCGCCGAGGTTCAGAATAGCTCCGAAACAAACCAAACCTTGACTGAACATCAACTTGCGAATGGATCGGTTAAATCCAAACATTTCTTAGTTGTAAAATGAAACTGAGCTTCTCTAGAAAGCCTTTTCCCTAGCTGAAGCTTCCTGGGTTGTTCTGCCAAGAACTCCTCATAATTTGTTATCCGTTTTGAGGTGCAAATTGTCATCGACTCTAGCAACCTCGCGTTCAATACAAAGAATGTAACAAAGCTAACTTGCGACTTGATGCCCCAATACTTTTCAAGCACTATTTTCTTCAAACGGATGTCAAGACCTTTGATCAGGTTCTTGTGTTTACGTTGCCACAAATTGTTTGGATTTGATTTGTATGACTGAAAAGAACATCAAGAAACAGTAAAAAAACACTTCAGAACAAAAGTAGATGCAAAAGAAATAAAAATTGAACAAAATTACCTCGTCGAAGAAACAGTACAACGTCTCCAAGAAGGGAAAGCATCTCATAAAGTCAATAACCGTATCCAGACTAAGAATATTTATAACGACAGCTAAAATCTTGATAGAGCGCACCACCGTCGTTAGGCTATCAATGTGGAATCCCTATATCAAGCACAAAAGCAAACAATTAGGCTATCTGTGAATGCCCAATATATGTGATTTTTCTGCACGAAAGAAGCCTCCTACAGATCAGATCAGTAGTAGAAAGATCTTAGTTACCTGAATAACCAGAGAGCCAAACGAGATTTTAGCAGAGGGGGTTACAAGGCAGCGCAGGGCCTCCAGTTTAGGTGCAAAGAGTATCGATACATGCAGAGTAGTACTGCGATAAAGATGGAGCAATCTCTCAAGAGCAGGGGCATGCTCGATGATAAGTTCCCCAAACTTGATCTCATCACTGAACCGAGCATCAGCACGCACGCCTACGCTTCAAAGGCTAACAGAACTGATCCTGAAGCGACGAGAGCCGGAGCAGCCGTCAATCAGCAAGCATTCAAGAACAGCGCAACCAGCAATCATGCGGTCCAGTGAACATTCTGAGATCACGACCCTTTGAAGTGTGAGGTGCTTAAGTTGGGGGAACTGAAGCCCTTGGACAGTGCTGTCGAGGAGTTGGCAATTTCCGATGGTGGCGACACGGAGTGTGGTCGAGAAGCGGAGACAGGACGCCGGCAAAGGAAGCGGCCGATAATTATCTTCCGGGTAAAATAAACAGAGCTCCTGGAGGTTGTCGACGGCGGGGGACTGGAGCCAGGAGTCCACGGTAGCCGCTTTGTAGGGCGTATATCCCCCGGGGATGCGGAAGCAGCGGCCGGGGCCTTGGTGGGAGGAGAGGATGCGTGAAACGCCGAGAACACTGCAGTCGAGGTTGAGAGGGGCGGAGCGCCAGAGGTGGCGCCACCGGGACGCGAGGATTCCGGTCCGAGCGCCTTCCTTGACGGGGAGGAGGGAGATGATCTCGCCGAGGACGGCATCGGGGAGGTCACTGATGCGGTCGGCGCCGCCTCCTTCATCCTCACCTACTCTCACCTCTTCATCTCTGAACTAGGGCCGCCCGCCTCCATTTTTCCGGTGAAAGGGGATACTAGGGTTTGCTTCAACTCATGGAGCAGCAATGTAGGTGGAGCAGGAGAGCTTGGGGCTTGGGAGATGCGGATGATCGGGTGGAGGAGCCTCCCAGATCTGAGCACGGGAGGAGGGGCTGTGTAGACGGCGGCCGCCGGCAGCGTGGCCGGGTGGATTCCGGCGGCGGTGGTGGGGTGGAAATGGAATGGGAGTACGGGACAGAGAGACAGAGTGTTGCACCACCCCGCTCAAGCAAGGCCCAGAACAATGGTAGTAAAAAAAAGGCCCAGAACAATGTTTTTCCATGTTTTTTTAACTTCTCTTATTCTTATAGTAAGAAAAAACAAAAATCTTTGTGACTTCCAAGTACTAATACATACAAGTGAACTCATTAGGGTGAAGAACTCATATGCCATTGGCAGCACTAGGGTTAATGTCCTAATCCATAAGTGGGCTAAAAGTTTTTGCTAGGTTGCAGAGTTGCTTAGGTGTGAGGCTTGTAGTGGAGACAAATAGGTCAGTGAGAACTTGTCAATGTGGCAGGGTTGCATAGATATGGAAAACAGGGGTCTTGCAACTATTTAGGAAGGAGAAGATTAGCGTTGTAGGCGTCAAGAAAAATTGTATACGACATGTCTTAAATGGTACAGGATAATGTTTCGCATATAATATTATTTTTTTGCATCTACTACATGAAAAGTCGGTCTCTCATGAATTTGTGCCAATCTGAAAATAAAAGGTGTAGTTTTGTTGTTCCATGATCAGGAATGTTGGATATTCTTTGCCAGTTTCAGGTTTCTCGATGGGGATTTCCTTACCTTCTCAAAACCAATTGTATTTGGTATAGCAGATATTCAATAAAATCTTATGTTTTGTTGGTAACCTTCCCTCATTTTAATGGGTAGCTACCTTTATTGTTGTCACATGAGAGTGTCAAATATTGTACCCACACTAGCCATCTCAAACCTCTCATGTTGTTCAACTTTAAGTGGGAATAAGCTTGAACAACCTTGCAACCACTACATTCAATTACACACTATATATCTTCCTCCACGGTCTCTCATGGAAAAACGCATATCCCCTTCCCTTCTTCCTCGACCATATCTCAAAACATGGCTACCCAGGAGCTTATATGTCTTCTATAATCTCGTTGGTTTGGCACTTAATAACACAAAAAAATATAGGGATGAGAGACCTCAGGAACTAACCCTTCAAGTGTGCAAAAATATCAGAGCCTACATCACGAAACTCACCGGATCAACAATCGTGCGCTAGATGACTTTAGGCCACTCATTCATCATAGCGTTGGACCTCTCAAACAAGAGGGCAGTAGACATTATACTTGTACCACCTAATCCAAACATCATGGCCAAGAAGCTTATTAAGTCGACTGGTTTATCCAATCTAGGCGCCAACTCTCTGAATATTGGACAAATAGGTCATCAACGATTATTGTTGTGCAACCTCCATGTAAGGTTCTAATTAATGAACTAGATTACTAGCTGTGAGCCTGAAGATGTAAGATTCAAGTGAAATAACAATATTACAACCTTCTCTAGAGATTGTATATTGTGATGCATAATATGCACTAGCAAAACTAACTGTATAATATCCGGTCCAATTTGTAAGCACTTTCATAATTTGTATCGGCCAAACATTTTCTAAATTTGATTATCCATAAAGAATGACTTACTAGCATATAAACATCAAATCTCTATCTCTACTATATAATACCGTTTGAGGTGATGGTTGGTGCGTTTTTCAGTTTTTCCGATTTTACCCTTACATTGCTAGGATAATTACGCAGTATGCACCGCCAAGTCAACGAAACGGTTCGTCACCGAAGAAGAAAAGCGTGCACGACCTCTGGCGTCCGGCTGGTTCGTCGCCCTGGTCGCTCCACCGACGGCTCATCCCGGCCTGCTATGACCCCAACTGCTCTCCACGGCGTGGATCCGTGGTTGCTCCCCGCCGTCAACGCCCCATCCCGGCGTGCTTTGACCCGGACCGCTCTCTACGGAGATGGAACTTCGTGGGGCTCCGCATCATCTGCCACCCGGAGTGGCGCAGTTCCGGCAGCCGCGACCGCGTCCCCGCTTCCCTCCCGTCTTGACCTCCACACTCTGGCCGCGGGTTCGCCTCACGCCGGCAACTGCCGCCCTCGAGGTCGTCCTGCTCGAGAGCGCGTTGAGGAGTTGCCGTAGCCTCCGCATCTTCGCCTTGACCCTCGGCTCTAGCTGCTGGTCTAGGAGATGCGCGAGGAGGAGGGACACAGCACCCTGCGACCGCGGCTATCTGCCTATCTCAAGCATACGTTTAGCAGTTAATCGGTTCCCTTCTTCGCCCAAGGTAATTTGTACGAGTATTCCCCCCCCCCCCCCCCCCCCAAATCATATTGGATCATGAATCTTTTCCCTCAAATTATCTACTGCGTCAGGTTGTGTACTATCTTGGAGTAGTACGAATCACGTTGTGTCTTAATGATTTTGATCTACTACACTAACTGCTGGTAGGTTAGAAATTTGTCTACTGAAATACTTTGCCTTGAGAATTTAAATGGGGCAATTTTTATTGCTATTTGAATTGATCTCATGAATTGAATTGTCTCTGTTGCAATACTGCACTGCAGTGTGACTATATTTGAAGCCATCTAAGTATTTAACCTGAACCATGTTGTCAAATTGCAAAATGAGCAAAAAGATTAGACTCGAGGCTGCAGTAGAGGCAACAGTCCAGTTCCTTAATTGGCTGCTCCAAAGTGCGCGTAGCGAAAGCACGGAAGCCCTTCGTCGACCTTGTAGATAACAGTGGCTCTGTGCTTATGCCTATGCAATAATTTCATTGGCCAATGGGCTGGGCAGGGTTGAATCGGATCAGTTACACTCCATATTTGATTTAGATTAGTTTGTCGGTTGAGATAGTCAGATCTGTGTAACAATTGACACTTGCTGGTTAATTAAATTACGACAATCATGCACATCTTTCTGAACTATGTAAGCATATTTTCTTGATGGTTGCCAAATTGCTTTCTTCTTAATAAGGATTGAAAAGTAAAGATAAAAGGGGAAAAAATCAAAGAGGTTGGCTAGATTTGGAGACGACCAAAGATATATGTACAATACTGCAGTTGTGTTATACTGAAACACTCATAATCAAGATAGAACAGAGATAAGATAGCACGTTCACGCACAATTATGCCTCGCTAAACTTTTCTCTGCTAGATCACTCTATTTAAATTCACTTCTGTCTGTACTAGCAACTTTATAGGTTTTGGCAAATTTTATGACAATATCTTCTGATGAAGATAAGATTGTTTTGGCCATTCTTGTCTTCTCCAAGCGGGGAAAGTTCTGTAGTCAGTAGCTACTGGTATATGATGAAAAGTTTTTTTTCCACCGTACTGAGGAGCAGTTCGGTACTAACAACAAATTCTCAAGTTAGGTTGGAAACATGTAGTAGTTCTTGCTACTATATACTCCTGTCTGATACAATTTAGAGTGTCTCGTAATTGTTTCTCATAAATTGTCATCTTCTCCAATATGCGTTCTTCAGATAATAGAGTTCCATGTATCTTAGTAACCTGATATGATCTAGATTACCATTATTGATTTGTGTATCAATGATCTAAGTATGATGCTACAATGCACAACTGGTCTATTGCTTATCTACCTGATATTTATACGTGCAATTTCCTGGTTTTGCTAATGTATGTACTCAATTTTTTTAGGAGGATGAAACTTGCATGGTCTACATCTGATTTAGTAGTACTGCGGGTACTGCTACTGAGATGCTTATGAGCAGAGCTCATTTTGTGAACTGAATTTTCAGATTTTTATAAGCAGAGCAATGCTCATTTAGATGAAGACAGGCCTTCTGATTTAAATCATAAGAGAAGTATAGTTTGGTTCATGAATCACTCAACCAACGCCTTCCTTTAGTGTCCATGTGCGAGGTCTTGTTGCCATCAGAGTGTGCTCGTTTTTTAGACATAGAAATCATAAATATTCTATTAATAGAATGACACTTTCATTTTTATCTTTAATAGGATAGATATAGGATATAACAAATATGCTTATGTCAAAGGGTTCAACTTCTCCGCAACAAAAGTACCGTTGCAACGCACGGGCATTTAGCTAGTTAAAATTAGTATAAGATATAAGATGGAATGTCACAATGGACACGGCGTTTCGAGTCATGGGTTCAAATGCACACCCATTATGTAAAACAATTTATTTCAAAATGTCAAAATATTGGAAATAAAATTTAGAATATACGTCATGAAATTGTATTAGCACAAAAAGTTTCGGGAAGAAAAGATTTTTTTGTGACGTGTGCAAAGAAGACAAAAAACAAATCACGTACAAAGTCGTTTTGAAAACTCCGGATTTGCCTTTTTTCACAGCCTACGAACAATGTATTTTCCTCGTGAAACTTTCTGTTCTAACATTAAATGTCATGCAGTATGTCCAAATTTTTCCTTTGAAATTAAAAAAATATGTTTTAAACAGTGGGTGCATCTAGACCTATGAGTCAATTTTTTGAAGTGATACTCTACTCTCTTTGTCTCATGATGCAGAGAACGATTGTGCCAATTTATTCCATGCGATCCCTTGGGGATCAAATTTCATTACCATCAGATAACGAAAGACAGCCGACCCAAAGCATCCAAGGTGCAACCGAAAAAGAAAGAGGTCGTTTTAACAAAAGGAAATCAACTCCCAGTTCACCGCAGCATGCTAATGACACCTGGGACGATCTCGACCTAGGCTACTGGTAGTTGTTTTAGCGTGACATCCAGGCATATATATACATAACCAAGCGAGAAAAGCAGCAAAGAGAATGCAGAAACAAGAGCCCAGACATCCTTGTTCGTCTTTGGTATCGACAGTATCACTTCACCTCAAGCTTTATTACTCCAGGCCTCCAGGGGGCAGAGCTTTCATGACTCATCTTAATCCTGTCGATCCCTACCTGCGGAACCCCAGAAGCACCCGGATGTAGCAATGTACATCAATGGATTATTGTGCTGTTAGGTGTAACAAAATGTTGCAACGGCCTCGATTGCACCGGTCACACTTCCAAAATTCCCTTTTGCGTTTCTTGTAGACACTCTGTCACCTATATATTTATAAGAACCCTCACCATCAGATTGCCACAAGTACAAGCGTACGCCAACAACTAACCCTCGTGGGCCGGCCAGGGCAACTCACCGAACGGAGGATGGCCATCACGGTGTGAACAAACAATAGGACTTTGCTTGACGATCAGAGAGTAACCAAAAACATCACACCGACAGTTACCTGCCAGCACTAGGCTTTAGTGAAATATGTCCCTGCCGCTGAAGGTGATCTCAAGTCCGCAGTCATTTTACTGAAGCTCCAGAGGAATGCAGCTACTATTGTTAATTGGTTTTCACAACTCCTGTGAGATTATGCGATGCTCTATGCTTCATAATAAATTCTGACACTTGTTGTCACAGAGTAGAATATATACCACAAAACAAACGGAAGTGATAGTTCGTCTATGAGAAGAACACTTTTCTTCAGCATAATAACAACTTCAGAAAATATATAATCACGGAAAATGTTACTCCGTATATGCAAGAAAAAGCTACTCAACAGAAAAAACCGACTGTTGACATCAAGAGTCCCGACACAGACTTTCTCATTCCATCTGCTCCTTCCCGTTAGAAAAACTTGGCAGGCAAACTTGAACTAATAATACAAACAGTTAAACAGTCCTAATATTGTTCCAGTGGGAGTCAAGGTGAGAAACCGCAGATATTATCATCCTTAAGTGTAGCTACTAAGGTTGATTAGACCTCATTTTACAGACATATTGCTATGAGCATCAGAGATCCAGATACGTCACATAGTACATCGAACAAAAAACATAGAGATAGTTCCTTCAATGCCATAAAGTTCCGGATACTACAAATTTAGAAAATGCAAATAGCATAACTTGCCAACGTTTGACAAAAACACCAAATGGAGTACGCTGGTAGATAAGAGCAACTCATCAACGGAGCACCCAAGTATTTTCAACACGGTGGTTTGAACGGATCAACCACATCCAAATCATGGGCATACTTGACATCGGAGGAACTGCGGATGCATCTACCAGTCGTAAAATGGAACTGAGCATCTCTTGAAGCTCTGTTCTCCAACTGAAGCTTCTCATGTTCTTTCGCCAAGAGCTCTTCACTGTAACTAGTTCCAACCTGAAGCGTCATTGTCTCTAGCACTCTCGCGTTCAATACAAAGAATGTAAGAAAGTTAACTTGCGACTTGGAGCCCCAATATTCTCTCAAAACTATTGTCTTCAGACGGATGTCATGATTCTTTATCAGATTCCCGTGTTTACGCCGCCACAAATTGTTTGGCGTTCGCACACCCGGTACTGGCATACCCATTCATCGCTAAAAAGGACATGCAGCAATAATGAAATAAATATCACTTGAGAAAATAAGTAGATCAAACGAGTAGTTGAACTTTTGATGGAGAATCATCACCTTAATGTAGAGCTTCTCCAAACACGGAAAGCATTTCAGCAACTCAACAACTGTATCTAGGCAAAGAGTTTTCATCCAGAGAGCTAGAATCTTGACCGAGCGCACCGCCATTGCCAGACCGTCGATGCGCAATCCCTTTGTCAAGCATGAAAGAAGACATTCATAAGACACGTATATTATTTTTTCACACGCATAAAATGCGTTTGAGAAAGCAAGTGTGTACCTGAATAACCATGGATCCAAACACGAGCCTGTAGAGATGAGCAGGATTGCACTCGGAATACCCATCGGAAAGGAAGCCTATGGATTCGAGTTTAGGCGCGGCAACGACCATTACATGCAGAGCGGTTTGCACATCAATAAGGACCAGCCTTTGAAGACTAGGCGCATTGTCGATGACCAGTTCCTGTAACCGGGTTTCATCGTAAAAACAGATTTCATGGACAGCAATGCTTTTAACGGTGAGGGAGTTGATCCGGACGCGACGGAAGCCGAAGGTCTGGTTGAGCAGCAAGGACTCGAGGGCAGGGCACCCGTCAATCAGGCTCTGCAGCGAGCCCTCGGCGATCTTGACGTTGTCGAGGCCGAGGTGCTGAACCAGGGGAAAGTGGAGACCTCCGACGGGGCCGTCGGGGAGGCTCCTGCAACTTCCGATGGTGAGAGCACGGAGGCTGGCCGCGAATCGGAAGACCGATGCCGGCGGCTCCTTGAAAAAGTTGTACTCAAGCTCCTGGAGGTTGTCCAGAGCAGGGGACCGAAGCCAGGCGTCCAAGAAGGTAGATGATCCGCTTTCAAGGCCGTATTTGGGGACGCAGAAACGCCGGCCGGGACCGGGGTGGGAAGATAGGATCTCCGAGATGACAGGAGCGACATTAACCCCTCGCTTGACGAGGCCATGGCTGTCTAGGTTGAGAGGAGAAGAGCGCCAGAGGTGGCGCCACCGGAACGCAAGGATCTGGGTGCGGGCGCCGTCCCTCGTGGGGAGGAGCGAGATGATCTCACCGAGGATGGCGTCGGGGAGGTTGCTGAGCGGGTCCTCGGGCGGCGACCTGGACTCCGCGAGCTTCCTTCTCCTCCTCGTCATAGGACCGGTGCCGGGCGGCAGCGGCGGAGGAGCCTTGCGCCGCGTCATTTCTCCCTCCGGCTAATAGCTGCGGCGGCTAGGGCTCTAGAACGCGGATCGGCGGTTGCGTTTAAAAAGGTTCGCCGGAAATGGTATGCAGCGGTCGCGTTTGATGCTGTCGCTTTGAAACATAGGCCCAGATTGACGGATCCTGGGGGCCCAGGCTGTCAATAAGCTTAACTGGAAGATGTATGTCTATTTCACTTTTTGTTTTTTCTGTAGTCCTAACTCCTAACCTGCTCTCTCTTGTGTTATTTGATTATTTCTTTGTGAGGATATTCCCAAAGCTTTGCCTTTTTACTAACCATCTCCACATACTTTTTTTTCAATGATTTGTATAGATTTGTGCACTGTATAAATTTATTCTTTTAAATCACGAATTCAACGGTCGATAGTTCCACAAATACTTCTCGTAGTGTTCCACAAAATATATGCATATGGTCTTTTTCCACGCTAGCTAGGTACCTTTTTATCTTCTTACATCCATGTAAATCTAACTACAGTACTTCCAAAATTTTCAATCAAAGTTTTAAAGGCTTGACTGAAATTTCTATGTCACGGAGGAAGAAGAACAAATATGCAAGTCACATAACCAAACCCAAATACTCCATTCAAATGCTTGTGCTGAAAACACGACGTGCAAACTGATGAAATTTCACAAGGAATTACAAGTGGAGTACAACATAAATAGGTTACATCGCTGTGCACAATTACATGACACCAAGACACTTCACTCAAGCAAAAAGAGGAACGATTTCAAAGTCGGTTAGGTGTTACACATGGGCACCGTCGTTCTATCCTAGTACATAGCTAAATCAGATCAAGCTACTTTTCCCCCTTTGCCCAATAATTTACAGGCTCTTCACAAGAAACGAAAAAATTAGAAGAAAAATAATGAACCAAACAACTCAGACAACAATGACCATAAGCAAACACCCTAGAACTGATGCCCATGCTTCACTCGCCCTTTCAGTACGCCTGGAACAGGGGTGAGCTTGGTAACCTAGCCTGCTATTGTTTGCGCTTGAAGATTGCTGTACATGGTGCTGGTAAATATCTGGCATGCCTGAGCCCTCGCGTCCAATAGATCTTGGCTCCTGAGTTACACCATTCTGTTCCTTTGCAAGCTGTAGCATGATATGTTGTACTCGCAAATTCAATTCCAGTGTTTATAAGTTTGAACAACCTTCCAACAACCAAATTCCTTTGTATGATGCTCAATCAGAGCATCTCCAGTCGGGGCGCCCAAATGGCCGCCCAAAGGCCTTCCGGACAGGCCCTTTGGGCGCTGTCCGGAAGGCCTGGGGCATTTGGGCGCCCTCGCTCCCCACTCGCGCCGCCCAAAGGGGCTGCCCAATGGTATGAATTCAAACATTTTAACGGCGGGAAAGCAAGCCGACATATAAATTAAGTTGGCGGGAAATCAAAGAGGGCGAGAATTCAAATGTTTAATAGTTTAAAAACATAAAAATGAAATTACAGCTCAATCGTCGTTCTCCTCTTCTGGGGCTGCCGCCGCCATGCCCCGTCGCGCCCACAGATGGTTTGCTAGATCAGCTTGGAGATCGTTATGAGTAGTTTCATCACGAATTTCCAAATGCATTGACAGAAAATCAGCAAAATCTGCCGGCATGTTGTGATCAACTTGTGCATGAGGACCCTCAAAGTCATACGGCTGATGATCATGCACTGGATTGTTGCGCTCGCTCTCGATGATCATGTTGTGCAAAATCACACAGCAGTTCATCACCTCCCACATCTGGTCACTAGACCATGTCAAAGCAGGGTATCGAACGATAGCAAACCTTTGCTGCAGCACTCCAAATGCCCGCTCGACATCCTTCCGGGCACTCTCTTGCTCACTTGCGAAATTAGAAGCTTTGTTTCCTCGAGGATTGGTGATGCTCTTCACAAATGTTGCCCACCTTGGATAGATGCCGTCGGCAAGGTAGTACCCTTTTGTGTAATGGTGGCCATTGACGTCATAGTTCACCGGTAGGGCATGACCTTCAACTAGCTTGGCAAATATAGGAGAGCGCTGCAACACGTTGATGTCGTTGTGAGATCCTGCCATGCCGAAGAATGCGTGCCAAATCCATAAATCATGATCGGCCACAGCTTCAAGGACTACACTGTAGTATCCTTTGTGGCCTCCTTTGTAAAATCCTTGCCAACCAAAAGGACAGTTCTTCCAGCTCCAGTGCATGCAGTCTATGCTTCCAAACATCCCAGGCCATCCTCTTGCAGCATTCTGTTCCAGGATCTGGGTTGTTTCTTCTTCATTTGGTCCTCTCAAATATTGTGGGCCAAACGCACCAACCACCGCCCTGCAGAACCTGTACATCGACGCGATAATTGTCGACTCTGACATCCGTAGGTACTCATCTACAGCATCAGCAGGTGCTCCATATGCAAGCATTCGTATGGCGGCTGTGCACTTCTGGAGTGAAGAGAAACCAATAGTCCCCACGGCGTCCTTCTTCAACTTGAACCATGGATCAAACGCCCTCACACCAATCACGATCCGGTTGAACAATCCACGGTTCATCCGAAAGCGACGACGAAAATCCTTGGCGGTGGCGACAGGAACATCGGCAAAATAGTCATTGACCAACATGCAATGGCCTTCCATTCTCAGCCTCGGCTTGCTCTTTCTCCTTCCGAACGTCGAGCCTCCTCGTTTCGGTGCGGCATTGGCTTCCTCGATGGCTTGGAGTCGAAGAAGACACGTGAGAATCGCAATGTTCTAATCTTCCTCCTCGGCAATGGCGGCTTCTTCTTCCAACATCATCACGGCCATCATCTCGTCGTCGCTGTCCATCTGCACATGAAGGCGCGTTTCTGAACAATGGTGCCGGCTGGAGTCGTCGGATAGCCGGCGGAATCAAGTCTGTACAAAAAAAGGCGTACCAGTAATTTCGCCGAACACCTTCCAGGCAGGGTGGAGACGACAGGCCGCCGGTTCCGGCTGGGGTCATCGATCTGCCTGCGGCGCGACCGAGAAGCACGGCGAGGAGAGCGAGGAGGGAGGCAAATCCAACAGCGGCGAGCGGCGCCGACGTGTAGTCGCGGCCGGGCGGCGGTCGTTCAAGATCTGCGGCGACGGCGACGAGGAGAAGTGGGAGGGCGACAAGGAGAAAACGACGACTGTTTGCGAGCGCCGTCTCACTGCAAGGCGTGGCCCGCGCGTCGGAGGCGTTGTTTTCGTAGTGTCCGGGGCCACCTCAACCCTGCCCAAGTTGAGGGCGTGGGCTGGGCGTGCCGGACACAAAACTGGGCCGCGCCGGACCAAAATGAGATTTGGGCGACGCGACTGGGGCGAAAAAAGTGTCCGGCACGCCCCAAAGGCCTTTGGGCGGGCATTTGGGCGCCCCGACTGGAGATGCTCTCACATTGCACTATGTAGGGATGAGAGACCTCAGAAGGGCCTATATGACAAGACTGATGATGCCTTGGCCCAGCAATATGAACTTGTGGCAACTCTGAAACAAACGTCTTTAAAAAAATGATGACCAAGGCCAAGAAGACATGTAAGATGCTATCATGCCTGAAGCATTTCTAGAACAATGGAAAATACTAGGACAATGAACAGGAACGGTATAATGCTACAACAGGCTCACATCTTTGCAAAATAATTAACCTACGTCGCTCGGGATTGTTTGCGACTATACTACATGACATTTTATGTTAGAACAAAAAGTTTCACGAAGAAAAAAGACATTGTTCGTAGGCTGTGCAGAAAAGACAAATTCGGAGTTTTCAAAACGACTTTGTATGCGATTTTTTTTTGTCTTCTTTGCACATGTCACCAAAAATATCTTTTTGTTCTAATATAATTTCATGATGTATATTCTAAATTTTATTTGCAATATTTTGACATTTCGAAAAAAATGTTTTACATAACGGGTGTGCATTCGCACCCATGACCCGAAACGCCGTGTCCATTATGACATTCCATCTTATAGCTTATAATAATATTAATTTGATGTTTATATGCTAGTAAGTTATTCTTTATAAATCATCAAATTTAGAAATGTTTGGCCGATACAAATTATGAAAATGCTTACATATTGGACCGGATATAATACAGTTAATTTTGCTAGTGCATGTATTATGCATCACAATATACATCTATGAATTATATTAACCCACTTTATGACTTAATCAGGGTAAAACGAGAAGTGTATGACTGTTTCCTCAGTCCCACTTCTTGTTAATCTCTTGAGAAGGTTGTAATATTGTTCTTTCATTTTAATCTTACATCTTCAGTCTCACAACTAGTAATCCAGATCATTAATTAGAAGCTTACATGGAGGTTGCAATCAATAAATCCTAGATTACCTATTTGTCCAATATTCAGAGAGTTGGCACCTAGATTGGACAAACCACTCGACTTAATAAGCTTCTTGGCCATGATGTTTAGGTTAGGTGGTACAAGTATAATGTCTGAGGTCTTCTTGTTTGAGAGGTTCAACCCTATGATGTATGGTATGGGTTGCCTAAAGTGTCATCTAGTGCACGATTGTTGATCCGGTGAGATTCAGCCGATGATGTAGGCTCTGATATTTTTGCACACTTGAAGGGTTAGTTCCTGAGGTCTCTCATCCCTATATTTATCTTGTGTGATTAGACATATAAGCTCCTAGGTAGCCATGTTCTGAGATATGGTCGAGGAAGAAGGGAAGGGAATATGCGTTTTTCCATGAGAGACCGTGGAGGAAGATATATAGTGTGGAATTGAATTTAGTGGTTGCAAGGTTGTTCAAGCTTATTCCCACTTAAAGTTGAATAACGCGATAGATGGCTAGTGTGGGTACAATATTTGACATCTCATGTGACATCAATAAAAGGTAGCTACCCATTAAAATGAGGGAAGGTTATCAAGCAAAACATAAGATTTTATTGAATATCTGCTATACCAAATATAATTGGTTTTGAGAAGGTAAGGAAATCCCCATCGAGAAACCTGAAACCTGGAACTGGCAAGAATATCAAACATTCCTGATCATGGAACAACAAAACTACACCTTTTATTTTCCGATTGGCACAAACTCATGAGAGACCGACTTTTCATGTAGTAGATGCAAAAAAAAGAAGTATATGCAAAATATTATCCTGTACCATTTAAGACATGTCGTATACAATTTTTCTTGACGCCTATAATGCTAATACTATATTTCTAAATAGTTGCAATACCCCCCATTTTCCATATCTGTGCAACCTGGCCACAACGACAAGTTCACACAGACCTATTTGTCTCCACTACAAGCCTCACACCTAAGCAACTCTGCAAACTCAGCAAAAACTTTTAGCCTACTTATGGATTAGGACATTAACACTAGTGGTGCCAATGGCATATGAGTTCTCACTTAGGAGTATGTATTAGTACTTGCAAGTCACAAAGATTTTGGTATTTTCTTAAGAATCAGAGAAGTTAAAAAAACATGGAAAAACATTTTTCTGGGCCTTGCTTGAGCGAGTTGGTTCAGCCTCTGTACTACAGAAACTGTATGTGCAACACTCTGTCCCGCAATCCATTTCACACCGCCGCCGCCCGCAATCCATCCGGCCACGCTGCCGGCGGCCGCCGTCCACACCGCCGCCCCTCCTCCCTTGCTCAGATCTGTCGACTCCTCCGCCCGATCCTCCGCACCTCCCTAGCCCCAAGCTCGCTTGCTCCACCTACATTGCTGCTCCATGAGTTGAAGCAAACCCTAGAATCCCCTTTCACCTGAAAATGGAAGCGGGCGGCCCTGGTTCAGAGATGAAGAGAATGAGAGTGGGTGAGGATGATGGAGGCGGCGCCGACCGCATCAGCGACCTCCCCGACGCCGTCCTCGGCGACATCATCTCCCTCCTCCCCGCCAAGGAAGGCGCTCGGACCGGAATCCTCGCGTCCCGGTGGCGCCACCTCTGGCGCTCCGCCCCTCTCAACCTCGACTGCCGTGTTCTCGGCGCCCCTTACCATGGTAACCTCGCTGGTGTCGTATCACGCATCCTCTCCTCCCACCAAGGCCCCGGCCGACGCTTCTGCATTCCCGACGGATACAGATTCCTCGGCGCCGCTACCTTGGACTCCTGGCTCCAGTGCCCCGCCGTCGACAACCTCCAGGAGCTTTATTTACCTTGCCCGGCAGATCGGCCGCTTTCGTCAGAATCGTTTACGCGCTTCTCGACCACACTCCGTGTTGCCACCATCGCACATTGCCAACTCCTTGACAGCACTGTCCAAGGGGTTCAGTTCCCCCAACTTAAACATCTCACACTTACAATGGTCGGAATCTCAGAATGTTCACTGGACCACTTGATTGTGGGGTGCACTGCCCTTGAATGCTTGCTAGTTGAGCACAGCGTCGGCTTTCGTTGCTTCAGGATCAATTCGGTTTGTCTTAGAAGCGTCGGCGTGCGTCCTGGTTGTCGGTTCAGGGATGAGATCGAGTTTGGGGAACTTATCATCGAGAATGCCCCTGCTCTTGAGAGGTTGCTCCATCTTGATCGGATCAGTGCTCTGCATATATCGGTGGTCTTTGCACCTAAACTGGAGGCCTTGCGCTGCCTTGTAACCCCCTCCGCTAAAATCTCGTTTGGCTCTCTGGTTATTCAGGTAACTAAGATCTTTCTACTACTGATCTGATCTGTAGGAGGCTTCTTACGTGCAGAAAAATCACATATATTGGGCATTCACAGATAGCCTAATTGTTTGCTTTTGTGGTTGATATAGGGATTGCACATTGATAGCCTAACGACGGTGGTGCCCTCTATCAAGATTTTAGCTGTCGTTATAAATATTCTTAGTCTGGACACAATTATTGACTTGATGAGATGCTTTCCATGCTTGGAGACGTTGTACTGTTTCTTCGATGAGGTAATTTTGTTCATTTTTCGTTTCTTTTGTATCTACTCATGTTCTGGAGTGTTTTTTTACTGTTTCTTAATGTTCTTTTCAGTCATACAAATCAAATCCAAATTTGTGGCAACGTAAACACAAGAACCTGATCAAAGGTCTTGACATCCGTTTGAAGAAAATAGTGCTTGAAAAGTATCGGGGCATCAAGTCGCAAGTTAGCTTTGTTACATTCTTTGTATTGAACGCAAGGTTGCTAGAGTCGATGACAATTCGCACCTCAAAACAGATAACAGACCATGAGGAGTTCTTGGCAGAACAACCCAAGAAGCTTCAGCTAGAGAAAAGGCTTTCCAGAGAAGCTCAGTTTCATTTTACAACTAAGAAATGTTTGGATTTAACTGATCCATTCGCAAGTTGATGTTCAGTCATGGTTTGGTTTGTTTCGGAGCTATTCTGAACCTCAGCGGATCTCATTTTGTGCCTGTCCAAACTTGATTAGCTAGCTCTCATGTTTGGAGTATTCTTAAGCTCGTAGTATTATCTAAACTTTATCACATGTAAGCAAGTTATTAGTGCTACTATTAATTTGTGATGTCTTATGTGACACTTAAACAAGTTAGTATTGTATGATTCCCTATTATCTGATTCCACTACCGGGAACCTGGACGCAGACAGGCTATTTGTGTGTGTCGGTAGTTCTGTTGTTCTTGTTCTTACCATCATATATAGCTATCTGTCTGGCCGGCTTAGTTTTATGATTAACATTGACAACTAGTTGCTATTTTTGTGTCCAGTGGATGAAGATAGCTTTTGTTGGTGCGAATCATCCACTGGGCCATCACTTTAAATGGTTCCATGCATCTCCTGCAGTGTCATACTTCGTTGTTCAGAGAGCTTTTGAGTTCATTTTTCTCACTGCTGAAACGGTGCTGCTGCTTCTTGCAATACATCAACGGAAGCACAAGAAATTTATGGTACAGGTTAGATGACTTATCAACAATAGTAGCAATTGTTGATGTAGTTCACATGACAGTTTCTTAGAAGTCGGTATTGTATCCTAGGCTCACGAGAAAGGTTGTTTTATCCTGGATACTTGTAACACTTAGTCGAGCTATCAGTACTGTTTGGTTTGTTGTATCCTATTCTATGGGACGACACCAGAATTTATACATGAAGCACAGAGCCTTGCATAGTCCCGCTGAAAGTTTGGGGACCAATCAACACTGATACACTGATAGCTACAGCCACTGGAGCTTCACTAGAATGATTGCAGAGATCACCTCCAGTGCCACTCTTCACTAGAATGATTTTTTAATCGACTAGTCATTTGTAGCTCAGTTCTGTTTCCTTGTGATCTGCATCATGTTGTCCAGGATATTTAAACTTTTTGTGGTAACAGGTTAGCTTATCATGATGTTCAACATTGCATTTTCCAACTCTTCTGTTGGAAACCAAGTGCACTAGAAGAAAGTGAGGGGGAGAAGCATGCGGCTTGGGATTTTCGCTGCCCATGTCGCCCTAGGAGCAACATGCGAGGCTCTCTGGTAACCCTTGGTAGCTAGCTATCAAATATATGCAGACTTGAATTGGCAGCAAGATAAGATAAGCCACTCACATTAATTAGCTTATGTGTCATCCCATGAAAATTAGATATCACCAAGTTCAGACTGTACATCATCTGAATCCTCCTTTGAACTCTTCAACCCAAATAATTTGTATGAGTTGACCAGAATTGCCTTATCGAGGCAACGGTGTTGATCTAATGAGCATTGCGCTGCATGGAAGGCTTTTATAATTTTGTACACTTAAAAGGGAAAGTTAGTTTCTGAGTTCTCTCATCAAAGTTGTTCATTGTACAACGGAGATGGTAGAAACAAGATCAGTCCATTCTACATGGAATTTAATTTAGTGGTTGGAAGGCTGTTCAAACTTAGAACCAATAAAATCCGCACAACCCGTGAGAGTTTCTGAGGTCTCTCATTAGACATAGTCGATCGGTGTTGATAAATGGCAAGAGCTCTTTGATTTTTTCTTGTAGCAAGTACATCCTCTACTGTACAACCTGAATTTGATGGTTAGAACATCAGACACTGGTTGATCGTGCAGTAACAGAACAGGCTATTCATATTTTTTTTAATTTTTTTTTGGCTGTGGCATATACATTGGGAACTGATTTCTTTGTATGGTAGATGCACCAAGAGTTGACGACCACTTTGAAAACTTTGGTCTTGTATCGATTAAGACATGTGGCATAGACATATTCAGGATACCTTCCATTCCTAATTAACTAGAGATGTGTATAACTGAGCAATAGAGAAGATGATAGAGCCACACATATATGTAAGTATATATGCTAGATCACTTCTCTAGTTAGACATGTAGTTCAATGGAGTAGGAAGTGGAAAATGTTGTCTATATATACTATCAAACTGAAAGTGGTTGGTGAGGGACCAAAACTCATCAATGTGAGTTGCATACAGAGTTTATAACGTAAATGCTAAACATAAACATAGATGGTTGTGAATCATCCACTGAGTCATCACTTTAAATGGTTCCATGCTTTAAATGGTTCCATGCATCTCCTGCAGTGTCATACTTCGGTGTTCAGAGCATTTGAGTTCACTTTTTCCCATTGCTGAAACGGTTCTGCTGCTTTCTTGAAATACATCAACGGAAGCACAAGCAATTTATGGCACAGGTTGACTGACTAATCAACAGTAGTAGCAGTTGTTGATGTAGTTCACATGATAGTTTCTTAGAAGTCGGTATTATATCCTAGGCTCATAAGAAAGGTTGTTTTATTCTGGAACCTTCTAAGACTTAGACAAGCTATCAGTACTGTTTGGTTTGTTGTATTCTATTCCATGGGGCAACACCATAATTTGTACATGGAGCAGAGAACCTTGCATAGTCTCGCGGAAAGTTTGAGGACCAATCAGCACTGACACGCTGATAGCTACAGTTCACTGGAGCTTCACTAGAATGATTGTAGTGATGACGGGAAAATGGGGCGATCGCAACAATACGTACGCGTCCACGTCATAGAGACAGATAGTATTTAAATTTAAATGTGCGCAAATGAAAATGAGACTAATATCAAGTATTCCGAGTACATATTTCCGGAACTCTTTACATTTATATAAAAGAACCGTTAATTACATCTCCGAAGAGAAAACCCCTGATTAAGAATTCCAACTTTCTAATATAAAGGATTACAACAGATATGACTATTACAAAAGATGAAACTAGACTAAGAAGTCCTCCTCGCCGTCGTCGCCGTCGGATGCTTGAAGGAGCATTTAATCTTCTTTGAATTATCATATGATTTGATATCATTTAATATATATATCATATTGTTTTACTTGCACTAGTATTAGCAGTACAAGGAGTTTTGCATGCATCGGATACCTAGTTTATTTAATCGGCTCAACATATATGGATTTTGATGGTACGGTATATTGTTTGAGTATTTGTGGGGTTTTCCCTTAAATTAGCCGACTAAGAGTATCCAGAATGATGCATGGATTTTGGGCCATAGGCCATGCATGTGCATGTGCATGCAGCGACAGCTTCATATAACAAGCTTTTCATATTTCTTTTAGTACCAGCAGATGTGTAGTACTGATTTATATTGGATGCGGATAGCATTTGGATTATTTGCATGCCACCGTGTATAAATATTCGTGTCAGGCAAGTTAATTGATTATATCTTGGATAAATTAACCTACGTGCACTATTGTTTGATTTTGTGGTTACATAGGACGTATGCATGATTTGTTTTTAAGGCCTATATGGGCGCTTTGGTGCATTTTAGAGCGTATTTGGCATTTGTAACATTTCTATGGCTCATATCATGGAATTCAAATGAGAACCCATGCGTAGAGCGTGAAGTATATAATTTGAGTGTATTTGGACTCATAGCATGGAATTCCGATGGGAGTCAATGTGTAGAGCATTTATTTATAGTTTTAGGATTTTTGTGGCTCATGTCATGGAATTCCTATGCGAACCCATGAACAAAGCGTGGCATGTAATTTTGACATGTTATGGCTTGTATCACAAAATTCACAATGGAACCCGTGCATATAGCATATATCATGATTTTGGCATATTTTATATGTATTATATTTTTATTTACTCATCTTGGCTTGTATCCATTTTAGAAGACCAAACCCAAGAGGAGAGTGACATGATCTTTGATCCGAACCGTGATGGCCGAAACGAAAGATAATATGATAAGAACATGAATATATTCCTCGATCCGTACCACATGGCCGGAATCGAAGGTTATAACATTGACAAAGTATGGTATTCCTTGATCCGTACCGAATGGCCGGAACGAGGACATGAATATGGTGAATAGTTTCCTTGATCCAAACTAAATGGCAGGACCATATATAGGATAGAATTTATGGGGCTATTTCTTGATTCGAACCATGCGGCCGAATCGAAGAACATTATATGGAGAAGATGAATGTATTCCTTGATCCGAACCAAATGGCCTGAACGAAGGACGTGATCTTATGAATATGGTGGATATTTTCCTTGATCCGAACCAAAGGGCCAGACCATGGGATATAATTTATGGAGATATTTCTTGATCCGAACCATGTGGCCGAAACGAAGAACATTATATGGAAAAGATGAATGTATTCCTTGATCCGAACCAAAGGGCCGGAACGAAGGACATGATCTTATGGAGAAGATAAATATTGGAGAAGAAAAGGAGGCTCCTTGATTCGAACCAAAACGGCCGAACCTAAGGGCAAAAGAATGGCATTGTTTCTTACCTTCTCACCTCTTTGGAGCACCGAAGTGTCTTCTTGCTTCCTTTCTTCTTCCTCTCTCTCACGTTTTATGCGACCTTACCAAGAGAGGAACATGAGCAGGGATGGACTGCTGTATGACCAGGCTGAAGTATGTGCACACGTCTATGCGCAGCGTGCTGTGGCGAAAGGTATGGTGATGGAGGCTGACGAATGAGCGATCGATCGGGTGAATGAATGAATGATCGATTTTCTGATTGTAGCGTTGTGTGCTCATATATATAGGCTCTGTCAGCCAGGGTGTTCGAGAGACGAAGCGTGCACGTTCTAGCGATCGTGGGTAGAGACGTGGGAGCGTGGTCAGTTACAACCTATATGCTCCAAGCTTTCTCGTGTGACTTGGTCGTTGGCAGATATTTTGTATGGATTCGCATGCATGTGGGCCATGGGCTGGCTAATTAGCCCATCATTATTTGTTAACCTTGCCGGCTAATCCATGTATAATTTATCCATGCACGTAGGTATCTCTGGCCACGCATTATGGACATGGGCCTTGGTTAGAGTAATTTATTAGCACTTACATGCATATGTATATATATGGTACGTAAACAATATGGTCTACGCAATCATAGGAGTTAGCTACCGTATGTAAACCCCTTTTATTTTGAAATACTTTTTTCCATGTAATTTGTCCTTTATTTTATTATGGTGTCACCGTATTTCATAATTCCGGTCATTCTTTAATCTGAGACAAAATCGATGTCAACAGATGCCCCTCGAGGTCTGGATGCGAATATTATGATGCTTCGGATTCAGAGCTCGAAAACATATGCACACATTTCTTTTTATTTTCTGTCCAAATATGAACTATTTCCCTTTTTATTTAACCCGGGAATTATTTAGCGAATGCTGACTCCAACGGATAAAGGACTGAGGTTTGGGAGCTACTATTGCCAATATTATAGTAGCGTGCTGATCAGATTTTTTTTTTTAGTTAGATATATACATGGCCATGTATCTTCCTTTTTAGCGATGCATATCCGAGTAACGCGACCTGAATATTTGGCCAACGCTCGGAGTTTGTTGCCCAACAAACTTTATCCAAGCACAACAAACTATATCTTGTTTTCCTCTTCCATTCCTTTTTTTAAGCGATGGATACCCTCCTATAAATATGTTTGGTTGTTTTGTTAGACTTAATTGCCGTCAGATCGAAGTCCTTTTCCATGCGAGACCTGCGTAAGTCTAGAGTCTCTTCAACGTGCCAGCCCTAGTTTATACTCATGAGGATGTGAAGTAATATATTTGTATGTAGACACAGTTTAAACTCGTAAGTTATTGGAGTAATATATTATTCAATGTCACAGTTTAGACTCGTAAGTTATTGGAGTAATATATTTTGGACGGCACAGTTTAGACTCGTAGGTTATTGGAGTATAAATTTCATGGTCGTGACTTTTGTGCCCCAGTTTAAACTCATGAGGTTGTGGAGTTTTATATATCACATATTTAATATTTTCTGCCCCAGTTTATACTCATGAGGGCATGGAGTAATATTTTGATGACACAGTTTAGACTCGTAGGTTATTGGAGTATATTTTTTTTTGGCACAGTTTAAACTCATAAGTTTATTGGAGTAATATATTATTTAATGTCACAGTTTAGACTCGTAAGTTATTGGAGTAATATATTTTGGACGGCACAGTTTAGACTCGTAAGTAATTGGAGTATATATTATATTGTTGTGACCTTTTTGGTGCCCCAGTTTATACTCATGGGGGTATGGAGTAATTTTTTCTTTGTATGCCCCAGTTTATACTCATGAGGGTACAGAGTAATTTTGGAATTCCTCAGTTTATACTCGTGAGGTTGTGGAGTTATATTTTTTCCATTATACTTATAGTTTAGGCTCATATAGTATTGGAGCACATTTTGATTTTTATGCGAATAGTTTAGGCTCATATAGCATTGGAGCATATTTTGATACCTTTTGCTAATAGTTTAGGCTCGTGTAGCGTTGGAGCGTATTTAATTTTTGTATGCTAATAGTTTAGGCTCATATAGCATTGGAGCATATTTTGATTTCTTTTGCTAATAGTTTAGGCTCATATAGCATTGGAGCACATTTTGATTTCCTTTGCTAATAGTTTAGGCTCGTATAGCATTGGAGCATATTTTGATTTCTTTCATTCGTTATAATGATGCGATGACTTAAGGTTCTATGACATTGGCTTACAGTTTATACTCTTGTAGCATTGGAGTATTTTTTTATTGTCTAGTTGATAGGGTTCACTCAATTTATACTCGTGAGTGCTTGGAGTAATGTTTTATTTACCATTTGTTTGATATGGCGCAATCAGTTTATACTCTTGGGTGCTTGGAGTATATATCTCATATCTCATATAATGTAGTATTCGTGATGTCAACAGTTTATACTCATAAGACTTTGGAGTGATTTAATATTCGTGAATATTTAGAGTAATTGTTTATACGTATTACCTTAATTTATATTCATGAGGTGCTGCAGTTTTTTTTATAAGGCCAACTGTCTAGTAGCCTTTTTGTATATGTCGATATTGTAGCCTCAAGGATGTTTTATATGAGGTTGGAAGATCTTGATTTTATAGGTATGTAGGAGCAGATCAGGGATCTCCAACAACGATGTATTTACATGCTGCTAGAAGTTTTTACTCCTGCGACATTGGAGTAGTTTCCTTCGTTAATTTATTTTCCATAAGGCTGGCAGTTTATACTCTTGCAGCTTGGAGTATATATCTCATATCTCATATAATGTAGTATTCGTGATGTCAACAGTTTATACTCATAAGACTTTGGAGTGTTACAATATTTTCATGAGATGGTGCTAGTAGTTTATACTCGTATAGCATTGGAGTAGACTTTCATTTATTTTCATGAGGCTGGTGGAACACACCGCTGCGATTATCTAGCTTAGCTGGCAGATCATGTTTCGCTAGTCTTGGAGTAGTTTGAGTGTACCACAATATAGTTTATATGTACACGGAGAGCATTGTAGAACATTTTCAGGGTACTGATTTTCTCACGAGTGGCTATTAGATTCTGATCCTGCAGCCTATTTGTAATTTTGAATTTATTTTTTTATATGACATCGGCGGCTTATACTTGGCCTGCTTGGGAGATTTTCTCAAGCAACATTTAATATATCAGGTCATGTTTATACGATTTTACATTCTTGCGTATGAGGCTAGCAGAATATATTCCTAGCGCTGGAGTGTAACTATTTTTTACACACGAGGTTAGGAGTTTATATTCTTGCAACCCTGTAGTGCTGGCCGCTTATGCTTTTGCAGCATTGAACTAGATTTTAGATGATGTCAACAGTTTATACTCATGCGACAATGGAGTAGTATTTTTCAATTATCTTTTTGGTTGATTGATTTCACTCAGTTTATACTCTTGTGTGGTTGGAGTAATATTCCGTTTACTGTTTATTTGATATGGCGCAGCCAGTTTATACTCGTGAGTGCTAGGAGTATTTCTTTTTTTTTAAAGTCAACACTTTACATTCTTATAGCCTTGTAGCGGTGGTAGATTATACGCACGCGTACAGCCTTGTTTTGGTGGTACTCTTCAAGAGCAGTTCTAGGAAGTTGGGAAATTTAGGATGTCTGATACATCCACGATTGGGTTTATTATTTAATCAGTTTTCCTAAGGCATTTAAAGAGCATAATGCGATGCTTTAAATGAGCTCACACATGATTTGTTTGTACAAAAATATCAATGAAGCAATCGACACTTCCTTTAATATGCAAGGTGCCCCTGCCATCCTATAGATGAACCAATGAAGTAGCGCAATACATTTTTCAATTCTTGGTATATTTTGGCACCACTACAACCCATATTTACAATATTCAACTCAGGTCCAAAGATTTCAATTGGACCTAAGATAACCACATATATTTAGATGTCGCCTGAAAACTTCAAAGCTCGCGTATGCATCCAGGCACGCATATTTAATCTGCTCATGGCTTAGTTTGGGCATCTCCCACATACTGAGACTGACACTCTTGTCTTTGTTGAGTTTTATTTTGGCCACCTTCTTTGCTAGCTTCTCTAGTGACACCAATTGGCCTTCTTTGTGGTTACGGACCTTGATGCCAAGTTGCTGCAAGTCGACGGCATTTGTGATACCCAGGTTGTAAGACTCGAGCTTTTTGATGTCATTGCCAATGGCAGCGCCCACAAACTTGATTGTATCATTTGCGAGGAACCAACGGAGGAGTGGAGGGATAGAACCCCTTGCATGAGCTTGATATAGTTGATAAACCAGGCAATGTTTTCCCACACAGAGTTGCAAAACAGCAGCACGTTGGGGCTCTTGGTTTACGAGAGCATCTTGCTTCTCAAGCGGAAGCTTCCGACGCTCTTTTTTGTGGATGTATCTTGTATACTCACAGTCGAGTCCAACCACACGATGCTTGGCGTGGTTAAGATATTTTTTCCAAATGAACCGGATAAAAGCAACAACCGTTGAGGGGTTGGTAGTCACTATCGTCTTGATCCTTAGCCCGCCCTTGCTAACATAGAAGCGGCGATCTGAAAGGTTGTGTTCCATGTTCTTGGAGAAGTGGACATGGACCTTGCCGACTATAACACGGCGATGGTTGATACGACTAGCATGTCTTTGATGATCTTGATGCCGCGCCGGGTAATGTGAATGCCCGTATATTGCTTCAGGGCATCCTTCACTAGGTACATGGTCCAGTGAAGGAGTATCACGTTGGAGTTTAGTTTGAGCACTCGTACGTGTTCCTATTGATGCTGGTGCATACGGCAATATAGCCAAGCCTTCACCTTCTTTTCCAGGTTGCTTGCCATGGAGTTTATGCACCAACTTTTCTTTTCCATTGTTGAGCACCGCTATTTTTTTTGTGCTCTTAGACATCTGATCAGATGATTCTGCCACTTTGCCAGCTTTTTCTTCCATACATGGCGCTGCAGTAGATGGAGTCACAACATCATGAGGAGATACTTTTTTAGCAGATCTTGTATTTTTCTTGGCTGGCTTTGGAAGGACACGGGCGCACCCCTCCAGTAATGCAGAAAAGACCTCTTTTTCTTGGTCTTGTTTAGTTGGTGATGGTGCCATGCTCCTAAGCGAACTTTGGCTTAGTAATGTCACCAGAGGACGCATTGGCACATCAAACCAAAGGGTTCCAATGCGGAGAGCCACATATTGTTGAACTTGCCCCTCCATACCTTCATATAAATCAAGAAAAACATATATTAGTTTTCTTGCATATATTTATTTTATAATGTCATATGTTGTAATCCTATGTTGGAATTCAAAGATGAGGGGAGAAATATGTCCCACCGGGCGTGCCAGAATCTGATGACGGGAAAATGGGGCGATCGCAACAATACGTACGCGTCCACGTCATAGAGACAGATAGTATTTAAATTTAAATGTGCGCAAATGAAAATGAGACTAATATCAAGTATTGCGAGTACATATTTCCGGAACTCTTTACATTTATATAAAAGAACCGTTAATTACATCTCCGAAGAGAAAACCCCTGATTAAGAATTCCAACTTTCTAATATAAAGGATTACAACAGATATGACTATTACAAAAGATGAAACTAGACTAAGAAGTCCTCCTCGCCGTCGTCGCCGTCGGATGCTTGAAGGAGCATTTAATCTTCTTTGAATTATCATATGATTTGATATCATTTAATATATATCATATTGTTTTACTTGCACTAGTATTAGCAGTACAAGGAGTTTTGCATGCATCGGATACCTAGTTTATTTAATCGGCTCAACATATATGGATTTTGATGGTACGGTATATTGTTTGAGTATTTGTGGGGTTTTCCCTTAAATTAGCCGACTAAGAGTATCCAGAATGATGCATGGATTTTGGGCCATAGGCCATGCATGTGCATGTGCATGCAGCGACAGCTTCATATAACAAGCTTTTCATATTTCTTTTAGTACCAGCAGATGTGTAGTACTGATTTATATTGGATGCGGATAGCATTTGGATTATTTGCATGCCACCGTGTATAAATATTCGTGTCAGGCAAGTTAATTGATTATATCTTGGATAAATTAACCTACGTGCACTATTGTTTGATTTTGTGGTTACATAGGACGTATGCATGATTTGTTTTTAAGGCCTATATGGGCGCTTTGGTGCATTTTAGAGCGTATTTGGCATTTGTAACATTTCTATGGCTCATATCATGGAATTCAAATGAGAACCCATGCGTAGAGCGTGAAGTATATAATTTGAGTGTATTTGGACTCATAGCATGGAATTCCGATGGGAGTCCATGTGTAGAGCATTTATTTATAGTTTTAGGATTTTTGTGGCTCATGTCATGGAATTCCTATGCGAACCCATGAACAAAGCGTGGCATGTAATTTTGACATGTTATGGCTTATCACGAAATTCACAATGGAACCCGTGCATATAGCATATATCATGATTTTGGCATATTTTATATGTATTATATTTTTATTTACTCATCTTGGCTTGTATCCATTTTAGAAGACCAAACCCAAGAGAGAGTGACATGATCTTTGATCCGAACCGTGATGGCCGAAACGAAAGATAATATGATAAGAACATGAATATATTCCTCGATCCGTACCACATGGCCGGAATCGAAGGTTATAACATTGACAAAGTATGGTATTCCTTGATCCGTACCGAATGGCCGGAACAAGGACATGAATATGGTGAATAGTTTCCTTGATCCAAACTAAATGGCAGGACCATATATAGGATATAATTTATGGGGCTATTTCTTGATTCGAACCATGTGGCCGAATCGAAGAACATTATATGGAGAAGATGAATGTATTCCTTGATCCGAACCAAATGGCCTGAACGAAGGACGTGATCTTATGAATATGGTGGATATTTTCCTTGATCCGAACCAAAGGGCCAGACCATGGGATATAATTTATGGAGATATTTCTTGATCCGAACCATGTGGCCGAAACGAAGAACATTATATGGAAAAGATGAATGTATTCCTTGATCCGAACCAAAGGGCCGGAACGAAGGGCATGATCTTATGGAGAAGATAAATATTGGAGAAGAAAAGGAGGCTCCTTGATTCGAACCAAAACGGCCGAACCTAAGGGCAAAAGAATGGCATTGTTTCTTACCTTCTCACCTCTTTGGAGCACCGAAGTGTCTTCTTGCTTCCTTTCTTCTTCCTCTCTCTCACGTTTTATGCGACCTTACCAAGAGAGGAACATGAGCAGGGATGGACTGCTGTATGACCAGGCTGAAGTATGTGCACACGTCTATGCGCAGCGTGCTGTGGCGAAAGGTATGGTGATGGAGGCTGACGAATGAGCGATCGATCGGGTGGATGAATGAATGATCGATTTTCTGATTGTAGCGTTGTGTGCTCATATATATAGGCTCTGTCAGCCAGGGTGTTCGAGAGACGAAGCGTGCACGTTCTAGCGATCGTGGGTAGAGACGTGGGAGCGTGGTCAGTTGCAACTTGTGTACGCTCCAAGCTTTCTCGCGTGGACTTAGTCTCTTGGAGATATTTCAAATTCTGGAGCGTTCAATAGGGAACTGCATGCACGTGGGCCATGGGCTGGCTAATTAGCCCATAATTATAATTATTTGTTAATCTTGCTAGCTAATCCATGCATAATCCATGCATGCGCGTAGTTCTCTGGCCACTCATAGTTTATGGACATGGGCCTTGGTTTGAGAAATTTATTAGCACTTACATGCATGTGTATATACGTACGTAAACAGTATGGTCTACGCAATCATAGGATTTAGCTACCGTGTGTAAACCCCTTTAATTTCGAAATATCTTTTCCATATAATTTGTCCTTTATTTTATTACGGTGTGACCCTATTTCATAATCGCCATTTATTTTATTTTGCGACAAATTTGGTGTCAACATGTAGAGATCACCCTTAGTGTCATTCTTCACTGGAATGAATTTTTTTATCGACTAGTCACTTGTAGCTTAGTTCTGTTTGCTTGTGCTCTACATAATGTTTTCAAGGATAGTTAAACTTTCTGTTGTAATTGGTTAGCTTAATTTTCCTGCTCGTGATGTGCAACATTCCAGTTTCGAACTCTTCTGTTGGAAACCAAGTGCACTAGAGGAAGGTGAGGGGGAGAAGCAGACGGCTAGGGATTTTCGCTGCCCATGTCGCCCTAGGAGCAACATGCGAGACTCTCTGGTAACCCTCGGTAGCTAGCTATCAAATATATATATGCAGAATTTGCATCCAGATTAGATTTTAAAAAAAACATGGAAGCATTTTTCTGGGCCTTGCTTGAGCGAGGTGGTTCAGCCTCTGTACTACAGAAACTGTATACAACACTCTCTGTCCCGTACTCCCATTCCATTTCCACCGCCGCCGCCGGAATCCACCGGGCCACGCTGCCGGCGGCCGCCGTCCACAGAGCCGCCTCTCCTCCCGTGCTCAGATCTGTCGACTCCTCCGCCCGATCCTCCGCACCTCCCTAGCCCCAAGCTCTCTCCCTCCACCTACATTGGTGCTCCATGAGTTGAAGCAAACCCTAGTATCCCCTTTCACCGGAAAATGGAAGCGGGCGGCCCTGGTGCAGAGATGAAGAGAGTGAGAGTGGGTGAGGATGAAGGAGGCGGCGCCGACCGCATCAGCGACCTCCCCGACGCCGTCCTTGGCGAGATCATCTCCCTCCTCCCCGCCAAGGAAGGCGCTCGGACCCGAATCCTCGCGTCCCGGTGGCGCCACCTCTGGCGCTCCGCCCCTCTCAACCTCGACTGCCGCGACCTCGCTCCCCCTTACCATGGTTACCTCGTTGGCGTCGTTTCAGGCATCCTTTCCTCCCACCAAGGCCCCGGCCGCTGCTTCCGCATCCCCGGCGGATATAAGCCCTACAAAGCGGCTACCGTGGACTCCTGGCTTCAGTCCCCCGCCGTCGACAACCTCCAGGAGCTCTGTTTATTTTACCCAGAAGATGATTATCGGCCGCTTCCTTTGCCGGCGTCCTGTCTCCGCTTCTCGACCACCCTCCATGTCGCCACCATCGGACATTGCCAACTCCTTGACAGCACTGTCCAAGGGGTTCAGTTCCCCCAACTTAAGCAGCTCACGCTTACAATGGTCGGAATCTCAGAATGTTCGCTGGACCACTTGATTGCCGGGTGCGCCGCTCTTGAATGCTTGCTGGTTGAAGGCTGCTCCGGCTTTCGTCGCTTCAGGATCAGTTCCGTTAGCCTTAGAAGCGTCGGCGTGCGTGCTGATGCTTGGTCCAGGGATGAGATCGAGTTTGGGGAACTTATCATCGAGCATGCCCCTGCTCTTGAGAGGTTGCTCCATCTTGATCACAGTACTGCTCTGCATGTATCGATACTCTTTGCACCTAAACTAGAGGCCTTGCGCTGCCTTGTAACCCCCTCCGCTAAAATCTCGTTTGGCTCTCTGGTTATTCAGGTAACTAAGATATTTCTACTACTGATCTGATCTGTAGGAGGCTTCTTACGTGCAGAAAAATCACATATATTGGGCATTCACAGATAGCCTAATTGTTTGCGTTTGTGCTTGATATAGGGATTGCACATTGATAGCCTAACGACGGTGGTGCGCTCTATCAAGATTTTAGCTGTGGCTATAAAAATTCTTAGTCTGGATACAATTATTGACTTGATGAGATGCTTTCCGTGCTTGGAGACGTTGTACTGTTTCTTCGATGTGGTAATTTTGTTCATTTTTCGTTTCATTTGTATCTACTCATGTTCTGGAGTGGTTTTTTACTCTTTCTTAATGTTCTTTTCAGTCATCCAAATCAAATCCAAATTTGTGGCAACATAAACACAAGAACCTGATCAAAGGTCTTGACATCCGTTTGAAGAAAATAGTGCTTGGAAAATATTGGGGCATCAAGTCGCAAGTTAGCTTTGTTACATTCTTTGTATTGAACGCAAGGTTGCTAAAGTCGATGACAATTTGCATCTCAGAACGGGTAACAGACCATGAGGAGTTCTTGGCAGAACAACCCAAGAAGCTTCAGCTAGAGAAAAGGCTTTCCAGAGAAGCTCAGTTTCATTTTACAACTAAGAAATGTTTGGATTTAACTGATCCATTCGCAAGTTGATGTTCAGTCATGGTTTGGTTTGTTTCGGAGCTATTCTGAACCTCAGCGGATCTCATTTTGTGCCTGTCCAAACTTGATTAGCTCTCATGTTTGGAGTATTCTTAAGCTTGGAAGCAAGTTATTTAGTGCTAATATTAGTTCGTGATGTGCTATGTGACACTTAAACAAGTTAGTATTGTAGGATTCCCTATTATCTAATTCCACTACCGGGTACCTGGACGCAGACAGGCTATCTGTGTGGTTGGGTAGTTCTGGTGTTCTTGTTCTTACCATGATATAACGCTATCTCTGTGGACGGTTTAGTTTTATGATTTACATTGACTACCAATTGTTATTTTTATGTTCAGAGGATGAAAATAACTTTGTTGGTGTGAATCATCCACTGGGCCATCACTTAAAATGGTTCCATGCATTTTCTGCAGTGTCATACTTCTGTGTTCAGAGCTTTTGAGTTTATTTTTTCCCACAGCTGAAACAGTGCTGCTGCTTCTTGAAATACATCCGGAAGCACAAGAAATTTATGGTACCGGTTGAAGGATTAATCAACAGTAGTAGCAATTATTGATATAGTTCGTATGATAGTTTCTTAGAAGTTGATATTATATCATAGGCTGGTAAGAAAGGTTGTTTTTATCTTGGAACCATGTAACACTTGGACAACCTATCAGTACCGTTTGGTTTATTGTATTCTATTATATGGGACAACACCAGAATTTGTACAGGAAGCAGAGATCATTGCATAGTCCTGGGGGAAGTTTGAGGACCAAGCAACACTGATACACTGATAGCTACAGTCCACTGGAGCTTCACTAGAATGATTGGAGAGATCACCTCCAGTGTCATACTCCCTCCATTCCAATAAGTAAGGTGTCCTCGTTTTATGTGTTTTTTCTTTGACCAAGAATTGCTCTAAATATGTAAAGACTATTAGTATACAATTAGCATCATTAGAAAGTGTTTTTCAAGATGAATCCAACGATACTACAGTGTTGCACTGAGCCATTTCCACCGCGGTTCGACACTGGTATTGTGGTGTGCCCACCACCGCAGGGGTTTCCCGGAAGATCTAGGCTCGCGGAAGGCTCATAGTCTTAGTATAGTCTGGTTAGGTCTAGCTTGCGCACAGGTGGCGTGTGTGTGGTGTTGTGTGTGTGTGGAGTGCGTTGTGCGTGAGTTCAGATACTACAGATGTACTAAGTCTTGGAAATCTCAAAAAAAAAAAGATACTAATTATGTAGAATATGATCAAGAAATGTTTGCTCAAATTTTTCGGTCAAAATTTGTCTTGAAAAGCGCGTGCGCCTTATTCATTGAAACGGAGGTAGTAATGTCATTCCTCACTAGATTTTTCTATCTCCTAGTCACTTGTAGATTAGTTCTGTTTCCTTGTGATCTGCATCATGTTGTCTAGGATACTTGAACTTTCTGTTGTAATTGGGTAGCTTAGTTTCCTGCTCATGATGCGCAACACTGCATTTTCCAACTCTTCTGTTGAAAACCAAGTGCGCTAGGGGAAGGTAAGGGGGAGAAGCAGGGGACTAGGGATTTTCGCTGCCCATGTCGCAACATGCGAGACTCTCTGGTAAACCTCGGTAGCTAGCTATCAAATATATGCAGAATTGGCAGCCATATTAGATTAGCCACTCAAATTAATTAGCTTCTGCGCCATCCCATGAAATTTAGATGCCACCAAGTTCAGACTGTGCACACTATCTGATTCCTCCTTTGAACTCTTGAAACCTAAATATTTGTATGAATTGACCAGAATTGCCTTCTCGGGCAACCCTGTTGATCTACTGAACCGCGAAGGCTCTTATAATTTTGTACACTTGAGGGGAAGGCTAGTTTCTGAGGTCTCTCGTCAATATGACTGGCCATTGTACAAAGGAGATGATAGAAACAAGATAAGTCCATTCTATATGGAAGTAACTTTAATGGTTGGAAGATTGTTAAACTTAGTACCACTGAAATCTGCACAACACGTGAGAGTTTCTGAGGTCTCTCATTAGACATAGTCAATCAGTTTTGATAAATGGTAGCTAGCCTAGACAGCACAGGAGTAAAGGCGGTCCATAGAAAGGCAAGAGCTGCTTGCTTATTTCCTGTAGTAAAAACAACCGCTACAGTAAAACCTGAATTTGTAGGCGAGAACATCAAACACTAGCTGATCGTGCAGCAACGGAATATGCTATTCATATACTTATTTCTTGGATGTCCAAGACACGCTGGGAACTGATTTCTTCGTATGGTAGAAGCAAAGAGAGCTGCCGACCAATGTGGAAAGTGTGGTATTGTATCGTTTAAGACATGTGGCATAGTCATATTCTTGATACCTTCCATTCCTAATTAACTAGAGATGTGTATAGCTGAGCAATAAACAAGATGATAGATTCATAGAGTCAAATATATATGTGTAAGTATATATGCTAGATCACTTCTCTAGCTAGACATGTAGTTCAACGGAGAAGGAAGGGAAATGTTGTCTATATATATGCAATCAAACTGAAAGTGGTTGGTGAGAGACCAAAACTCATCAATTTGAGTTGCATACTGAGAACTGTTTGGATTTATGGCGAACGGCAAAACATAAATATAAATGGATGTTTAATTCCTACTCCATCCGTATCAAAATATAAATATAATTAAGTCTTTCAACCAACTTTACACACATGTATCTAAACATATTTTAGTGCAAAATTCATGTGAAGCTTGCACTAAAACATGTCTAGATAAATGTGTGTGTAAAGTTGGTGTAAAGAGTTATATTTTTATACGGAGGGAGTAGTTGTTAAGTGGGTCTCGCAAGAGATGATACGAGTTTAAACACGCGTAACAATTGATCACCGGATCGAGCGGAAATGGCAGGACGAGGAGAGATATGGTGAAGGACTCAAACAACAATATGCGGATTTATTACGGATTGTCTTGAAACCGATGAAGGTGGTTGGAGGGAGATGATCAAAACTCATCAATTAAGAATAATCACGATAGAAGAGAGTTGAGATGGCATGTTACAGATGAAAATAGTGGTTGTTGATTGAACATTGAAATCCCAATATTTGAGAACAAGATCGGTTGTGTCAAAAAAATGTGTGTATAATGAAATTTATAAATTTTGGGTCAATGATAGGCTCATTTTTATATAGTGCATATAAAAGCAACATTCTGCAACAAATATTTCATTTGTACGCATTTGATTTGTTAGTTACACTGTTGTAAGTTTTTTGGACAATGACGTGGTCTTCAAGATACAATCACAACCCTAAATATCAATTTGATGTTTTACATGCTAGTAAGTTTTTTTTTGATACGTGATCAAACTTAGAAATGTTTGACTGACGATACAAATCTAAAATTACTCACTTTTTAAATCAGAAGCAGTAATGGAAAGGAGGATAGCATGCATTTCATTGCAATTCTCTGTCATTCTTCTCGGTCAACTCCTAGGATGACGACCTCGCTTTTATTGAGTTTATTTCAAGGCCCGACATGCTCTCGAAGAATAGAAGAACTACAAATTGTCTATACAAATGTTATCGGGTTCCATCATTGTATCCCCCCCCCCCCCCCCCCCCCCCCCCCCCCCCCCCCCCCCCCCCCCCCCCCCCCCCCCCGCACATGGGGTATAAGGTTAGAAAGTAGTCCTCAGATGTGTCCCTTCCCCCTTGTCTTATTGTAGAATCGTGGCAACTCGAACATGATTCAGGAGAGCAGGTCCCCTTGCCGTACGCCCCTAGCATTGCGGAAATACGACCCCATTTCCCCGTTAATGTTGATTGCGGTTTGGCCTCCCGAGACCAATTGCATTACGCGATGGACCATCCCTAGTTCAAAGCATTTTCTAATTAAAACCATTTGGATGAACTCCTAGTTTCTTCATCCGGTCGTATTCCTTTTCAAAGTCAAGTTTAAGAAAGATGGCCTTCATCTTCTTGCACTTCACCTTGTGGACAACCTCTTGTAAAGCTAGCACACCCTTGTGCAAACATCTACACTTGATGAAAGCCGAATGACTGCAAAATGGGAGCTAAGCGAGAAGTATATGCTTCCGAAACAAACTTGAAATTCACATTTATTAATGCAATGGGCCTAAACAACTTAACTGAATCCCCCCATGAAACCCTAGGGATAAGGGAGAGGACGTGAAAGTTAAACCTAAACACATTCACATAACTGGTATATATGATCTTGGAGCTGCGAAAATCTAAAATGGAGTCGGGGCTGTATGATGCTTGTTTTTTCAAAAATTCAAAATCGACATTATGAAGTTTCCAAAAATCGAGAAAATATTCTCGGATGTAGATATTGTTGAGATATACAATCGTGCAAGTTTTAACTCAAAATTTGTTGTATTTTGAGCAACACGAAAAACACAGACGGGTGGATATTGGTGGTGAGCAATACACAGTTTCAAAATTTTCCCCGATTTGTCTTTTTATACAGCCCAAAAATACAACCAATTTTGAGTTATATCCTTGCACGCTCCACACTATCTATATCTGTGATTTTTCCGTGACTTTTAAAACTCAGAGTGTCATTTTTATTATGTTTTAAAATCCACTCTCGATGGAGTTGTTGCTTCTCACTAATCAGACCATTCTACGAGATCAGAGGGTGGATCATGCACTTGTTTCTCTTCTTGCCACACGAAAGAAACTCGACGCAAGTCATTCTCGATTGCGGCCACCACAGCCGTCGATCTAGCAGGATTTTCAGCGCTCACTTTCTTCGTATGGAAAGGAAAAATTTCGGTGAGGCTCCGGGCCTCCGGTGCTGCGCATGCGGACGGTCACCGACTGCCGCATATACATTTTCCTTTGCTTTTTCTTTGCGTGGGCACTCACGAGTGGATAGATAGATGAGATTCCTCTTTCACAGAGTGGTGGGCCCACCTATGCGGCGATTCGATGCCATCGCTGACAGAAGCCGACACAAGCAACATGCATATGTGAGTCCACCTCGTTGATTCTCTTTCCGCGCCGGAAGAATCTCTCTAGATGCCTGCCTTCCTTTGTTTTTCTTTTTGACAATTGACAGGCCAAATGTTCCTTAAATTAGCAGTAATTTTTACGCCCGCGTAAGATGGAAAAACCACCTATTTTCAGAGAAATATGCGTACGGTTTCATCCAATTCAGATATTTGTTCAATTATCAAAAAAGTTGAACTCATAATAAAAACTACTATGTCTAGAACGGCATCGTGCTTTTGTGACACCCATAAAAACGAAAACAAGGTATCCTAGCCGTTAACCTCTATCATGATCTGCGGTCCTCTCTCTGGGCAGGTCCAACCAGTGTACAGCTTAGCTTTATGCTCTCCACAAAGGAAAAAAAAACATTGCTTCTACGCAATTATTTGTCAATGTTCTGCCCTATTTCTTTAAGACTTCATGCCGATTAACTAAGGAAAAGGAAATAGGATAGGCTTAAGCACAATCCATTGACTTAACTAGTAATGGGGTGGGTGGTGCCTTGTCACAGTCTCGTGAGAGGAATCTTGAGTAAGGCCCAGTTCTTTTGAGCTTAGGCTTATGCATAAGCCACCCAGAGGAGAGCTGTCCAGATAAGCAGCTGTGGATTTAAGCCACCCAGAAATTGCAGTCCAGTTCTTTTGGGCTTTCCCTGTCCTGGCTTATTTTCTGAGTTGTATGATGAAAAGTCTGTAACGCCCTTTTAATAGATATTTTCAGTTCCTTAATGCTATTTTGGCATGTATGATCACAATATAATATATCAAACATCATATTAATTGATAAATACGAAAATAAAATAGGATTCATTGTTAGTTCATTACAACTCGAATACAAGGAAGGGCATGCAAATGTTTTTGTTCCTAGAAAATATACAAATATACTCGAATAATTCTAAGGAAACACACTCATAGCAATATCATTACGGATCCCTTTCATGTAAGTACCATTATCTTCGGGTGGAGCACTAGGATATGAAGCACTCTCCGAATGAACATATCCTCCACCATCAAACATGTCAAAATGTTGATCACGTAGGTTGCTATCACGAATGTAGTTGTGTAGACACATGCAAGCGGTAATTATCATCTTTTGTCGCTCAGGTGGTCGACGAGGTATGCCTTGCATTATTCGAAATTTCATTTTGAGACAACCAAATCCTCGTTCGACTGCGTTTCGCCCTGATGAATGACGATAGTTGAATGTCTCTTCTCTTCCCCTTGGAGGATGATGTTGGAAGTCCGGTACATGATATCGAGTAGTTTTGTATGGCGCTAGATATCCTGCTGTGTTCGGGTATCCCGAATCAACAAGATAGTATTTACCTGCGATTGATTGAGTGTCTTCCATGTGCTATACTCTTTTTTTAGTGTCTCCCACCTATTCTTGAATTTCTTTTTGTCATACTTTCTCTTAGTGCGTTCATTGAAACTCTTTATCAAATTGTCATAGCCATTTTTGTTCAGATGACATTCATTACGGTTTCTCTTTAATACTTCCTCTATGCACACATCCAGAAATACTTCAGCTGCAAATGAATCCCACACAGCCTTCTCTTTATTCCCAGATTTGGCTTTCTCCATCTAGTGAGTATGTGTGTAACAACATTGTTCAATATAAGGTGCTGACCACTTATAAAAAACATACGAATTGAGATGCACAAGATTTGACATGCTATTTATCTATGAAACCAGAGATACATGAACTAGCTTGAACATGAACAAGGAATTGAGGTGCTGGCCACATATAAAACACATGGAATCACAAGATTTGACATGATATTCATCTTCCGCAGGCTATACTAGACAGCAACAAATCGACATCAGTAGTACACAGAGATACATGAGCTATCAGTACTACTCTGTATCCACCTCCTCCAAACATCGTTCAGTAGTACACAGCAAGGAAATACACATCAGAGAGTTGAAGCGGGGGGAGCAGAGCAGTACCTTGAGTTCAAGCGGGCTGGAGTTGAGGTCGGTGGCGGCGGGCTGGAGTTGAGGTCGGCCTGTGGAGCGCGGAGGCGGACCGCCGTCAGATGGCCGCCGCAGCTAGGCTGGCCGACGAGATGGGGCGTCGCGGCCTCGCGAGCTATCCTCCCTCCATGGCACGGGGGCGGCTCGGGAGGGGAGAGGGTAGAGGCTACAGGCGGCGGCGACAGGCGGCGGGGCTGGCGCCGGAGACGCTCCCGTCGGGTTCCAGGTCGACTCCAGCCGGGGCGGGGAGAGGCTCGGGGGCGACGAGATGCTGGGAGGCGGGGCGACGGCGGCGGGCGGAGGCGGGGAGAGGCGAACGGCGGGCGGAGGCGGCGAGGGCAGCCGGCGGGCGGCGGCGGCAGAGGAACCCTAGGTTCGCTGCTCGTTTCGTCCGTGCGTGCGCTCGGTTCGCTCGCTCGGTTCGCTTCTGCGGCAGAGAAAAAGAGAAAGGAAAAGAAAACTGGCCGCTCCGCTCGCCCGTGCGCGGTGGCAATCCATGTAAATTCGTCGTCGGACAGGGGCAACGCCAGATAACGTTTCGATTCACTCGCGGGGAAGCCAGCGGCGGTGGCGGGAAGGAGGGGTACCCCAGCTTATCTCCAATATGAAGAAATCGGAGAAGCTGGCTGCCCCAGGAAGCTGCTAAAAATCCAGTTCTTTTGGGCTTTTGCTTATTTTCATCTAGAAGCTGTCCATAAGCCCCAAAAGAACTGGGCCTAAGTGCCCCATGGCAACACCCTCTCACCACAGAAAGATATATTATTTAGACTGCACCTCCAAGCTTCTATGGCCCAACCACAATGAACGGATTAGAGTTTGCAGGTCTCACCTCATCCCCACTAATAAATTAGGTTCAAGATAAGATAGCATATATAATTAAGAGTCTCTAGCATAATGTTCTTTGTACGGAATCGTAATCTCTCGTGTGAATAATTCAACTCAATCGAGAGAGAAAGACGACAAGTCAACCGTAGTACGAGTTTTTGGACTAAAATTCAGGGATCTCAAAGATTCTCCTGGCCTCTAAAATTGATCTGGTTTTTTCCTTGTGGCTCTTGTGGCTTGGGAGGGCCAAATTGGCTAATTAGTAGTAATCAATTGCAAGCAACATGTTCAGCTTGCACATATGCTGTCTGAACAAAACATGAATAGTGGTTTGCCAAAAATAAAGTTCTTGTATAACCTAATACGGAGCTTATAAGTAAAAAAATAACATGTTCATGAAACTTGATATCTTCTTGACACCTCGACAACATATATAAGACAATACTCCACTTTCATTACATGCATCTTACCATAAGTGACACGAAGAAAATGTGTTCTAGCAAAAGAAAAACATATTGACTTCTTTTACTACGGGCGGTACACATGAAAACTAAATTCCACTTGTAACTAGGCTGTTATTACCTGCAAAAAAACTAGACTGTTACTGGAACCTAAAAGAGTTGCATCTAGTGCTGGGTAAGGTGGCCAAGCTTTTAGGGGACATCTAAAGTGGTATGAAAGGGCACTTACCATGCATGACATTGACAAACACCATCATATAGCTAGTGGCCTATGCTTGCAACCACATTTGACTTGGAGATACGATAAGGATCTCGATAGGTGAAGGCCCTTTACCGATAATTAATGTAGATCTAATAGTACCTCCTTTTAATTAGGTACTCCCTCCGTGTCAAAATATAAGGCGTGCTATTTTTTAGGTGGTCTTTGATGCTCAACTTTGACCACCAATATATAGCAAAATATATTGGATTGGAATGTATATATGGCACCGTTGAATTCGTCTTGCAGAATTCTTTAATTTTATATATCTTTATAATAATTTTGGGTACATATTATAAGTATAAATAATGGTCAAAGTTACATAACGTTGACCAGCGAAATTAAAGGGCACCTTATATTTTGAGACAGAGGGAGTACAACACAATATTGCCACAACTTCGACCATCTTTTTACAAAATTAGTCTTTTTCCTATGTTTAATTGCTTTGACTAATTCAGCTCGCCAAACTTTGGCACGGTGACCACGTATAACTTGCACTTCAAGTTTTGGCTCGTAGATGCTGATCATTTTCATTTGGTGGATGTCAAACTTTGCGGCAATATGTTTGCTCTTGTGCCACCTTTCCCTACATCCAAATCCTGGATAGTTTCTTAGAGTGTAGGCATTACCAAAAACTTGACACGGGAGAAGGTTTCACATCCTTCGAGCATTTTCAAGGATGTGATATGTTTTCTTTCGAGAAATACACATGGGGTCGATCAAATCTGGTATATACTATATAAGATACACCTAACAATGTGGCAAAGCAAGTGACAGTGTAATCTCATCTTATCTTAGATTCTTGCTTTGGTCCCCTTCAACTTCAAGGGAAGGCAAGGGAATGGAATCTCACCCTGGCCTTATCGCCAAAAGAAAGAATGTGATGGATGAATGTTTGCACCGCTAGCTGAATCAAGTGCGAAATTCACGCGTGCCCCGCCTAGGGCAGCCCCTCGATCTCTTTCCACCAAAAGCCACGGCTCTTCTAAAGGGTGGCAGCATCATGCATTATCTTGCACGTACTGGCCCATCAACAATGGACTCCAGCACTACTTATCCATGGGTGATCCATCCATCTACAGAGGGAGATACAGATCGGCACCCGGGAGCATGCCCTGGTGGATTCTCAATAGCATAAGGAAATTGATGTTTTAATCTAAAAAGAAAAACTGACGTTCTTGTATAAATCTCCATGCATGTGTATTGTGTGCACATGCAAAAAGGTATTAATGATATTGTATTGTTTAGCTGGGGTGCAAAATCGCTGCCCCCATAGAGAGACATAGAAGTTGTTGATTAATATATGACCGTGTATCAATAAGTTTCTCCTACACATATTATTTCTGAAATGTCGGTCAAGATCACTTTTACCTCAACCAGCGATAAGTAGACATCTTAATTGCTAGCATTTGGTCAGGCAGTTGATGGATGGCAATTTTTCGCAAGAGAATTATGTATTCATACGAAAATTACATATTTCTAGAGCTTTTGGTAGAATCTATGAATTCCTAGTACATGAAGGATAATAGCAGATTCTTTCAGATATATATTTAGAACATCACTCTACAAATTTCATGGAACTGTCGCAATGCTGTCATTTTATAACATGGTTTCTCATTCTTTTGCAGGCTATTACAGGATTACTCGCTGGATCCCGTTTGTTTTCTTTTTTTCAATTGTACGGAACACAGATATGCCATGACTCTCGGTGCGGCCACTTGGATATGGTAGCGTGAAATATGTTCGACCATCTAGCAATATGATTTGTTTATCATATGACATGTAATCTTTGGTGTGTTTGGTTGAGGTTTGTATCTGAAATAATTCCTTGTAGAATTATTCATAGGACTTCGTAATTAGGAAGGTAGCGTGCATCAATCGATAATCGATGGAGAGGGAATGGTTTTCTCCTTTAAAAAAAAGAAAATAATGACACCTGCCGTGTATTAGGGGTTTGGTTTGAAATGTGTATGATCAGAGTGTAGCAAAAATCATGATGAAAAGGTGGCATGGAAATCTTGCCATGATCATACGTGTCTCTCTTTGTATGATTTTCGCTTGAATTGTTCGCGATGTACTGTAGTGCTTTTTCGCGGAGTTATTGATTTTTGACCAACAAAATATCTAGTGAGATTGACATACCAGGCTCGGTTCATTATCGTGCTAAGTGAAGTCCTGCCAGAATGTTTGTGACTTGGTACAATCTACGAGTAATATTCTTAAAGCAATCCTAAAGCCATCACTAATTAATTTTATTGGACGAGCACATAGAATGGTCACTTATATGCATTGAATGGGCATGAACTTTTTTCTTTTGAGAAACACAGTACAACGCAGACGCTCACATACACCCGCATACACTCACCCCTATGAATACACACTCACACCCTACCCCTATGAGCATCTCCGAAAGACTGAGCCGGCGGTTGGATCTTGAGATTGACGAAGTCACCACGAGGGCCTCGCTGTCGACGGGAACGTCGCCTCCCACTGAAGAATATTCCGCCTAAATGAGAAACACCAGCGTCAAACCTGACGTTTGAACTCTGGTGGGTTGGAGGTACAACCACCCTCCTAACCATCTTGCTACAGACAAGTTCTCCGAATGGGCATGAACTTGGTTATATAGTAGTGCCGCCTATGTATTAAGCTAAGCAACAATTAACAACAGCCGCCCCCTCGTCATGATCCGGCAATTTATTATTACATTGACGCCCTTGACCAGTCGTGGACGGTGTGCAATAAGCTTTGTTATCATACCAAGATGATATATTATGTCACCCACGATAATTACCTCAGCCTATATATTTTGCCGACAAATTTGGCACATACATGAATGCGACACATTTTTTAGTTCAATTTGAATCTGCATTTTGTGAACAATTGATAATCATCGTCTCATATCCTCTCCATCCTCCTTGATTACTCTCATCATGGTAGGATAATATGATATTCCTGTTCAGTATATATGATACCAAAATTACGTGTCATGTCGACAACACACCATGGAGTGAGTGCACCGACTGAACCTCTTGAGATTCCTTGGTACGACGAGCTGTCCATCGATGAGTAGTACCAAAGCAAAGGATCCAGATCCAGAGTATCCCATATACTTGCGTCCAAAGGCATCTGAGATGTGGGGGGCACCGTCAGAATCTCCACGGATACACACCCCTTCGACCCTTCCCCTCGCTACAGTAGTAGCAGAGGCGATTTCTTGGTCCTCTCCCGCAAATCCACTGTGCGCGGCGGCGATCCGCGGGATTGCCTCGTCTCCGGCGGCTGCTCCGGCAGCGGGAGGCGGGGGAATCCCCGGATCTCGTCTTGTATATAGTATGGTTGGTAGGAGGCCTAGCCGGCGGCGCCTGGAGGTGGAGGTGCGGTCGGTGGTGGTTTTGGCGGCGGCGTGCTTCCTCTCTGTTGCAGGTGTCCTCCGGAGGCCGCGACGGCGCGCTCGTCTAGCTGGAGCTCGCGGATCTACGGATCCCTCGAGGTTCCAGGCCCCTGCGCCCAGATGGCGGGTCGGCGCCGCGAATCTGGTGCGCCGGGTTTTTGGTCCCTGAGCTGTTTCGCCGCTGCGTCGCCGCTTGCTCCGGCGGTGGTGCAGAGCTCGGGTGGCGGTGTGGTGGAGCTAGAAGCGTGGGAGTGTGCAGGAACAGAGCTCTCCCTCGTCGACGATCTTGGTGGGCTGGCGGAAGTTGGACGGAGCTGCCTTCTTCGTCTCCGGCGCGAGGCGTTGGTGGTGGCCTGGCGGAGGCTCAGCGCCGATGCTCTTTCAGCGGTTAGATTCCGGCGAGTTCGTCTGCGTCGGATGGATCTTGCGGCTCTACAACTGGTTTGGCTGAGCTTCTCCCTCGGGTGTGTGGTGTGCGTGGTGGTGCTAGGATCGCCGGGTGTGGAGTGTTGTGTTCTTGTGTTCGTGCGTGAGTGTTCTTCAGTTTCTTGATCCTGTACACGGCTCCCTTTCAAAAAAAAAAAGAATCTCCACGGATCCAAACCAATCATGCACTGCGAATTAAGCCGGTGCATGCCGCATGCATGCGTGTCTTTTACTCTGCCCTTTCGGGCGGCCTAGAGTCGTCCTGCGCAACACTAATTTGCATTTTGAGCTCGAGTTTCGTTGGATAATAATCTCCTGCATTCGTGGAAAATCTGAAGAAACATCCCATTTGTTTCGGTCATCGATGGATAGGACGTTCCTAATTTCATCGATGAAACGATTTCGAACTTTTTACTTAAAATCTTGGCTGCTAGATCAGTTCACGATTTGCGTGAGTGGATTTCGGAACCAGGTGCACCAAAATCAACTTTTAAACTGTAGCAAAAAAGATTACTTCGTCGCAAGTTTCTGAAACTTAAACCGTAAAATTCTCATTTCATAAATATAAACCAACCATATATACTATTATGTTACAAAAACTTACATCGGTAGGTTTTGATTAAATATATGTGGGAGTGATTTTTCAAGACTTTGCAAAAATTACAAATAGTTTGTTTTCAAAGATATGAAAAAAATATATATTCTTATTTTTTTGTTTTCATGGATCACTTTATGAAACTGGATTAGCTATCCGTACTACTACCTCCGTTTTATAGTAAGTGTCACAGTCTTAAAAAAATATCTCATGGTGTATCCAAAGGTACAATTTTGGTATTTGAACGTTAATGTATTTTCTAGAAAAAATAATCAGACTTCACTTAACTTTTGAAATAAATACTATATAATACTCCCTCCGTTTTTGTTTTCTAACGTAAGATGTTTTAGGTGAGCGCTAGAATCAATTTTGGGATTGCAATGTGGCAAAGCCGATCATCGTCGCTCGTCGGCACCAAACACCCGCATAGATATTCGGTGAGCACGAGAAGAATCTTCGTGGTGGTTTGCCGGCCCTAAAAACAGAGAAATCGGTGTAGCTCGAGAAACGTGACGTTAGCTGGTCTCGTTCCAAACTAGAGACTAGAGTGAAAGAGAGAGGACGAGAGAATCTTTCCCCTTGCCGTGACCTCGCAGCAATGGCAGAATTAAACGAGATCTTGGGCAATCTCTCTCCATGGGGCCGCTCGTACTTGGAATCCTTATCCCTTGCCCACAAATTCATATACAGAGAAATCATCTTAAGATGGTCCCACATGGCCCTAATCCGCTGCTACGTGGAAGCAAGCCATTGGTCGGACGGAGGAACACATCTGGCGTTCGGTCGTCCCACAAGTCTATGCCTCCAAGGCACTTTTATTTGGTCATAGCTATTATCTCTGTTCTGAATGTAAACTTTTTTGGCAAGCTAAACTAGCTAGCTAAAAGGGCTTACATTGTGTAACAGAGGGAGTAGCCTCGTAAACTCGTAATTAGGCTCGTTCTCGATCTCACGATTTAGGGCTCCTATGCGGATTACCAACGGGGTGCATAGGCACCTGGGTAGTTTTACTTTTGACCTTATAATTAGCCCAAAAAACCAGGGCGTGCACCCCTATAATCAACGAAGTTCACCCTGGTGAGACAAATCGGCACATCTTAGATAGTGGTGCACCCGGATTGAGTTTGCTCTAGCTCCGCTGTTAATGAATCAGGGTGAGTAGCAGAGAAAATTGCACACAACACCATGGTTTGGTGCCATTGTTGCACAAAACACAAAATCAAAACCTCTTTTGCAGCAAACCCCAGTTTTTGGTGTAATAAGTTGCAGCTAGCACAAAAGATGATTTAGGCTCTTAATATGTATCTAATATGTGGTCTCGTGACACGGTACCATATTTATACAAAGTATACCACAATTATATGATATTTTATATAAAAACATGTCACATGACACTATATCATATTTATATATCGTATACCACAATTATATGACAATTTATATAGAAAATGTTTGTACAAAAATTTGGGCGCCAACATACACCTTTATAAACGGGGCCGTTAACGCGACTATGTTTTTCACATTCTCGCTATAAATTCAGTTGTTAGTTTAGAAAACTAACAACTTCAAATCTGCAATGGGATTTGGGGCAAGAAGGAAAATACGTTTTATTTTGGGCCATACAAAATAACAAAACAATGGCTGTATAAAGTAGTAAAAATCCCCTATTTTGTCCCAAATTTTCTGCGTATGTAGAAAACCTATATATGTATATGTAAAAATATTTGGGAGACAATAGTACAGTTTTATTATTATTTTACTGGCAAATTTTTATGCGTTTTCCTTAAAAAAATCGTAAAATTATGGTACATGGTAAGCAAATACAGTATAGTGTCATGGGACCACATATTAGATCCTATTAAGAGACTAAATTGACTTTTTGGGCTAGCTGCAACATATTACACAAAAAACCGGGGTTTGCTGCAAAAGAGGTTTTGATTCTGTGTTTTGTGCAACAATGGCACCAAACCATGGTGTTGTGTGCAATTTTCTCTGAGTAGCATGATAGAATAGTTTTTTGTGGAGAAAGAATGAAGACAAGTTTGCCCGTCCCCCGGCTCGCTCGGCTCGCCTCACCGGCGGCGCTGCCGTCCGGCGTGGTGGAGAGAGTGGAGCGCGGGCTGTACAGAGTAGAGTAGGGTTTAGATTAGGTTTTCTTCTCTTTCCCGTGTGGAGTTTCGTGGCGGATGCCCGTCTTTCTTCCTTTTGGAGGTGTGCTGCTCCGGCGTTCGAGTACGGCGTCGTGGCTGCTGCGGATCTGATCTCCTTCAAGCTCCCAAGGTGGGAGATGCGTGGATCTGAGTTCGTGGCCATCCTCTTCTTCAAGTACTTCTGGCCTCCAGATCTGGGGCTTCCTTTCCTGTTCCTGGCCGGCCTCGGTGGCGAGGGGGAGGAGGAGAGGGCTGCCTCGATGTGGGAGCGTGGTTGGTTCGTGGCTGCTGCGGGTGGTTCTTGTCGCGGCGGAGGTGGCTGGTTGCTGGGTGGAAGCGGGGAGTTGCTGCTGTGGTCGAGCTCGTTCATTGAGCTTAGGTTCCGCCGCCTGCGGCGGACAGCTTCTGCGGCCGTCTACAATGCGTGGCGGTGGTGTCTTCCGGCGGATCGAGGTACGGCATCTTCGGCGACAAGGCTTCGTCTGGGTTCCTCTGGCCGGCCGAGGTGGCGAGGGGAGGAGCCGGAGAAGCTTGGCGTGCTGTTTTTGGTGCAGGTGTGTCTTGGTGGTGTTCTTCTTCGGTTTCTCTGCCTTGGCCGGCCGTGGTGGCGAGGGAGGCGGTGTCTGCCGGAGTTTGGGTGCTGTGGAGGGTGGGCCTCGTCGGAGCTGGGTCGGCTGGAAGTTCGGCGGTGCTGGGGAGAGGTCTCTGTGGTCGTGGTCGTTCAGCGGGCTCAGATTCCGTCGCGCGGCGGCGGATGGATCATGCGATCGTCTTCTTCATGAGGTGGAGCTTCTTCTCCGGTGGTTCGAGGTACGGCGATGGCGGCTCTGGCTAGGTTTCTCGGGGGGGGGGGGGGGGGGGGGGGGGGGGGAATGAAGACAAGTTTGTGAGACGAGAAAACGCTACTAGCTCGTGGCGGATGCACAGTTCGACGGCGCCTGTCTTTGATTCGACACCTACTAGGCCTGCCTCACCAACTCCTCCACCAGACGAGAATCTCTCTCGGCACGGGAGACACCACGATTCCTTGGCGAATGGCATGGACCACACGGAGGAATAGAGAGACGAACCTCATGGACAAGGGAATCTTCCAGCCACCGTCGTCCTAGTTTCCACACCCCTGAACTCTTCCCGTATTGCAGTACAGTCACAGCTAAAGGTAGAAGAACCCAGCAGAATGTAGTACAACGGGGACGTTTATGTAATGAGAGGTACATCGAAGCGGTGTACCGTAAAAGGGTGGAAAAGATTCCGTTCATGGCCTAGGACAGGAGGCGAGGCGGTATCTGGACGCCTCTTCTGTGTTACGCGACGAAACGCCTATGTCTGCCAACCACATCCACACCGCACCACGCGCACCAGCATCTTCTTTTCTCCGATTCCCACCTATTTACCATCCTGCCCCCTTCCTGCAACCCTCATTAAAGCCAAACAATACCGGCACAAAGAATCCATGTCTAAAGAAAAAAAAAGAATCCATGTCAAACACAATAAAAGGATTAATACTAAAAGACTGCTGCCCTTTTTCGCAATTTTTGAAAACCCTACTTCTTGGTTTCAAAAGAAAACTGTAACTTAGTACAAAAATATATAAACACATTATGTGTGTACGCAAGATATTTCGGAGAAAACTAAATTTGTATTTGGGCTAAGCAAGAAGAGGAATTTCTGACAAATACAACCCAAATTTCCGCTATATTGGGTCCGCAATTTTGTTATTTTTCTATAGCTCGGAATACGATTTTCATCAGAAATTTCCATATACGTAGGGAACGATTGTATGTATCCAGGAAAAAGATATAATTTTCTACGACACAAATTTTATATATGTTTAAAAAATTGCACAAGGCTCACTAGTGCCCCGGTGCACCAAGTGCGTGTTCACAACTATCACAATCTCTTTTTCAGAACGCCGTGCGAAATTTTCACTAAAGCGTTGCTCACTGGAGCTAACTTAGCGTTGGGAAAATATCCGCTGAAAACCATAAAAAATATGTTTAGAAGTTAAAACTATAATTGTTTAGGAGTTACGGAAATGACAAATGGAGCAATGAAGAGAAGCAAATAAATAATAGTTCTAGATGATACTATTGATTGCCTAATTCCTAAATTTTACCTCCTAAAAAATTTCGCGTTTCAAATTGCAAATTTATATGCATATATAACTCTACCTTTTCCAACAGAATGCTTTTTATTGAGAAGTTTTTAAACTTTTAAACATGATTTTCACCGTTTCCACTAAAATTTGGTTTTTTTTTCGAGAGTACGCAATTGCGTACCTTATTTTTATAGAAGGCAGAGGTTTGATTACAAGAAAGTGACAGTCCGTTGCGCACAACACTGTCACACACTCCCGACCTACCAACTACACACAAGGAAGAACTTGTCCTAAGCTTATCAACATCGCCGCGTCTCGACCGCCGTTGGTCACCTCCAAAGATCAACATCTCCAAGAGAACTCCCCTCGTCGACGCACCATCCACAAAAGAGGAGTGGACGGCGGGATTTGGTCGGTTCTGAGGAAGGCGCCATCTTGGACTCACCGACGACGACGTACATTGCGCCTCTGCAGATCAAACTTGGACTGCGACGATCACGGATAAAGCGCAACATAGACCTCCAAGCTGTGTCTCCAGACGCGACGCTCCCAGCGGAGGAGCGACGTCGAGGACGCCGCCATCGCGTCGATCCAACTCTGAATCTAGGCTTTCGCCCGGAGACAAACACCAACACCAATAGAGAGCGAGGGATATGCCGACACACCTCGACGACGCCTCCAAGGAGGTGAACGACACCCGCGGGCGCCGTCGCGCCGGCCCGACAGAACCGGGCAGGACTTTCATCCATAACGTCGCCCATCACCACGCCTCAAGGGTTAGGACAGCAGCGTCCATATAGCCTCGCACCGCCGCCACCGCAGCTCTGGCCGTCGTAGTTGCCGTGGTTCCCCATCACCCCGCACGGCTGAGAGACGAGCTCCATCTTCCACCTCCAACCCGGACAGGATCAGCAGCCTCCGAGTACCTCGGCGCCGACCGAGACCGCCTGCTATGGTCGTCACCAACTCCAGGCGACATCCACGCAGCAGCACAGCCCTCTGGCCTAGATCGAGCCCAAATAGGCCTAGATCTGGCCGCACCAACTCCTCTCTTCTTGCTCCCCCGCCGGCGCCGCCAGGGAGGCGTCACAACTCACCCAGACGCGGAGGCGGCTGACCTTGCTCGCCATGGGCTGCTCCCTGGCCGAGCTTTTCCGCGCCGCCGCCTCCAAGCGGTGGCTCGCTCCGGTAAAATTTGGTTTTCACCGGATACTTTCTGCTTAGTGTTTTTTTGTGGCGAAACACAGTAGCACGGGGACGTTCACATATAGTCGATTACACTCCCCTATGAATGAACACACACTCACACCCTACCCCTATGAGCACCTTCGAAGACTGAGCCGGCGTATTAGGTCTTAAGATTGACGAAATCAGCACGGGTGTTTCGCTGTCGACGGAAACGTCGCTTTACATGGAAGAATATTCCTAATTAACACTGGTGTCAGACCTGAGTTTTCAACTCCGGTGGGAAGGGGAACAACCACCCTTCTACAAACATATTCTCACTTTCTCCTTAGCGTTGAGGTTGGCTAAACGACCAGGTAAAACCTTCAACTGTAATTCAGTCTCATTTCTGACTTGCGAGAAGAATAAAGAGGATCGAGTGTGGAACAAGTAAGAAGACAAGAGTATCTTCCGTGGACGATTCTGTGCTGCTCCTTGGCCAAATGACCGCTCTACCCTCCGTCCGGCCACCTGAACCGTCTCTTCTTCCGTCCGGTATAAACGCAGGAGCAGCAGCACGCGAACGGCACCACCATTTCCATTTCCATTTCATCTCTGCAACCGCAACCTTCTCCCTGTCGACGCAGATCCGTGCAAGCCCAGAGATCGACCGGTCGTGCTAGCTGCATCTTGATTGCTTCTTGGGAGCGGAGGCGATGGGACCGTCGTCTGCGGTGAGCAACGACGCCGGCGGCGGAGGCGGAGCAGAGGACCACGAGCACAGCAGGCAGCGGGCGCTGGCGGCTCGGACGGTGACGGACTCGCTGAGGGCGGCCGTGTCCAGGTCCGGCGCCGCGGAGAAGGCGGCCAGGCTCGAGGAGTGCGCGCGGAGCCTCGAGGCCGAGAAGGCCAAGATGGAGGTCTTCCGGCGCGAGCTCCCCATCAGCGTCCACCTCGTCGCCGACGGTACGCGCGGCGTCCTTTCTTCCGTCCCTTCACCTGCACGCAAGAGGAGAACTTCCAGCTTTATTCGATTGTTACTGTGGCTGAGTTTTCTTTTGCGTGTTTGGGTGCAGTGATCGAGTGGCTCAGAGATGAGGTGGCCCAGCAGCGGCGGCCGGGAACTGACAGGGCGCCCGTGGCCCCGTCGCCGTCGCCGGCGAAGAGGAAGGCCGAGGGCGTCAAGGCGGAGGCGGACGCGAGCGACAAGAGGAGCTGGATGAGCTCCGCGCAGCTCTGGACCTGCGGGAGCCACAGCAGCACCAGCACTGGACAGGCCCAAAAGGTAGGGATTTGAAATGCAAATTACTCATGGAAGACTTAGATTGAATTTTTTGGCGGTTTGAGGTTTGGTTTTATAAGGTTTTGTTTAAGTTATCCCGCTAACTGCTAGTACTAGTTTAACAAGGCATGGTTTGGATAGGGAGAACAAAAGTAATGCCGAGAAGTCAAATGAAAGAGCTGGTTTGTTCAAGAAATTTGTGTGACGCTGAAAAACTAGAGACTTTGCAACTCTTCTGTTCACTAAAAGGTGGCCAATTTTGTGGTGTCGCAGCAACCAGAAAAAGAAAAGTAGAGACCTTTCCAACAAACTCGCAGTTCCTTATTTTTGAGGATTTTACATCACAAAACACAACATGTGGTTTGTCATGACATATTTAGATTTTGTTTAGTTTAGTAAGATGCCACTTCTCTCCTACAAAGATATATGAGATGTCAAAACCATGCCAAGCTCAGAGAGATCATATCATTTTCTTATACTTGTCATGTCAATTTCAGAAGTGCCAACTCATATATGAACACGTTTTTCTAACTTGTGTTGTCAATTTCAATTCCACCAGGTGTCCAATGCATTCATGCCATTGAATGGCTTGCCAACCTCTACAAAACCATCAGACAGACCAGAGGTGGCGGCCATGGCAGTCCCGGACCTGTCCCTCTCATCCCCTGCGATCAACGCGTCGTGCCCGGCCGCCCCGAGCGCCAACAGCAGCGCCGTCACGGACGCCGGAGAACAGCAGTCAGCCCAAAGGAAGGCCAGGAGGTGCTGGTCGCCTGAGTTGCACCGCCACTTCGTCGCCGCGCTCCAGCGCCTCGGCGGACCGCATGGTGAGTAACCCACCGGGCTATAATCACATTGCTGTTTTGCTGGAGTTGCTCTGAAGAATCATCAATATGTTATCGCTGAATGTTGTGCTGAATTTTCGCTTGCTGTTGATGCAGCTGCCACTCCTAAGCAGATCAGGGACATGATGAAGGTCGACGGGCTCACGAACGACGAGGTCAAGAGCCACCTGCAGGTCTGTTCCCAACTTCCATCTGTTGCAAGTGCAGTTGACTGATCTGTAACAGACTAACAGTTTACAATTATAATCCAGTTCAGACCGTACCAGCTACTGTAATCTCATAGTTAAAGCGTTGGAGCATTGACCAAATGTGCAAACAAAAATTCTGCAGAAATACAGGCTACACACGAGGCGAGCATCCAACAGTGACCAGCGGCGGTCTGCGGGTGTTTGGCCACCGCCGGAGCAGTACACGACGTCGCAACAAAGCACGTCGCAGCAGTCGTCCGGCACTTGCCGGGCTTCCGGCCGGTGGACACAAGCTAATTTGCTGGCATCTTTGATCAATAGTATAGTTATTAGCCTTAAATTCACGGTTTGCCCAGGCTTTGAAGTATTTCTGGGTCCGCCACTGCCTGCAGCTCGTAACCGGGTCGAGCCGGGCGGTGTCGGTGACCGCCGGAGACAGCTGCGAGGGTGGTGAAGAGGAGGAGGAGGACGGCAGGTCGGCGAGCTACGGCTGGGAGACGCAGCAGCGGAAGCCGTCTTCGTCATCTTGAATGTAGAATAGCTGCACAACAACACACTACTGAGATGGATTCAGGATTGAGGCTTTTTTCCCTTGTGCATAGTGGATGAGATGAGAGGCTGAGAGGTGTGTTTTTTTGAGTTGGAATGTGCTGAAAATTAACTGAACTAATGTGAGCGATTGGGTAACTTTTAGGGTATATGGAGACATATAAATTATGAGAAGTGTTCATCACACTTATATCGGTAAACACTTTCAACTAAAATCTGAAGTTATATAAATTTTGATTTGAGTAACTGAGAGGTATAAATTTCAGGACTAATTTTTACCTCTCAATCTTGAAACCCTGGGTGATTTGTTTGGGTAAAGTGAATTATTACCTTTTTTGCCACAGTAAGCTAATCTATTCGTCTAAATGGGGAGCAGCTGGTGTGTTCTCCCCTACTCATGTTTTTCATCAAGGTGACCCACTAACTCGACACCAATTTAGTGTGGTTAAGAGGGAGTGACATGAACTTGCTCAATTTGTTGCTCTCATCTCTGATGATGGTTGCTGCTCTGGTAGATTGACACTTTGGGGAATTAGCTCGACGACTTCCCGTATGTCTATTACTCCCTCCGATCCCAAAAAAGATTCGCGACCTGCACTTTTGCAAAAACAACCTCCAAGTTTATGTACCTCAACCCGCACTCCACCATGTTGCCAGCCAGCCACAGCCCGCACCCGCACTCTTCTCCCATTTTTTTTTTCGAGGAAGCTCTTCTCCTATTCTCTCCGCCGCCAAGATCCACTCTCTCTCTCTGCTCCACTCCGCTCTCCCTCTCCTCCGAAGCCGAGCTCCCCTCGGCTCGCCGCTGCCCTACCCTCGTCGCGCCGCCGCCCTATGTTCCCTCGGCTCATCGCGCTTCCTTTGGACCAAAAGGCGGCGACCAATCGCCGGATGCTGCGCCGGTGAGGCCGGATCCGGTGGCTGCGAGGCCGGTGGAATCCCCAATCCCCGACGCGGGAGTTGCACGCAGGAGCTGCTTCCTCTCTCTTTGTCCACCCGACCCGCTTGCACGACGGCTGCTCCTCTATCTCTATCCACCCGACCTGCTTGCCGTTAGCCGTGCCGCGCTGGCTGGAGGTCCCGCCATGGAGCTGGCCGCGCGAGCGCATGCTGCGGCCGCTGGAGGTCCCGCCATGGAGCTGGCCGCGCGAGCGGTGAGGACGGGGATGCGGTTCTGGAGGCCAAACGTGACCTTTTTGTAAAATGACATTAGTTTTACACGCTGCGACTCTTTTTCCGGATCGGAGGGAGTATAATTTATAATAATCTCCTATATGACAAGTTTTACCCAACTCCAGTGAAGGAGGGCGCGGACAGCAGCGCGTCTTCCCCTCGCCTTAGTGTTCGTACTCGTTGCTAGGTGGTCCAATGACCAATTTATAATTTTTTTTACTTACTTTTAAATCCTTTTGTACTGTTGTGGATGATTAATAATAGATCGGTGAACTTTTCGCAACAACAAAAAAAACCGTGCTCATCTCGGTTATTCCTGGAGTCGTAAGTAAACACTCTGATGCAGCCACGGCCCATACTTTAGCGCAGGCCCATATCTAGCCCAACATCAGATCACCAGGCCCCAAACTGAACCGTGTCGTCCACTTCCAGTCGTCCACAACCCCACCTTCGCCGCCCCGCCCCTCCCCGCCGACGACCCCATTGCCGCCTCCGCCGCGGACCTCGCCGTCCGTCGATCCCACCAACTAAAAACCTCACAGCGGCACGCTCGGTGATCATCATCTTCTCCCTCCTCCTCCGGCGGCTACAGCAACTGATTGCTCCGCCGGCGCAGCAGCCTCCGCGAGGCGCGGGGGAGAGATGAGGGAGGTGGTGACGGTGCAGGTCGGCGGCTACGCCAACTTCGTCGGCTCCCACTTCTGGAACTTCCAGGTCCCCGCCTCCGCAACACCCTAAACCTACCCCTCTTCTCTGCCACGACCCTGTACCCAATCCCCGCTTGTCTGCTTCTTCTTCAGGATGAGCTCCTCGGCTCGCCGACGACCCCGGCGCCGACGCCGCCTTCAGGGCCGCGCCGCTCGACATGGACGTCCTGTACCGCGCCGGCGAGACGCTCCAGGTAGAACCGGGCTTAATAATCGTTTTTCTTAAATTATCACGCATCATTTCCGTCGGATCCTCTTAGTCACGCTGCTGAAATTTCGTCAGGCGTCTCCACCTACTGCCCCCGTCTGGTGTCTGTCGGTTCTCGAGGTAGTTTACTTCTCTTCTTAATTTTTGTATGTGCTGTATGTAGTGCTGAATTCAATCCAAGTACAGCAATCTGTAACAAGCGTACTATTGCTTCCTCGGTGGGGATGTATGTGCCGTGGTGCTCGATTGTACTCCCAAGTGTAGCAATATGTAACATGTCTACTACGGGCTTTCGGAGTGCTTGCTATAGGTCCTCCTTTGTGGGAATGTTTTAATTTACTTACCTGTTATATTTTCAGTCATGATGTACATCACGTAAATGATAATCATATCATTTGCAGGGTCTCTTGGCTCTTTAAGTTCCTCCGGTGCTCCTGGCCTGAGTACCGCTTCCTCGGAGCAGCTCAACGTCCCTACATGGCAAGTGATACTCTGACTTCTCCTGAATTTGTCGCCATGTCTGGTTTGCTTACTACGGTCTGTCATGCATAGCTGGTTGATGTTGTGGTCTTTTATATGAGTTAAAACGAACCAGGAAGTTGTTTCAGTGTTGTTTTGGGTTGCTTGTGCAACTGGGACAGAAATGCAACCAGCTGCAGACCATATCTTATTGTACAAACTGAGGGAACATATCTAAATTGCCAAAGCGAAGGCATGTCAGAATATAGCCTTCATTGTACAGATCTGTGCTTGATAAAATTGTTGCAACTTAGAGGAGCAATGAATTGCAACCTGTAGACTTGACTGTATAAATAATATGATTGTCTTGGGGCTGTGACGATACATGCACTCATCAGCTGCTCTCAGAGTTTCTGCATGGCATCGTCATACTCTTTCAGGGAGTATCATTCAGCTTTGTAATAAACCGCTGATGACTCTGCTTTGTATTAATCCTGCTAATGTTGTTAATGATCTCCAGTTAGAGGGCACCCATCTGCAAAAAGTATGTGGCTCAGAAATTACCTTGCTGAGTCGTTCTAATTATTGTAGGTCTGGAAATGTAACAAGATCGGTAGCAAAACCTCATGGGCGAAACTTGTTTCTGCAAAGCTTAGCTGAAGATCAGAATTCAAGCACTAGCAGTGGTGGGAATAACTCCCAGAAAAGTGTAGAAGATAAGGACCTGGTTGAATGCCTAGAGAATGACGTCAACTTTTGGACTGATTATACGAAGGTTCAGTATCACCCTCAAAGCTTGTATGAAATGAATGGGTCATGGACGGACTTTGAAAAGTTTGATAACTTTGGAACTGCAAAGGAGGTAGTTTCAGAATGGTCTCAAATGGAGGAGATGAATGAAAGGCTAAGATTCTTTGTTGAAGAATGCGACCATATTCAGGTCCTACCATTTCCCAATAAGTATCGGTGAATTCTGCATTTACAGTTTATACCATGGGTTATGTTTACTTATGCAATCCTTGATTTTGTATGACTTTTGTCTGCATTTTGTTGAGTTATTGAACTAGTCCTTAATTTTCTACAGGGTATCCAGTTTATTGTGGATGATTCAGGAGGTTTTTCGAATGTGGCTGCCCAGTTTTTGGAAACCATTGCTGATGATTATACAAACACACCTGTATTGCTTTATTGTGTGAGGGGTCCAGATACCCATGGATCACCCAGAAATCAAAGGGAGACCATTACAAGATCGTTGCATGACGCTGTTTCATTTTCAAAGCTTTCGTCCTTTTGCAGCTTGATGGTTCCAATAGGACTGCCTTCTCTAAGTCGAAGTATGCTTTCATTTACCAGACTGCCACATTTGTTTCTTTGCTTTTCTTGAAGATTTCTATTCTAGTATGATTAGCCGTGTATATTGTCATATATTTGGTAAACAGGCAGAAATATATCTTATGTGAATATGTTTTTATGATTATACCACACTTCTTGCCAGTTGGTATTTCTGTTGTTTCATTTCATGTGCCTTGATCTTATACTGAAAACATTGCACTTGATCACACTCATTAGCTCAGCTTTACGTGGATATTTTGTGTGTGAATATAGTGCTCCATCTCATCTTAATATAACGTAGCTTTACTAAGCATATGTACTCTGAATTGTTTGGCAAATAATTTAGATTTAACTTCATTTCATCAGGTTATCTGTCTCCCTTCCTTTCTATACAAGACACGAAACCGTTCCACTCCAGTGCCATTTCTGCAGCAGCGATACATTCAGTAACTGTACCATTTAGACTACAAAATGCCGGCCCTGCTTCAAGCATAGCACATTCATCTGGTAGCATTGATATACGTGAACTCGTGCACATAATATCTGATCAGGGTAGGCAGAACAAGATCACTGCTGTGGATATGGCAATGCCTGCCCCTTCTTTGAAAGGTACACATTATATGCCCTATTTGATCCGACTGGAGTGAGAATTTAATATTTCTTTGCTAACTACGTACTCTTAAATCCCAGATGGAAATAATTTGTGGAACATAAAGAGCCTACACTCATTGACCCCTGAAATCAGTGACGAAGAAGAAGATCCTTACTCTGTTGAATCATTGGTGGTTCATGGGGTTCTGCGTGCAGGTTTGCCTACCTTATGCCTTGGGGGTCATTTAATTCTTACCGTCTGTCATACTACATTGCTAATTGAGCTCATTCTTTTGTACTGTCACTTATTAGCTACATTGCTGCTTGAATTTGCACATGTACGTCTAGGAAGTATAGTTTACTCATATAAATTCATTGATACAGGTGGTCAAAGGGCTTCGATATCACAAGTGAAGGACTCTGTGTGCTCAGCTTACGAACACAGAGCCACGAAACCAAAGTTCTCCCATCTCTCAGTATCACCATGCCCGCTCCCCATCCCCCTCCCATTCCCGTCGTTCTTCAGGAGCAACATCGGCCGGCACGGGGAGATACTGAGTAAGCATGCAGAGGGAACCCCGCTAAAGGGCTCGCTCGATGTCGAGTCGATACCGATGGCGGCACGCCTGAGGTCGAGCAACGCGGTCCTGCCCTTTATAGAGAGGCGCTCTGCGAGCCTCCAGAAGCTGGGTGTGGCCAGGGGCGCCCTGGGGACCCAGATACTCCGTGACTGGGGCTTCGGGAGGGAAGAGATGGAGGACATGGGCGAGGACCTGTCGAAGATGGTCCGCGTGTTCCATCCTGATGACGGGCTAACGTCGGATTCCGACTATGACTGATTGCCTCGAGACTGGTCTCGGTTTTGTTCTGTTGGACGTACGGTGTGGCTGTTACTGGATACGTTTTTTCTTTGGTTGGTTGGGTTGAACTGTTGTGGTATGTTTACGATGGATGTGGGCGCAGCTGCAGAAAGTGCTCATGTACGTACATCCTGATGTGGAGCTGGAGATGGGATCTGAGAGAGCCCACGGATGTTGGTTTTATGTTGAGAAATGGTGCATATGCATGGGCTGCATCGGCGTGCCACATGCAAATGTTGTGACGTTTTTGGCCGTGTTTCAGGTTGGATCCAAGATCGACCTGGCCCTCATCTTATATCTGCGGTCAGGTTCCAAAGCTGTTTCTCCATCGCACTTGAAAGGAGTTACCAGAGAAGGGAAGATGACGATGCAGAACCTGACTCTGAGTTGTTCATCGGTTATCCGTTACTTTCTCCGATTATTCTTTTGCATAGAATTCGATATGAAATACACGAGTTTCACTGCCTGTGTTGGTTCATGAAGCTTCTGTGTATCTTTGTTCTTGTTCTGATATGATTCACAGTTGACACCAGCCAGTCCATCGGCGTATGAGAACATGGCATTTGGCGATTGGCATGAATGGTCATTGAGGTTTCACGTGGCCGGCATGTGCAAACAACGCGTGAGACGACGAGAGACCGACAGGCTCGAAAAGAGAAAAGAAAAGCACCTGCCTCACATGACCCACTGATGGGCAGAAATCAGTGCCATCTATAATTTAAAACAATCTGTGAACAACATCTCTCTACTTCTTTAATCACAAGTAGGGCGTCAGATCAGTGCGTCTTTTTTTTTTTTGAAATGCATCTCCTAATTAAATCAGGCGTCACGTCAGAGAGATATATAGGATCGGTAAACCTATAAAAAAAGTTAAACACTTACTCCCTCCGTTCCATAATAGATAATAGATGTTCTAACTATCTCACATGGTATTTAGATGCAGAGTGAAATGAATGAACATCATACTAATTTGTGTCCAGATACACATTAATAAATATAAATCAAGAAAATTATTAAAACATCTTATATTTAAAAATGGAGGAAGTAGCGTACGTAAATGTGAACATTGTTAGGTGGTGCAGTTCGTAATCATGGATACCCTCCGCGGACGGGGTGCAAATCGTGCACACGATCTATGTTCCGAAACATGAGAATCGTCCGTAGTATGCTACGACACCGGTACATCTACTTCTGCCACTGCGTGACCAGGCAACAAGTACTTGAAGCACAGAAGATCCGGGAGGTGGATCGATCCGTACTGTAGCTCCATCTTCTTATTTTCCCGCAGCGGCCTGGCTGAGCATCGATGAATCATTGTAACAGAACAGCGTAGCTGCTCCCTTCTCCTTTCCCTCGCCCACGACTCTCTCGTGAGGCTGTAATCCAGATCGATTGATCCTGCTGCCTGTGCGTGACGCAAGGACTGCGGTCTAGATCGTGCTACCATATATGTAGATCATAGCAAGTGGTATCAGAGCGGTTTTCGATTGGGGAATTTTTCTTCCGTGCGCAGCCTCCATCTCCGGTCCGACGACCACGGCGAGATCCGGCCAGCCGACGCTGACGCAGCGCGTCACCATGGCGGAGACGACCTTGGCGGATATGCAGCGATTGCTGCAGGCGACGGCAGAGGCGAACAAGGCCACGGCGGAGGCGGCGCAACTCAACGCCACGCGCATCACCGACCTCCACACCGCGCTCGACAAGCTCACCGTCTCTCAGGGCGAGCTCACCGCCGCCTCCAAGCGCGCCGAGACCACGCTCGACCGCGTGCTCCAGGCCAACGCGGCGCTGGACAAATCGGTGGACGAATTGAAGCAGTCAATGGACAACGTGGCGTCCCGCATCTCCTCAATCGAGAAGGGCGTCCCTCCGTCCTCGACCCCGGGGCACGCCGATCTGTGCACGGGTACGCTTCGGCCTCAAGGGCACCGTCCACACTCGACACACCAGGGTGTTGCCTTCAGAGAGGATCAAACCTCTGGACGCACCCTGGTCAGGGGTGAGCGATCCACTCCCCAGGCCAATGAATTTGTGTTGTCTGATGATGATTTAGAGAATGAACACACTGAGCATAATCATGCTAGGCATAGGAATTCTGGACCTAGGTTACCTAAGAGTGATTTTCCCCACTTTAATGGTGATAATCCTAAGTGGTGGAAGCAGAATTGTGAGAAGTACTTTCAGTTGTATCAAATCCAGAGTCATTTATGGGTAGATTTTGCAACTATGCATTTCAAAGGCAATGCTGCCCTTTGGCTTCAGACATATGAGGCATTGCATAGTATAGGCAGTTGGGCTGAGCTATGTGTAGGAGTTTTTAGCAAGTTCAATAGAGATAAATATGCTAAAACTGTTGACACTCTGTTTGCCCACCATCAAACTGGTTCAGTTGATGAGTATGCCCACAACTTTGAGGAAATAATGCATAAAGTGTTGCTCTATAACCACTCATATGATGAAACTTTCTTTGTTCGCCGCTTTATAGCTGGACTGAAACCTGAAATCAGGTCAGCTATCAAGCTGCATAACCCTGGAACAGTTGACCTGGCTTTTTCTATGGCCCAAACGCAGGAAACTCTACTGGTGGAAGACACTACAGTGCAAGCAACAAGATACACTCAGCGAGATGCCTTACGACACAAGTTCAACCAGCACAGCCATCTGCCAGGGTTTTTGGGCAACAAGCCAGAGGAGAACACTGTTCCTGACAAGCCTGTCCAACCATCCAAGTTTGAGTCCTTGAGAGCTCAACGGCGTGCACGGGGAGAGTGCTTTAAGTGCGGCGAAAAGTTTGGCCCGGGACACAAGTGTCCACCTCAAGTCCAGCTACACATTGTGGAAGAAATGTTGGAAGCACTACAGCTGACAGAGTCACCAGAGGGTGCACCATCAGACAAGGAAGGCTCCAACACTTCTGATTCTGACGACGAAGAGATGATGCAGTTGTCAGTCCACGCTGCGTCTGGTACCACTAGCAAGAGAAGTATGCGTTTGCAAGGGTTAGTGGGCAAACAGTCAGTGGTCATCTTGATCGATTCGGGCAGCACCAGCAATTTTGTCAGTGAACGGCTTGCTGCAAAACTTCAGTACAAATCAACTGATATGGCCGTAGCAAAGGTGAATGTGGCCGGTGGAGGAACAATTGACTGTAGCAAATTCTTGCCTGAAGTTACTTGGTATACTCAGGGACACAAGTTCACTACAGACCTCAAGGTATTACCACTAACCTCCTATGATATCATATTAGGCATGGATTGGCTGGAAAGCCAAAACAATGGTAAAATGTGGGTGAATTGGAAGAAGAAAACCATGCGGTTCAAGCATGAGGGTACCAGAATAACACTGCGTGGTGTCCAACCTACCACTGACATGGGACAACCACTGTCAGCACAGCAACTGAAGAGTTTGATCAACAGAGGGGAGGTGTGTCACATTATGGAACTTTGTCAGGCATTTTCCAAGGAAAATACTCCAGCACAGCATATTCCTGATACAATTCAACAGCTCCTTCACGAGTATGAAAAGCTATTTCAAGACCCCAAAAACCTGCCTCCTCAGCGACAGTTCGATCACCATATCCCACTGTTGCCCAGCACAATTCCAGACAACGTCAAGCCCTATAGGTATGCACCTCATCAGAAATCGGAGATCGAAAAGCAGATGCATGACATGCTTCAGAGAGGAATTATTCACGAGAGCACGAGTCCATTTGCCTCACCTCGACATCTGGGGGTAGCAAACTGGCAGTCAGGCGTCTCTCCTGATCTGGCAGAAGGGCTGCACGAGCGGGAGGAAACAACTGCTTTGCTACAGCAGCATCTTCTTCGAACTCAGCAACGCATGAAGTTCCAGGAAGACAAACACCGTTCTGAGAGGGAATTCCAAGTGGGTGATCATGTCTATATGAAGCTGCAACCTTATGCCCAACAATCTGTTGCCAGAAGAAGCAACCATAAGCTATCATTCAAATATTTTGGACCTTATGAAGTTCTGGCTCGCATTGGGAAGATGGCATATAAACTGAAACTTCCACCGGGAAGTCAAATTCACCCTGTTCTTCATGTGTCTCAACTGAAGAAATCAGTTCCGCCTGATCAGGTCATTGACTCTGAATCTTCTCGTCAATTTCTCACTGACGGTTGCATTTTAGTTCAGCTTCTGGACCTTTTAGCAACAAGGGAAATCAAGCGCGGCAACGGCTACATCAAGCAAGTACATGTCAGGTGGACTGGAGTACCATCATCGATGAGCTCCTGGGAATCTGAAGAAGCTCTTGGGCAACGCTTTCCACGAGCCCCTGCTTGGGGGCAAGCAGGTTTTCAAGGGGAGGGACCTGCTACGACACCAGTACATTTACTTCTGCCACTGCGTGACCAGGCAACAAGTACTTGAAGCACAGGAGATCCGGGAGGTGGATCGATCCGTACTGTAGCTCCATCTTCTTATTTTCCCCGCAGCGGCCTGGCTGAGCATCGATGAATCATTGTAACAGAACAGCGTAGCTGCTCCCTTCTCCTTTCCCTCGCCCACGACTCTCTCGTGAGGCTGTAATCCAGATCGATTGATCCTGCTGCCTGTGCGTGACGCAAGGACTGCGGTCTAGATCGTGCTACCATATATGTAGATCATAGCATAGTAGGTAGGCTCTTTTGTCTTATCGCGTGATCTGTGTACGTGGCCGGTGCTTGTTCAAAGATACTTGTTGTTTCCGTGCTTCCCCTTTTTGCGCTGTTTGTCATCCCATCGGAAAACCGGAAAAGTGATCTAGACATCTCCTTTTCTCCACAATTTATGCGAACACTAGCTGTCTCATTTTCCTTCTGAGTGGTGTCTCCAAAACATTTTTTCATCATCCAAAGATGCCGCCACTAGGCTTGAGATTCAAAGCCGAACCGATCCTCTCGACTCGTGAACGAGTTAGTTCAGTTTGACTCGTTTAACTAACGAGCTTAGAATTGAAACTCGGCTCCCGTGAGCTACTCATTCAGCTGGGTAAAACTGTCAACGAACAACATGACACCATCAATTAATTTATAGTAGACAAACTATTATAAGCAGAACAATTGATCACCTAGATAAGAATATCAGAAACATGTGAACTCTCTCGGTTCGTCTGACAACGAGTTCGAGCGAAGCCGAATCGAGCTGCGACTTACTCATTTAACTCGAGTTTAAAGTTTTAATTCCAACTGTCGATGACTTTGGTTGCTTTTCTGAAAAACATGTTATCATTGTTTTCTACTCCGTAGTTCCTATGGCATAGTCATTGTTGGGACAAGTGTGGGTTGAAAAAACAATGGTGACGTCCATGAAAAGAGGAAAAAACTGTACTTGACCAAGACCAGAGCGTGCTCCTCTACTGACTGACTCCACTGAGGCTGCTGGGTACTTGTGTCACCCAACGACCCGGCGCGTGAAAGGCGCCATCTGATTGGTCGCCACACACACTCCCCATCCAACCTCCTTCTCCACCGGAGCTACCAACGCGTCAACTCCCGCCGCCCCCCGGATTCGAGCCGGGCGAGCGAGCGAGGAGGGGAGAGGATGGAGAGCTACCTGGAGGAGAACTTCGGGGGCGTCAAGGGCAAGAACTCCTCCGACGAGGCGCTGCGGCGGTGGCGCACGCTCTGCAGCGTCGTCAAGAACCCCAAGCGCCGCTTCCGATTCACCGCCAACCTCGACAAGCGCGGCGAGGCGCAGGCCATCAAGCACGCCAACCACGTGCGTAACCCTCCCTCTCTCTGTTCCGCTGCTAGCTCCCAGCTTCCTGCACTTCGATCCTTTGCGCTGCGCGGCCTGCTTGGTTTGGTTTCCCGCCGGGATCTGCGATCCGGAGCCGGCTTGGGTTCGCCGTGGCGCCCGGAGCTCGTTCGGTGTTATGCTTATGCCGCCCGAGATCGCCCCTGAGCCATCCTTCCCCTAGAGGCTAGATTTAGCTTCGGATGCTGGGATCGATCAGGATTGCTGCTAGTAAGCGTAGCTATGAGCTTGCTGTGGCTGGCTTTTGCTGCTATTGTGCCAATTCGGCACCAAAAAGTTTGCCCAAGTTCGCTACAGAGATATGCCATATTTTCCTACCATGTTTTAGCACCACTGAATTTTTAACCTCGGTTGAGCAAGCCATTTCTAGATTTATCGCAATAGCACCCCATCTTACTTGGTTTGTGCATGCTTTGCACAGCCACCGAGCTTCTCAATTCGATCATTAGGTGATTAAATTTGGCAGTTTGGTTCAAGTGTTCCTACAATGATGCTGCGCACTAGCTTCATTTCTGACTATGTTTTAAGCGGTTACTGAAGTCCATGCCATGAATGTGTCACAGGAGAAGCTGCGGGTTGCTGTCTTGGTGTCCAAAGCTGCGCTGCAGTTTATACAAGGTAATAACTGGTTGCTCCAATCCATCTTTTTTTTTGTAGTTTTAAACATTTTCCTATGGAGTAGTAAGTATCTAAGCTGCCACTGACAAAAACATATGCCCAGGCCTCAAGCTTCGAAGCGAGTACGTTGTCCCACAAGAAGTCAAGGCTGCAGGGTTTCAGATTTGCGCCGATGAACTGGGGTCCATTGTCGAGGGCCATGACAGTAAGAAGTTGATCATCCACGGTGGAGCTGCTGGAATAGCAGAAAAGCTCGCGACATCCCCGGTCGATGGGCTAAGTACAGACGAGGACAGCATGAGGCGCAGGCAGGACATATATGGCATCAACAAATTCACAGAGAGCGAGATCCGCAGTTTCTGGGTCTTTGTGTGGGAAGCCCTCCAAGACATGACTCTCATAATTCTTGCTGTTTGCGCCTTTGTCTCGTTGGTTGTTGGCATTGTGATGGAAGGATGGCCAAGAGGCGCTCATGATGGTCTGGGAATCGTTGCAAGTATCCTCTTGGTCGTGTTCGTTACCGCGACTAGTGACTACCGCCAATCGCTGCAGTTCAAGGACCTGGATAAGGAGAAAAGAAAAATCCAAGTGCAAGTTACAAGGAATGGTTTCAGGCAAAAAATATCGATATATGATCTTCTTCCTGGAGATGTTGTCAATCTGGCAATTGGAGATCAGGTTCCTGCCGATGGTCTCTTCATTTCTGGATTTTCTTTGTTGATTAATGAATCCAGCCTAACTGGGGAGAGTGAGCCTGTTATTGTAAATGAAGATAACCCTTTTCTTTTATCGGGTACCAAAGTCCAAGATGGGTCCTGCAAGATGCTTATTACAACAGTTGGTATGCGAACCCAATGGGGAAAACTAATGGCTACTCTCAGCGAAGGCGGGGACGATGAAACCCCACTGCAGGTCAAACTTAATGGAGTGGCAACTATCATTGGTCAGATTGGGCTATTTTTGCTGTCATAACTTTCATCGTCCTATCTCAGGGGTTAATCAGCCAAAAATTTCATCATGGGTTGCTTTTAAGCTGGTCAGGGGATGACGCACTGGCGATGTTGGAGCATTTTGCAATTGCTGTTACCATTGTTGTTGTTGCTGTTCCTGAGGGGCTGCCCTTAGCGGTCACACTGAGTCTTGCGTTTGCAATGAAGAAAATGATGAATGACAAGGCACTTGTTCGCAACTTAGCTGCATGTGAAACTATGGGCTCAGCTACTACCATCTGCAGCGATAAAACTGGAACACTAACAACCAACCATATGACTGTTGTCAAGACCTGCATTTGTGGTAATATCAGAGAGGTTAACAATCCTCAGAACGCGTCTAAGTTGTGTTCAGAACTTCCAGAACATGTTGTCAAAACTCTTCTGGAGTCTATATTCAATAATACAGGTGGTGAGGTTGTTATTAACCAAGATAAGAAATATCAGATCCTAGGTACCCCAACAGAGACAGCTATATTGGAGTTTGCAATGTCAATAGGTGGAGATTTTAACGCAAAGCGTGCTGAAACTAAGATTGCGAAAGTGGAGCCTTTCAATTCGACAAAAAAGAGGATGTGTGTCCTTCTTGAGCTTGCTGAAGGAGGATACCGGGCACATTGTAAAGGTGCTTCAGAAATAGTTTTGGCTTCATGTGATAAGTTCATAGATGAGACAGGTGGTGTTAGTCCTCTTGATAAAGCTACTGCCGACAAGCTCAATGGTATTATTGACAGTTTTGCCAGTGAAGCTCTTAGGACATTGTGCCTTGCTTACAGAGAAATGGAAGAAGGCTTTTCCATTGGAGAGCAATTACCACTGCAAGGGTATACATGCATTGCTATTGTAGGTATTAAAGATCCTGTTCGCCCAGGTGTGAGAGAGTCTGTTGCGATTTGCCGATCTGCTGGAGTTATGGTGAGAATGGTTACAGGTGACAACATAAATACAGCAAAGGCGATTGCCCGTGAATGTGGTATACTCACTGAAGATGGTCTGGCTATTGAGGGACCAGAGTTCAGGGAGAAAAGTCTTGAGGAACTCCTTGAGCTGGTTCCAAAAATCCAGGTTTGACATGTGTATAGTATCTTATTGACTTCTGCAAGTGCTTACCATCTTTCGAAAATTCTCATCTCGTAATTATGTGTGTTAAAAGGTAATGGCCCGATCATCACCGCTGGACAAGCATACACTTGTAAAACATTTACGCACAACATTCAATGAAGTTGTTGCTGTTACTGGTGATGGCACAAATGATGCTCCTGCTCTGCACGAAGCAGATATTGGACTGGCAATGGGCATTGCTGGGACTGAGGTGAGAATGCTTAATCGTTAGAGGGAGCACACCAGTTAGCGCTATTAATCAGCTAGAAGATATATCACGCTGTATCTGTATATGCAATCATGCAACTTTTTCAACCTTGCTGGACCTAACTATTGCTAATTTGGTATATTATCGTGCTAGTTATTAGATCTAATCCAAGCTTATTCAGGTGGCAAAAGAGAGTGCCGATGTCATCATTCTGGACGACAACTTCTCTACAATTGTAACTGTCGCCAGATGGGGACGCTCTGTTTATGTCAATATTCAAAAGTTTGTGCAGTTCCAGCTGACTGTTAATGTTGTCGCATTGCTAGTCAACTTCTCATCTGCTTGTTTTACAGGTAAACCCCTCTCCGTGACAATTATGTTAACTTCTATTCCCTAACCCCTATCTGATTATGTACACTTGCAATGACAGGAAATGCGCCACTGACAGCTGTGCAACTTCTTTGGGTCAATATGATTATGGACACACTTGGCGCGCTCGCGTTAGCCACCGAACCACCTAATAATGACTTGATGAAGAGAGAACCAGTAGGAAGAACAGGCAAATTTATCACAAATGTGATGTGGAGGAATATATTTGGGCAGTCTGCCTACCAGTTTGTTGTTATGTGGTATCTCCAGACGCAAGGGAAAACCTTTTTTGGACTAGAAGGTTCTAACGCTGATATTGTGCTAAATACAATTATTTTCAACTCATTCGTCTTCTGCCAGGTACGTGTACTGCTGCAAATCCTGTGTTTTCCACTGATGATCTGGTTACTGGGATTTGGGCGATAACATAATAGGCAAGAGAGCAGGCAACTTTCTTTCATGTAGTCTCCTTTTTTCCTGTTGCAGTCTTTTAGACTTGAAAAAAAACGTATCACATAACTTAAAAATATATATAATGCAATAGCCCAATGCTCTGATAGGGCTAGATACTAAACACAGGCGGTACAGGGTTAATAGGAATTCGGTGGAAACAAGGTCTGTTCTATGGCATGCAGGTCTGTGGCAGGCGTCAAAAGTTCTGAAATGACCGTTAATCTGAAAATCCTCTTTACCATATGCTATCACAGGTATTCAACGAGATAAGCTCGAGGGAAATGGAGAAGCTCAACGTGCTCAAGGGCATGCTGAGCAACTACGTCTTCATGTGCGTTCTCTCCAGCACGGTCGTCTTCCAGTTCATCATGGTCCAGTTCCTCGGCGAGTTTGCCAACACGACGCCTCTCACCGGCCTCCAGTGGCTCGCCAGCGTGCTCCTCGGCCTCGTCGGGATGCCAATCGCCGTCGTCGTCAAGCTCATTCCTGTCGGGTCCTCATGATGAAGACGGTTTCCGCAAGACCGCAAGCACGAAGCACAGGCTCAGAATTGACCAATTCCGTATTGCGTTGAGCTGAACCCTCCTCCACCCAGAGTCTCTTGGGATGCATTGGGACTGAGCAAGCCTGAGAAGAGCTGCACTCGGAAAAATATGTAGCGTACCAATGTGGGAGGTTTGCATCATGCTCAGGGTCTGAGGATATAAGGAACATTTATATTTGGTGCTCTGGGTCTGATGGCCTGCTCGCTCGTTTGTGCAGCGGAGTTGTAAGGTTGATGTCTGCATCTAGGATTCAGAACAGAAGAAATAATATATTTTGTGGATCTATGAACAGATATCTGAAATCCGACCATTCTTGCTTATCTTGATGACCAAAACAACATGTTCCTGTTGGAGTTGAAGTGTCCACTGATTTTTTTTTTGCAAAAGTCCGGAGTTCCAAAGTGCTAGTGTTTATAGTTAGGTATTACTTTCTTATTGTGAGAAATCATTAACATGACAAGACATAATTTATTTTGTTGATAAAAGGAGTTCCTGTTCGTAAACAGATGTTACAGAAGTGGGACCACCGGTTAATCATATTGGATTAATCAAGAGAATATCTTTTGTTTGCACATGATCATTATGTTCTCTTCTTCTTACTTCTTGTTATGTATGTTTTGTAGGTGATGGCGAACCTTTTTTTTAATGGTTTTAGAAAAATATTGTTCTTCCTCTAGGAATATTCATCTCTCACAAGACAAGGTTTTGGCCACTGTGTTGGAGATTACCTGCCCTGCATCAGCGTTATTGGCCATCCCCGCTCATTGCATATGGTTGGAGTTCTTGACATGGAAGTGTGTGACGGCAAACATGGTGACTCAACTTCTGCTTGATGTGTGCTTTGGTCCTTGTACAAGGTGCCCACATGACTGGCCGATTAGCTTTGTGTGGACGATTGTCATGGTATATGTGGCGATAGCGGGCGCCCCTGTGAGTTGCTGCAGCATATCTTGCCCGAAGATGGTTCAGTTGTGTGCCGATGGATTCGAAGGTGGTGGTAGGAGAGGGTGACTTCGGTTTCATGGCACTCTTTGAGTGTTGAGTTAAGAGTGAAAACTCTAAGTCCAACCTTAATTGGTTGAACCTGGTAATGGTTACGTTCATGCGAGGTTCGGTTGGTTAAGCCATTGTGTCTGGAGTGTTATTAAACCTCCCTTCTTGGTGAAACCACATGATTTGACCTTGGTGGTTAGATCTAACGACATTGTCATTATGCGCCGTTCCTTCCTAGAGGCGTCGTCATTGAAGCACCTCTCATGTTTCAGATTTGCAGCGTTGGTGGCTAATATGTGCATCCTTGGTGCCTCTACTAGCTCTAGATTTCATGGTGGTGAAGAGATCCGGTGTAGTGATACCTTCTTGCTATAAAAATATATGGAAAAAACTTATAGCTGTTGCATCAGTCGGCCGTCTCCTTCGTCGCGTCCGCGTCATAGCACTTAGGATGTGCGAATTTTGTTCCCGCACGCTCAACCGAACTAGCCACTGCTGGTCACGCCCTACCCCAAAGTTCCTCCATGCATTGGCCACTACTACTCCCATGGAGCTCCTCCCGGTGCCGGTCAAACATATGCCATCCCTCCGGTGCTCTAGTTCAAGGCCACCATGTACATGGCCATGGAAGGGGTGAGACCTGACCACTTGACTTGGAGGAGACGAGCCCCGACATTGGATTGCTTAGGGGCGCGGGGGGGGGGGGGACCTTATCCGGCTCTGACAAGCCTTCGATGAGACGAATGTGTGTCCAACGATTTTAGTTGATACATGGTGTTGCCTCCATGCTCATCACTGGATGTAATTTTTATAGAGTTCTTGGATGTTGCAAAAGATGTTTCGGTATGGTACAAATGACTATGTCTTTGTTGTGTACCATGAGTAAAATGTTGTAAACATTTTTTGGTGTATGCTACAAATGAATAACTTCATTGATACAAATGGATTTCTGTGATGTTGGATGCTTTGCGCGATTTGTGTAGGATGTGAATATTGTTTCTGTTGCAAACGATGACATACTTTCAAACAGTTTGCTACAGTCTTAAATTGTTTTGTACATGAATGTTCCAAAAATATCGCAATATTCTTTCACAACTTTTACAGATCTAGGAATAAAATATTTTTATTGCAAAATAAATAAATTGTATGAAAAAAAGGTGCATTGATCAGAGGTTTGCTTCTAACCAGATCAAACAGCTGGCAAGCTGATGCACAACACACCCTTCACATATTCTCTTTATCGAAAAAGTCATACAACCCACTATGAAACCAGATAGTGCTAAAGACCTGCTCAGAGCGCTGATCTAGCTAGATTGAGGCGAATTAAGCTCACTCGTTCTATAATGCAGCCCAATGGAGCTGAATTTAGTCCTGATTGCCTAAGCTTTTGACTTGTTTGGAATCAAGGATATTTTTGTTGCAAACGATGACATCAACCGATGACATACTTACAGACATTTTGATAGTATCAAATGGGTATTTGTCGTATATGTATTTTTTGCACATGAATGTTCCAACAATGTTGCAATGTTTTTTTTCACAAGTTCACATATTCACTTATAAAAATATTGTAAAAAATGTTGTATGAGAAAATTTTGCATTGATTATTTTACCTCTAACTAGATCGGATGGTAGTGAGGTACATATTCTCTTTATCAAAAAACTTCATATAACCCATTATGAAAATCTTATAGTGCTAAAGACCTGCTTAGATCGAGGTGAATTAAGCTCGCTCAATAATGCTGCCCAATCGAGCTGATTTTATGGTAGATTCTCTCATCTTTTGACTTGGCTGGATTCTCGGATATTCCATGAAATATCCGACGTTACCATTGTTTATTGTGCATGGTTGTAATTTTCCATGTCAACAAATGTCTGACTATCAGGTTCTAAAATGAGCAACTTACATCGTGTCACCGAGTACTTGCTAGAGCTGCACCAACACAAAGACAATTAGCCACATGTTGATAATCTATTGAGCCGGCCGGCGCGTCGACCGAGGCAAGGCAGAAGAAGAGTGATGCTGCCGATACAAGCATGGTTTTGATGGTTGCAGGCATGCTGTCGCCGATCTCGAGGTTGACCAGCCAGCTAGGAAGCTGCAGCTCCATCCATCGGACTCATGAAGTCATGATGCAAACGAAAACAAGTTCAACAACTACCAAACGGCGAACAGTCACATGCCTACGTGTAAGCCATGTACTACCATGCTACTAGTACATTTACTCTGGGACTAGGAATACCAATATCTGTGAACAATATTCTGTTATGTACGATATAGTCCGTTATAAGAGTGATACAATCGGTATGGTTTTAAAGACAATCTCCACCAAATGTGAATGTGATGTTCAGACTTGCGTCATGAAACACTCTTCTTGAATGGTTGACAATGGTCCAATTGTCATAAGAGAGTGAACAATTTTGGTGGAATGAACATAAGGATGGTAATTTCTCGGTGGTTTATATGTACAAAACACTCGTTTCTTGGAAAGTGCAAGTCGGTAATAATAAAAAATCTAAAATGTAAATGTGTCGCTGAAATAAAAGAATCACGTGGTACCTTTACGAAGTTGTAATTCTTACTAAGTACAAGCTTGCAAAACATAGTTTACAATGTGGTTTTGTCACTGTAATGAAACAGTTAATCACTATTTTCTAGTGTAGGTTCACCCAATCTATATGGGAAGAGTCATCCAAATATTTTCTAACTTATATCCGGCGGAATTTGTTTGGTAGCTGGTTACATGAAATATATCACAAATTCAGATATCTTATTAAGGTGAGAGAATTTGTCGTTATTGGTCTCTTTTGCTATATAGAAATGATCTGATTTTTAATAGTAAGACTTCTTCTCCCTTATGGGTCATTTACCAGCGTATCTGTTTGCTCCATTTGTGGCCATCTATACATCGCAGACAAATAAATACCTATTTACGAGCTAGGTACACCAGGGACGGATCCAGGTTTTAAAATTCGGGTGTTCAAAACTTTTTTTGGCTACTCTATAAATGATTCAAATAGCTAAAATCGAAACTTTTTTTACCATAGCTAGATGAATCGTCGATTTTTTTTGCAGAAATTAGAGAAGAGGTACTACACAATCATAAGATAATAAGCTTAGATTGATGTTACGTAATTTATGTTCAGAACTACAACACCATCAGTACATATACCTATTATGCAATATATATAATTTTCATTTCCAAAAATTTGGGTGTGCATCTGCACACCCATGACCCTATGTGGATCCATCCATGGGTACACGGACACGGTTCAAGAAGGCATGATGGATATTTTTATGACACATGGATGGAAAGCATGCAGGATCGGCCGTGCACCGACTTAGATGTTGACGCGTTTTTCACATACTTGTATCGCGACTTGTTTTTTTCTTTGTTGTGCGGTTTCTTGTAGTCGATTTATGCATAGGTCCGGTAAGAGCTCCTGAAAATGTATTAGCGTTATGCTAAATTACAAGATTAGTAAAGCATTCTTTATCAATAAAAATATATGTTGGTAACTTTGGCATGTGACTAGAAATTGGGTAATCGAAATAGCTGAAGGAGGTGTTTTAATTTTGAGGCCTGGTTTTGAATACTTGGTTACACAAGTACCGAAATCATATGAGTTTTATAGGGTTTTCTTGAATTAAAATCTTTTTGATTCACAATATTCAAGATCGATGGAGGAATAATATAGGACTGAAAATCCATCCCACCACTGTAAAGGAATTTTATATTGAAGTTTGTTTGGATGCATCACAGATGAAACGTGAGAATCTTTATGAGAGACTTTAGTAAAAATTTCCCTATAAGCATAAGGCCAAGTAATCCTTAGAGAAGACTAGAGACTAGTTCTATGAATCAAATAAGGCACACGGGAAGATTCCAAAAAATTAAAATCCTAAAATTTCCTTTTGAAAATCTGAATTAAACATACCAGGCCCTCGAGATAAAAACCTTGTCATCCATAGAAATTTGTGTTTTTCATATTTATGCAAAATTACAAGTATTAACAAACGGAGTGTTCACCATGGACTTAATTATCAACCCCAAAGAAATAAAATTCAGAATGGAGGCCTACCATTATAAATTACTCACATTTACCATCTGGCTACATGATGAGTTCTGGACAAAAAAAAATTCACATCCCTGCATACTACTACAAGACTACCTCCAAGCTGTACAAAGGAGACAGTTCATCACATTGCACCAGTACTATCTTGCCACTGCCAGCATAAGAAACCAAAACAAGCAATAGGAAACAAAACCACATATGTTTCTTTGACCAGATCAAGAGATGTGTATGTGTGGCTGCTACTGTGTGCAGTGTGATGCATGGGATGATATCTTTGTGTTTGCATCTTTGTCTTTGTGCAGTGCTGCCCCTGCCCTGCCCTGCCTGTGAACTAGCTAGGGCCACACCTCTGCCATTGATGCAAGCAAGGCCATGACCATCTTTGATTCAGGCTTTCAGTTGGGATGAGACTCCCAGCTGTACACACATGCTCCCAAGTCCCAACTGCCATACCTCATCACTCTCCTAGCTTCCCTTTTCAACGTATGACATAATTTCACATGCACATTTGTGCCCCCAAGGCATTTTCTCATGTGGGGATAAATACATGTTTAATTCAACACATTATGTCTAATTAACTCGATGTTAATGAAATTTATTTTAGTAATTCTAACTTTTAACTGCCGATTATACAATACATGTTGTAGCAAAAATAGTGGTTCTTTGCTTGGGTCAGGCAGCTGGCAGGCAGGCAGCCGGCCAAGCCAGTGAGGTGCCCACACACTCCTAGGTGGTAGTGCAGTACTCTTTTGAACCAACAGAATTCTAACCAAGCTTTGTCCCCAAGCCTGTTTTTGACTGCATTGGTGACTGAGAAGGAATACTGGTATTCTAATCCTTTTGCCAGGATCCTGATCTCCATCTATGCATCCAACAATGGGCAATCCAGATTCAGAAGGGAGGCAGATAGTATATTCTCTCTGCACTTCAGATGCAAGTTTACCGGTGGTAGATGGTCAGATGGACCATGTATTGTTTGGTTATCTCTTGGCTGGTCACCTCAACATTGCAACAGTTTATTTGCCCAAGAACAATATTTCGAGCTGTTTGATTTGATCAAGTGCCTTCTTCTTGACCAGCTCGGTTTCTGAGGTCGTGAAGATGATAAAACCAAGGATTGGAATGGAGAGTATGAACATTAATGTGTCATATGCATTCTGAATCTAGGAACCAGGTCTAGAAGGCGTGTCCAGATCTTTATAGTATATACTGTAGCTAGGATCATGCAGAACAGGATTTCCATCTACAAAATTATGAATCAAGAGGAAATATTACAAGCTATATGCAGCTTTTTTACGACAGCACTTAATGTAAATCATATAGGAATGTAGGATCAGGATTGGGGTGGTCCTAGTAGGACTGTAGGATACTGATGAAAAAGCATATACTCCAACCCCCATGAATCAACTAGTTGTTTTGAAGGATAATGCAAGGGTTAGTATGCTTAGTCTACAAATATTGTTAACTGGGATTTAATTTCGTTGATGAAATTTTGGATACTCGATATAAGCCGCGTTAGCACTTGACCAAAAGTAAAGCCCTTGTGAGTTGTGACACTATATTATTCCCACAAAATAAGTAACAGAGTTCCATCTTGCATGCACTAGCCTAACTAAATGGAAGTTCCTTACAAAATTATTCAACCGTAGAATGAAAAATAATACTGTTTGATACAAGCAACCCTTGTGTCAACTCAAAGAGACATTATTTTTGCTTTTTATAACAACATTAAAGAAAGAAAATTGAGCAATGAACCAGAAAGAAAAAAGAGAATTGCATTGCAGGAGGCATGCAGGGATGGATGGTGATGGTGGTGCCTCAGAAAGTCACTCCAGTGCCCATGGGGCATTTTCATTGTATGCAGGTGCAGGGGCAGGAGGGAAAGATGCAAAAGCTCTTTTTAACAGCTGTAAGGCAGTGTGCAATGCAAGACCTGCATTAGTTAGTGGATGAGGCCACAAGACCAGCTTTAGGGTTTAGGGCTTAAGCCAAGAAGAGAGAAAAAAGTCCAGTGCATATGAAAAGATACCATCATTATTGTTTACATGAGAGTGGCAATATATTTGGCATATGTTTGTTCATCTTTCCTGCAAGAGCATCTTGGGCAGTCTTGCCACCTTCTAGTGGTGCCTTCATTGAAGAATATGTAATTAGTGGTCCTACATTTGAATGCAATTTGATTGGCATTTATGTAGTTAACTGAGTTCATAAGTGTCAAACATGGTATTAAACTAAGATTCTTGCAATAATCCCCATTATAATCTTGGTTTATCAAGGAAATGATAGGTGGCTCTGCTCATCTAAATACACTTCATGATCATGCTTACGCATTTCCGAGGAATGATAGGTATTGTTTCCTACGGACTTCCTACAATCTGAGCCCCTGTTTGATTCTTCAACTGAACCTTTGTGGTGTACTCCGCTTATTGTTAGAAATGCCAAGCTCAGGTGGTTAATCTTTACGCAATTATTATTGATAGAAGGTACTAGCAATCTCATGTATCTTGTGCACTAATACCATTCATGCGCAACACTTGTCGCTCTTCCAGCAGCACAAACTTGATGAAATGCTTTTCACAACATGCCCAATAATCACAAAAAGGATGCAATGTACTTTCGATCATGATTGACAAGAGCTTTCTTCACATATCACCTATTCTTTTACTACATTTCAAATGCAATGAGACCCGGCACGAAACAATGCAAATGTTAGGAAAAGTTGCCTCGGATTCTCATCCCTGCTAAAAGCAAGAGAAGAAAACATTGGCACAGGTCTGAATGAATGGCACTGAAAAACCTGCAGCAGCTGCAGCAGAGAACTGATCAAGAAACCCACAGATCGTCAAGGCCTGCACACACACAGAGTGCTGCAGACACATATACATACACAAAATGCAGCTGATCTCATTTCTCAAGAACAGAAGCAGATGTTACACGAGTTTACAATCACTCTCCCCAAGGAGATTGTCTCAAACCAATGTAACCCATGCATTTTTGCAAGTGCAGTGCATCTGAGTGGAACACCACTCCTCACTGATCACACATCCACTTGCACAAAACCTTTTCCCCTTGGCTCTATAAACAATGGCCAAACCTTCAGCCTTTCAGTGCTACCGCTACATCCAACAGCATGTCACCATATGCAATGCAAGATGGCATAACCAAAACAGTGCACATTTTGGGTGAATTTCACAGGAAAATGTGCTCCATTTGGGCACTTGAAAATGGGGCTCCACTGACGCTCTCCTCTCCTCAGGAGAAGCTCAGCCCTTATCTTTGCTCATCTCTTACCCCTTTGAACAAACCAATCCAAATCAATCCAACAGCATTGCCAATGCCAACCATGGCAATGGGAATGGCTGAAAGAACCTAAGCAAATTTGATGGTGGAAAAAACAAAATGAAGATCCGAGCCAAGTACCACCCCCTTAGACATCTGACAAAAAATTGTGTGTCTCCGGCGGCGCTAGAGCTTCTCAACGGATTCCCGGCAGCTCCAACCTGATCCGCTTATTCGCCGCCGCCACGAAGGCGGCGGTGTCAGCAACAAACACAGAATCATACGTACTAGTGGCAGCTTCATTGGATTCTGAACATGGCAATGATCTTTTGCAATTGCTCATCATGTTCTTCAAGTCACCGACCATCATGCTGTAGCAGGCATGGATATGCTCCTGATAAATGGAAGAAACAAATGTTGATCACATCTAATGCTCCGTTCACCGGCACCCGGATTGAAAGACTGCTAGTAGTAATGATCAGAATGATGCACGAGTGTTAATTAATCTGTGCAAGATACCTTCTCAATGAGGCAGGATGGAGATAGATTGCCCATCTTGGTCTCCAGTGCTTCCCTGGTCAGCAGAGCTCCATAGGATGCAGCCAAGATTGCAGCTGCAGCCACAGTGGATGGCCTGTAATCCAGCACACTACCGACTGCATGAACACAGCACAAATCAGTCAGACAAGATGCAAGAAAGATCACCGGATGTTCGGAATTTAGTGGAAAAGACTCAAATTTTGATGTGTGTGTGTGCAGAGGAAGATGAACCTTGGGCTGTGGCAAAGATGAACCCGATGGAGCTGATGGCGACGCGGGCGAGGTCATGGCCGCCGCCGCCGCCGTCACGGCGGTCGAGCCGGGAGGAGAAGCAGGGCAGGTAGTCGAAGGGCGTGACGGCGGCCATGCGCCAGTCGAGCGTGGACAGGAGGAGCAGCTCCATCCGTTGGACGGAGGCGGAGCAGAACTCGTAGCCGCCGCCCGCGTCGAGCTCCGACAGCGCCGGCGCGCCGTACTCCTCCATCTTGGCCGCCACGGAGACGCAGGCCACGGAGAGGAGCCGCGCCGCCCACGGCATCTCCGCCCTCTGCAGCACCAATGCACCACACACATCATCCTCCCGTCCCCAATAAGAAAAATGCTCAAGTTTACACGGCGGCGGCGGCGGGCTATTACATCGACGCGCCGCCGGAGGAAGAAGCGGTCGAAGTAGGCGATGGCGAGGTACGCCGTGCGGTGGGCGAACCCGAAGCACCCCCGCGTCTGCAAATGACATGGCGTCAGTGATCGATCGATCGAGCAAGAAACCAATCAATCGAGAGGACAGTGAGTGCTCACTTCAAGGATCCATTTGACGGCGGCGAGGCGCGCCTGGCGGAACCAGTCCTCGTCGGCGGCCGACGAGCAGTCGGCGTCGCCGGAGTCGAGGGAGGAGGAGGAGCAGAAGCTGGCCTCCTTGGAGACCAGCTGCTCCACGTACTCATTGTCGCCATCCTCGTCGTCGGCAGCGCCGGCGCCGGCGTAGAACAGGAAGAGGTCTCCGTCGTCCACGACGCCGTCCCCGAGGTCGGCGCCGTCTTCGGGGCAGGTGAGAGAGAATGCGCAGGACGAGCAGTCCTCCATCGCCGCCATCTCGACCCGCCTCTAGCTACCTTACTACAGTACTACCAATACAATCAGCTAGTCGCTGACCAGAAGTGCTGCGCTGTACGTTAAGCTTAAGCAAGAACCATGAGCGAGCGAGAGGCGACGGCGGTCAGCGGCGGCGGCGGCCGGACCGGGAGCAGAGTGGGGAGTGACTGTGAGCGAGGGGACGAAGACGCTCCTCCCCTCTATTTAACCGGCTCTCGTTTCATAAAAAAAAGATCACTGCTTTTTTACCATCTTTCTTTCTACATCTGGCCATTTGTACTGCATTCTCGGATAGTTACAGCTCGATCTGGTAAGAATCCGGCTGGGATGAGATGAGATTCATGAGCGAGGAGTACGTCGGTACGACGTCTGAGTGAATCTAAAGTGTATCCGTAGAATTTATTAGCGGCCGGGCAATGTATTTACTCGGGCGGAGATGATGATGACGACGACGACGATAGAGCCTAATGTAATAAACACATAATGCTCGTGTTAGTACTGTCGACAGGACAGGACGGTCCTCTCTAGCGGAGCACGGATCTGGTTGTTCGGATACGGAGCAGAGGACGAAACCACACTGCAATTGTACTGGCTTCGAATTTTGGAGACTTCATGCTCCTGTTTTTTTTTCATTTCTGTTTTACAAATGACGATAAAACCCGAAGACAGAAAACTTAGAATCTTTGTTCTACAAAAAACACTTAAGAATCTAATAGGAGGATTAACTCTAGCCTATGCAAAGCGTGATGTACACATTCATCTCGAATTTAGTTAAGATAGAGTATTCCAAGATAGTATAAATATCCAAATTAAATTATCCCGAATGATATACCCTTCGTTCCATTTTATCTGGTTAGCGAAAACGGTCATCTTGAGTCTTGGCCACAACCCTCCTTCACATTTAGTATGGCGAGAACATGAAATCTTTGCAGGGTTGATTCCTTGTGTTCCCCTCGACTGTAAGGTTGTGAAAGTGTAGTGTATTTAAACCATCGACACATCTGAAAAGAGAGAAATCATCGCATTGTTAAGAAGACAAGGAAAATTAACCAAGAGCCCGATTATCAATTTGTTGTGGAGGCTAGGATGCACCATTCATATTGTTTCTAACTTTCTAGGCTGTTTGCATGTCCCCCCCCCCCCCCCTCCCCTCCTCCCCTCCCTTTGTTTTTTTGTTCTTTTGCACTTTTCCTTATGCACTATGTAAACACCTATAATTTTTCCTTCGTCTCCAACTGAAATATGTGCTCCTGTCGTGTACTAAAAAACAAACCAAGTCACAATAACAAATCTCGTGGAAACCACATTTCAAAGTTCTAACAATTGATCAAACAAATACGATATGTTTGAATTGTAATGTTCGTAAACTTTTAAAATTTGAAGTTTGAATATTTTTTTTTAGAAATAATGGGGTTCCCCTGATTTCATGAAACTGCAACCAAAGTATCAGCATCCTCATACATTAGGAAACAAATTAGTGATGTGCAAAGACGTCAAGAAACTTATGTATTACAACTAGAAAAGAGCCTTATGACTGACATTTCCATGTAGCGCTCCACACGCTCATTCTCGCCATTTTTGCAGAAGGGAAGGTTCGATGCCATGTCGAAGCTAGACTCACAATAGTAACTTGACATCCAGTCTATCCTCAGCAATTCGCCTCTCTGTCGGTACAAGAACATAAAGTTCGCATCCGGCATGCTTGAATTTTTGTCCACACAGAGAATCTTCCAGTTTTGATATGTATGAGTGCAGTTTCCTCAACAGTTCCTTGTCAATTGGCCATTATGTTTCCCTGAAATACATTACATGCTTAAAAACCATATTTTCCTCAAAACAACATAGGAGAAACTATTAGTCACCTAATTTTTGTCCTCACTGGTACACTATCTCATAACAGATTCAAGGTGGTGGACCCAATGTTAATTCCCAATATATTAGAAACGACTTCTCAAATTTATTTGACGCCACAATCTGCGCGGTTTGATCCCTGTCTGAGATGAATTCGGATGTCTTACATTTTCTAATTAAAAAACCACGGGCCTCCTCCCCCACTGAGTTCAAAAAATAAATTGATGGTTACATTTACATGATCCTCACATAAAAGGCAAGTAAGATCATCTAACTAGGGCCAGTCCAATGAAAAGTAGGGCCCGTGGTATATTAAAATAAATTAAATTTGTACTAAACTCTTATACCTCTCTAAACTTTTATTTGCATGTTACAATGTTACAAGTATAATTTATCTATTTGCTCACATAGTTTTACCAGATAAACTTGTTTTTTACGCCAAGTTTAACCACATACTCCCTCCGTTCATAATTATAAGACGTTTTAGATATATCACATGGTGTCTACATACATATTACAATGAGTGAACATACACACTAAAATGTGTCTACATACATGTCGATATATGTGTATGTGGATATATGCTAAAACATCTTATATGAAAAACGGAGGGAGTAATTGACAATATATTTTAATATTAGATGGTGTGTTTTATATAGCGGGGCTACGACCTATTTCGTGGATGGTGTGTTTTTCGTTTCTTGTGAATATTGAATGATATGAACTAAATTTTGTGAGGAAAGTATGTTTCAGAACTAAATTTTCTACCATGCATATTCTATATAATTTCTATGTACTTATGATAAAGACATGTAAAGAGTATGGTTTAACAAATATCTCAACATCGATTCGAGGTGTATGATTAAGTAAGCATATTTCTAGAACCTTTTAGAGTGTAAGATGAAGCAATGCCATTATTCCTTTATGTTCAAAATTGTCAAGCAAGTCAAAATTTAACATAGTGTGGATGGAAATCCACAATACCCGAGTTGTCGCAAAGAGGTTCTGACAGATTCAGTGAGTCGATTATGATGAGACCTTATATCCTATAGCGATGCTTAAGTTGGTCTGGATCATGTTAGCAGTTCCTGGATCTTTGTAAATTTAACCGATGACGTGTATATGATACAACCTAAGGTTTTCTCAATACCTTGTTAAGAAGGTATGTAAGGGCTGAGGCAGCCATCTCGGAGCTGGAACATTCAGTTGTAGTTCATTGTTTAGAGTAATTACCAATGAAACTAAAATGGTGTGGATTCTAATAATTTAATATGCTCGAAGCACCAAATATCGACACCATCAGCCAAGACGCATCCTTGAGTACAAGCCTGAGAGGTGGTGTCCGGTCCAAGTAAGTTAGTGCTAAGCACTATTAATATTATATCAAATCTGATGAGAAGTTTAGAGTATCTTTGAACCACAAAGAGTTTTATATGTAGTCAAGAAATACTCCAATTTGACTAATGGTTGTGCAACTACGTGCCCATCTTTATAACGTTATTTCCATTGCGGACAATGAAAATTGACTATAAAAAATATTCAGTTAGTTGAATCATGCGCATGACCAAAAGAAAGGAAAGAGATGGCTTGTTGAGTGTAATACATAGAGTGAGTGATAGAGAGGACAAAAGAAATAAAAATGTGTTGCACAAAATCAAATAAAGAAATCTTGTACCAGTTTTTCGTCAACCCACAGGTCTTCCCACCGGAAAAAAAGAATACCAGGCTAATTAAACTTTTTATGTTGGTCACATTGGTTTGTTCTTACGTCACTCGTGGTATGTATTTTCTTCGGCAAATTCACCATTTTATTATGTTTATATACTCCCTCTCTCCCAAATGTAAGTCGCATATGATTGTTCACCATCTTTGAGTCACGTCATTGACCATTAATATATACTGATGTGTGGATTTAGCTTCTATAAATGACAACGTTGCATTTTGTATCGTGGAAGAAATTTTTTCATGCGCAATTCTACTATTTGCATACATATTATAAGTGAAAATCAAAGTAAAATTTGTGTGGTGTTGACCAGAAAAAATATGCATGCTTTATATTTTTACAGGGGGTATTAAATAGTTTCCTCGGTGTAATGAATAATAGCATAGTGATTATTATATACTTTATCATTTTGGGCCCTTCTCTTCTCGGGGACCTTGGTGGTTGCCCTTCTTGTTCGACCAATGGGCCGAACCTACATCTAACTCCCCACGTTTATTCAAATGATTCAAGTAAGAAGTTTATCATTGGCCAACGACCATAAGGGAAATACAGGTTCTAGGAGGAATATTCAACTCCTCAACGACAGGGGTATGCACATGAATTACAGCCCAGAAATTGACAATCCAATAAAATATTTCACACTATAACATCCAAACAGGTGAAACAGCCAAACTAAGCGTTCAATTTCATCATATAAGTTAACTATTTCCATCAGGGCAACAAGTTAACTCGACGATCAAACAATGTCTAGTTGACAATTCTTCTAAAAGTAAAGCGAAGATTAGACTCATCTTGCTTCAGAAAACAGAACCAATGTTCATCAAATTGACATATAAGTCCCGAACAAGGTAGGCAAACAGCACTATCCAAGTCGGATATTTTTCACAACAGATGCGACCCACATCATCCATTTCCAAAAAAGGTGAGCAGCAATGTAAAGGTTTATCTCTTAGGATACTGGGAGAAGATCATATTTGTGATCAAAAATCATTTTCAAGTTTTATTATTGTCTAGGTGATATCTTGTTATCCAAGAAGAGAACAAACTATTAAACTCTCCAGATTTTGTACCAATCCCTTCATATTATTTCTGAAACATATTCCACTTAGCCAAATATTATTTTATGTAAATCATGAGTGTCACTCAAAAGAAATGTGTCATCTGAGATATGTAGGAATGCTAGCAATAACTGACTGTAGGAGGATTAGCCTGCCTATGTAAGACAACAGTCTACCTCGCCAACCAACTACTATTTCCTAATTTTATCCAAAATAGGCTACAGATCTTCTTTCCTAAGTTTAGAATAGTGTGGAGAGACACTAAGCAAATAAAATGATATTTACCCAGTTTACCGCCAAACACTTGTCCAAACAAGTTGACTTCCTCTTCAAGCATATAAAGGGTGACCAAATCATTTTTGTGGAAATTGATTCACATGCCTGACATTTTCGGAAGCAAGTTAAAAGCCATCTGAGGTTTCTAGCCATACCAAGGTCACTTTAAAAACTAGGATGGTGTCATTAGCATATTGCAAGATGATAAGAACACCACGACCAACCTGAGTTAATAAACCTCTAATAATCTGATTTTGAGTGGCCTTACCTAACATCTTAGTAAAAACGTCTGCTACCAAATTAAAAGGGATAGGGGACAATGGGTCACCATGCTAAAGCCATTTACCAACAACAAAATAGATATTGTTTTCATTATTAATACTAAAACGAAAAGAACCATTCACAAGGAAGTCCTAATGGATTCTGTTATAGGTCATTTCATAATCTTATTTTAAAACTAAAACACCCATTTTTTGACATGTGCCTTATGAATTACTTCATGGGCAGCCACCTCACTCACAAGGATAAACCTACCTTTGTTAAAACAGTTTGATTTATCATAGCTTGAGGCTGCAATTACCAAGGCTAATAGGTCTGAGTATTCACATTCCTCTACCATTTGCTTCTTGACGATAGGCCAGAAAGTTTGATAACATGAGAAGGGTAAACCATCTTGGCCAGGGGCACCGGAGGCACAGGAACACACAGTAGATTTATACATCTCATTTTCCCAAAAAATGATTTAAGAAGCATACCTATTGATCAGTAAGGATATTATGTTTGTCAAAAGTTAGTGTGTCTAGAGAAATATTAAGCATTGATTCTTAAAAAAAGATCCTTATTGAACACAACTACTACTTTAAGTAAATATTCAGGCTTTTCAACTTGGCCATTAGGACCATCAAGAAGAGCCATGTATGTCTTCTTTGGTTAGCCACAACATGAGAAGAAGCTGTATTTCGAGCACCATCTAGGATTTTCTATCTGTCAACCAATGCCAAGCTTTAGTTTCTTCCTGAGACCAAATATCATAAAGTTCTTGTTTGATATGCTCCATTTTGTTTTGTTTTCATCAAGAGAAAGTTGGTTTTGTTTGAAAAAAAAACATCAAGGATGTCGAATTGTTGTAAAAAGAGCATTTGTTTCCAAAGCTGCTTGGGGATTAACATCCCTACATTGAATCATTTTTCGTGGCAACCTCATTTAAATTGCGAGATGTCAATCGGAATAGTGCAATCACATCTAGTATTCCACAAAATATCACTAGAACCTTCTTGTTTTATGCACCTTCTCAAAACAAAAACAAAAATTTGGTGGGAGAGCTTTGTTATCCCCGAGTCCAAAAGAAGGGAGGTATGATCACTAATAACTCTAGTAAGGGCAATAAGGGTAGACATGGAGAATTTTTATCCGATTAGTTGAGAGAAAATTCAATCAAGCATAATTAAAATAAGGTTATCTTGATTATTGCCCCAGGTAAAAAGTGTATTAGAACTTTTTAATTGAAATATTTAATTTTGAACTTGAAATTTGGCACGTTTTGGGCCAGGTCTTATCCAATTGTGATTGAATTGGTATGTCTTATTTTGGTTGAAAGTGTCAAGAAAAGACAGGAGTAGTTAACAATGTGCATTCTCGGTCACACGCTCCAACTAAAGAAGCATGCTTGCCAGAAAATTTTCTACACAAGAAATTATATAAGAACTAGGCAAACCCTACAAGCTAATAGAGAACTCAAAATAGCAGGCTGCAGACTACACATAAAGAAAATGATATGACATGTTGAGAAGGTAATCTCAACCACCAATTCCCAGCATCATCTCCCAGAAAACCCTTAATCCAGCCAACAGAAAATGCTGGATTTCCTCTGCAGAACATACTTAGGGATGAGACAAAGCACCTGACTTGGCTGCAAACAAATCCTTGTGGGCCCAAATCCTTCAAGGAAACCAAAAGCCATATGTGAATTGAGCAGAGACATAACATAATACAGCCACGCTAAGGTATCTACTCAAGAATCACGCAGCTACTACATAGCATCTTTGTAAACGTAGTATCTAGTGGCTATTGCTCTCCCCATTTCTTAAAAAAAAAGTGGCTAGTGCTCACTGAGTCACTGACACATCCACGATTTATCTCGATCATAAAACTCGCCGGATTTGAACGAGGTCAAATTTTCTCTGCTCAAAATGCCGCACAATTGATCAAGCCTGTGTAATCGTGTATGAGTCTTTTATATCCATTGGAACAAATATCGAGCTTCTGCGATCCTTATACAAACGGCCATCTGTGTGTATTTTGAATGAAGGGGTTTTAAAACGAAGCTACATCGCCACCTTCCGTGTTCTGCATTTCATTGTTTCCAGAGAGGCCTCTGCAACACATTCAAGACATGTTCTTGGTCGCAAACTAGGACAAAACTGTCAACATCCACAGTTTATATATGTATATTTGACAACCATGTCAAATAATATATGTTTGAATGTTACGTGAACACGAATGCAGGATTCAAGGGCCGATGTTGTGGATCGCCGCAACAGTGCCAGCACTGCACGCATCGTCCACCATCCCCATGCATCGCCAAGATCGATCCAGCAGCCTAATTTAAGCGCCATTTGCTAGACATTTGAATATACATTACAGACATGCAAGGGAAGATGCCAAGATTTGGCGTCGACTCACTAAGATCAAGGAGCCATGGATCATGGATGGACCACCATCTTGATCTATACTATAGCTGCCGACGGATGATTCGGACAAGGCGACGAGCGAAAAGTCGCGACTGAAAACTATATCGACGAATCATATATATACGAGTATGAAATTCAAAGTTTCCCGGGTACAGGCGATCAAGATTCACTGAACATGGACTTGTTTTGTTCATCAGATTCTGTAACATCTAACAATAAGATTGCTCGTTCACCAGGAACCAGATTGCAGCTGCAAGAACAACTGAAGAACACTTTCTATTTTGTTTCTGTTTCCAGTATCAGAACAATGGCCATTTCATTTCTCCAGGGAAATGAAAACCTTTGATTGATGTACGTACTACCGTGACCGACGGTACGTCCCTGGCGTGCGTGTGTGGAAGAACAGTCCGGCACACCGCATTCAAGGCTCTTGCGTCCAGCAACAACTCCTGGCACTGGACAAGGATTGTACACGGTACAAAGCCTGTCCTCCATGTTTCGAGCTGCCTCCATCTGCAGCAGATTCATATTTCTTGGCCACACAATTATATGGTTTTGCAAGCCAAGCTCGCAGATCAAACAAGCCCCAGGACACATCCTATCAGCAGGCTGCAGGCCCCTGCATGGCATGGCATGCATGCATAAACCCGGCCTTGAAATCAGGTTCCCCAGTCCCACAAGATAAGAGTGCATTCAAGAAATATCAAGACTTGACATGACCCTCATCCATCTCTCAAAATTGTATCTGTTATTAAACCTAATGCATATGAGGCCATAATTTAAGCAACTAGTAAGTAAACTGGGGAGATAAGATTTGTCTAGGTCAGGTCCCCCCCCTAATCTGATGAAGCAAAGGCTCCATAGACTATACAGCTGCTATCTACCATGCCACTTAGAGGTCTCTGCACCCGCACTCAACAATGTTTTTCTTTGACCAGTGCCGCAAGCTTTTCTCACAACATGGTAAAAGAAATTGCAGCCTAGGTTTGGTCATGTCAATGTCGCAGCTTCAGTGAGAACAGGGGACTGTGTGTGTGTGTCCATGCCAATCACTAGGGGACACCACCGCCCTTTGTTTGCTTGCTTGTGAGAGTGAAGTAAGCAAAAGTGTGTGCATTAGGGAGAAAATATTGTCCACTAACCCACTAAGGGCACACTGGCTAAGCTCTACTAATGTGCCAAACCTGGGCATGCCAGTCCTAGCATTAGCTCAGCTTAGGCTTTCTTGATCCAGTCACCAAAACACATCTGATGCTATTTTAGTAATAACATTATGATACTATGAAGCTAAGCATCGGAAGCACATTTTGTAGCCCTATTTACCCTTTATTTTCTCTCCTTTCTGGCCATTTGGAGGGTCAGCCTTGCTGTGCAAACAACAAACAATTGCTTCTGCATCATCCGACGAAAGGCCTCCGCTGAATGTTTGTGGTCGTACCATTGCATTTTGGTGTACCTTTGCAATTGCCATTGGACAAGAATGCCTCCAAGGACAGATTGATTGGATGGCTCAGGACAGATGTTGTTGTGACAATACCCACGCCACAAACATCTCAGAGCATGAATGTCAACAGAAATTTGAGTGGCAACTGAAACCATCAGCTATTAGGTTCAGTTTGCAGTTGCTGACTGCTCCACACTTAAACATGTAGTTTAGTAAGCAAGGTTGAAGTTAGATCATAAAGCGTTTGTTTTCGGATGATATATTATCCTCCAACATTTCAATGGGATGAAATTAATATATCACAACTTGCAGTCCTACTCCTACTACAAACATTTTGAAAATTTGACAACCTGAATGGTCGTCGACGTCAATCAACATTGATAAGCCCTGCTGCAACCATAAAAAATGAAAGGCGTGTGTGTAGGCCCTTGGGAAACTTTAGGTTTGCACTTGTGTCTTGCCATCATCACTGATGAAAAAGTCCTTGCACGTAGGTTAGGATTAGCGGCCAGGCTTTATGCCAACCCAATCAGGTTAAAGCGGCTAACCAAAAGGTTAATCGTTTACAAAAACCTAATGATAAAATGGCTTCCCAATGTTTGACTGGCATAAGGTTTCACAGGCACCAAGGACAGATCAAGGCATCAAGCACATGCACATGCATGCGATGCACTCATCTTTATTATTCACAATGTATGTCTTATTTTTTTACAGAGAATCTATTCGAATACGCAGACACTCGTCGTATACATACTGGTTCGTAGAAGAGACAATGCACACCAAGCACAAAGAAAATGACAGTCAAAGAAGTGCAGAGAAGGACTTAACTGTCTTGGAAAGCAGATGGGTAAGAGTAACATGATAATGTATAGTAAACACATGTTGATTAGATAGTTACAAAGATGATAGTGCATGAGGGACCACTGTTTCGTAGTGCTCTTGCCATTTTCTTGCTGCTACCTCTTTACATTGTTTCTGACGGGTGACCTTTTGTCATTTTCAAATTGTATCATGGTGTGTATTCCTTGAGTGTTACAAGGTTAAGACCAAGACAAGATGCAACATTTATGTGTACATAGTTTGTTCTGAAAGTGTCCTATGAGAAGGCATAATAAGAGTGATAATGCATGGAACAATTACAACTGTGTAAATTATTTATAATCACAGCAAGTACAAAAGGTTTTTACAGAAAACATAGTTGCTCTGAGATCATTTGATAAATTCCCTGAATACAATTTTTGCAGGAAAATAGTTGGTACAGCAGATGAGACCAACGATACTGTAATCACACGGAAGTTGGAAGCCTTCAGCTACCCGAAGTCAGCTGTCTGAGTTCAGTGGAAACTTACTGGCAGTGATGCTTTCCTTTATCACTTTACTTCCGACAGGTTTAAACACGAGTAGGGAGAACTTACAGATACACCAGGAAATGAATCAAAATATATGATGCATGGTAGTTCTACGGATGTGGCAGAAGCTTGAATAAACCAGTGTCGGTATTACAGGCAAAGACTGTTATCCCAAGCAAGATTGGGTTCTGCTGTAGTTGCGAGGCCCAGCCAGGAAGGAATCTCTACTGTCTTTTGGCACTACAAACAAAGCAATAATAGCATACATGTCAGTATGAGACCAGCAGCTCGAATGGTAAAATATCACAGACAAAAAACTGTGACAGAACAAAACTAGTCACGAGTCAAAGATTCATCTTACTGGGATTCAAGCCATAACAAGTTCAGTTTTCACCATCATCGTCTTCAAGCAGATAGTCTTCGATTTGATCTCTGGAATGAAAAATTATCAACAGCTCACTGATCAGTGCGCTATAAGAGTGAACGAGACAATACATGAACAAATCACTGAAGATGCAGAAACAAGTGACTGACATTAAATCAAGCATGATCTTAACAAAGAAGCTGTAACATCCAGAGGTTCAGTGTTTTGATTTGCTAAACTACTGACATATGTATCATAGCTGTAAATACAATGACACAGCCCATAGAGAAAGAGACGTCAACCTCACCTTAGTGAGCCATGGCTGGCAGATACAGTATGTACTCTCTCGGTCCAGAACTTTGGTACTAGTGAAAAGAAATGGTCATACAAGTTTGCGTCCCCTGGTAGAATCTGGAAATGACAGCTTTGACAACAGTAAGCAGTATAAAAATCAAATATCTTCTGAGCCTTGTGCTTTGTGCTTTCCAAATTCTGCAGTTCTGATTCACTGAATGGACTTCGACATATCAGGCAGAAAACCTCAGACAAACTCGACTCATCGCTATCAGCATTCTGGAACTTGGGACGCAGCCGTGAGGGCAGGAAATCATGATAGCCATTTTCTGAGAACCTGTTGAAAGAGAACGGCTTAAGCTTTTGTGCAGTTCGTACAATTGTGTGCTCCTGAGCAGGATTCTCCTCCTGTCAGTAGAAATAATGACCGGTAAGATTATGACTCGCGCTTGCTAAAAGCACTTAAATTCGAGGTTCCGTTTTGGTGTCTGCGAATTCAAAGTTGGTATATAATTCCAGTGTGTCATACAAGGAAAAACTTACTTACCCTTAGTCGTGCAACAAATGATGCAACTAAGCTGTTGATACCACTGCAAGGCCTATCAAGAAGTTGCTGTGTCTTTAAACTAAGCACCCAACCAGTTAGCATAAATGGCATCAGGAGCAGAATTCAACAAAACAAAAATGTGTATGCTTATCTTACGTATCAAGTTCGCATAGCAGGCTAAGCTCGTGGGCCAGGCAATCACGGAGCGGAAGAACCACTGGCACTTCCCACCGTATATCAATATATTGGACATCAGCTGGTAAGGAATAGCCTTGTCCCTGGAGACAATTACCAACCTTAAGTTCTCTCATGTTCTCCTTGGGAACTATGAACAGGAAACGAGATCACATAGGAAAGAGCATCTGCTACATACCTTTACTGTTGCAGATAGCACATGACATGCTATTGCAGAAGCACATGATCCCAGCATGATCTTGGCATACCCGTTTTCCAGTGCAATCTGAACAACATACCAGATGAAATGGTAAATATGACTTTAGTCACAGAATGAAAAGCGTCGCCCAAAGATGCTTGTATATTGGATGACAATTCTCAATGAAAGCATGCGAAAGCACTGAAGAAAACAACCTTCTGCAATGAAAGCATGCGCAAGCACTGAACAAGATCCTCCCTCCCAGTGTCATCACTAATCATGCCGACAAGCTCCCTGAGCCTGCCTTCCCCATCCTTCGACTCTGAGGAGAACACATCCTCAAGAGAGGCAATGTGCATCGCTTTATCGCCGGGCAACAAGCTCGAGATAATTGACTTAATATCCGCAATTGCCAGCTCAACTTCGCATTCCGGCTTCGACAACAAAGAACTCTCGTCGACGAACGCCACGCCGAGGTTGAAGACCGGTAGGGCCTGGGAGTTGCTGGCGTCCCAGCTCTCGATCGCCTTGGACCGCATCTCGTGCAGGAATTGCAGAGCCACCCTGTAACATTTGAACGAAGAGCTCATTTCAAACGGTTCATACACGATAACTGTGCAAAGTAAGCAAAAATCTTAACAGTAATTGTTTTTAGTGCAAATCATGAAGATAGATATGTGGGGAAACTGAACCTTGAGGCGGGGCCGCCGGAGAAGGCGAGGAGGACGGAGTCGGTGGGCCGCACCATGGCGTTGCTCGTGACGGCGAGCTTGAACTTCCCGAACAGGTGGGCGCGCAGGCACTCGGCGCAGAGGCCGACGCCTCCGGCGACCGTGACGACGGCGCCGCCGCCGCACTTGCCGCAGGAGGCGGAAGCGGCGGTGGATATGGAGAGACGGCCCATCCTCTCCTCCGGAACGTCATCGGACGCTGAGGAGGAGCAGTTGGACCCGCAGCCGCCGCCGCCGCCGCCGCCGCAGGAGGAGGAGGAGGAGGAGGCGGCGGCCATGGTGGAGGAGACGGGCGCGCAGGTCAGGGGTTTCGGGATCTTCTTCCTCTTCTCCTTTTTTTCTCCCTTTTTCGTTTACAAGTTTTCGATGGGCCTCTACATGGTCCTAGTTGGGCCTAAAAGGTGTCCCAAAGAGAGATTTCAAGGCCGGATGGGCCACCGTGGGGTTCCGGTGAATTCGAATATCCAGTGCCCCCGTCAAATAAAATAAGAATGTCCGCCGCTAGTTGGCATGTACGTGCAGCGTACGTGCACACACGTTTTCACAATTAGATGATATGCCGCGCGTTGCTGCGGAAACGTGTGGTACAAAATAATAAAAATAATTTCTAATATAATGTATAAAACTGTTCTAAAGAATATATTCTTGGTTGTAGTCAAAAGGCGAATAAAAACAAATGAAGCTGGAAATTATTTTGTACAACATGGAAGAAACAAAAATAATTTATGAAAATCACACATTATCTAAAATTTCAAATGAATTTGTAATTAGCAGTGAAATACGTTGTACTATGCATAGGGAGAAAATGGGGACTGTACATGAGATGGCGAGATAAGATACTGGAATTCGTATTTTGATTCCTTCTCAACTAATGTATTAATTAATCTACCACGTGCAATGGAATAAGAGCTTAGAGAACATATTTCGCAAAATCTAATTCGTGCCCGGGCACTCTCGCGTCCTTACAAAGTGCTCACTGCCCACGCCGTCCGATCGTCATCGTGCGGCACTCATCCAATCCATCCGTGTGTCACATCCAGACAAAAGAAGCCGACGCTGAAATTGCGGGAACCGAGCCGTTCCCCTTCACTTTTCGCCATGTCTCTCGCTCCCCCGTCTCGTCTCTTTCCTTCTCCGGCGGAAATTTCGAAATTTCCGCCGACGCTTACCACCATCTACCGGCGGATTTGCGCCGCGAGCTTCTCAGGGGGCGGGCGCGTGTTGTGCAATTTTTCGGGTCTAGGGAGAGGCGGAGTGTCTCCCTTTCCCGTCTCCTCCTCGTCTGTCCCCGTAATCCCCACCATCTCCCTCGATTTGCTTGGGTGCTGACCCCCATCTACCGGCGGATTTTGCGCGGAGAGACTCTCCGTCAGGTGCTTTCTCTCGATTTGGTGGTGGTTGAGCGGCGGAGTTCCTGAATTCCTTCGACGCATCCGAGAGGATAAGCGGCGGTACTTGGCGGAAGGGAACGGCGGAACAAAGTCCCTGCTACAACTACACTGCCATCTCGATTCCCTCCATCCTCGACCGGGTGAGTGACTCTAGAGCCCTTTTCAGCTGGGATTTCGTGTGATTTTGCATCGGTCAATAGATGTAGTTCTGCTAAAAGTGAGCCCCAATCTACATGCCCATCTCCATAATTGTAGATACTCTCCTCGTGAGCCCTAATCTACATGCGCATTTACACTTCAGTTGTGGTTTTTGCATCGGTGAATAGATCCAGCAGGTCTAGTTTTGAATCAGTGAGCCCTAACCTACATGCCCACAGCCCATAACTGTAGAATGCATTTTTTCTCGTGATAGATGTAGTTTTGCATTGATGTTTTTTACTACAGCAGTTGCATCACACGAGATGATTATCTTCTGAAGGTTCAGATTAGGTGCCAACGCTAGTGCCTCATTGCAAGCAGCTGCTCCCAGCGCTAGTGCCTCGAAAATGCGTGAGATCAGGGAGAGGATTCTTTCCCTTACTCATGGCCGCTATGTATGGCTGATTCAGCCGAAGGATACTGCCGTTGTACCTCTTACTATTAATTAATAAAGCGGTCATGTTTCTAAAAAAATGTAGTTCTGCTCCTGCAACATGGATGGGATAGGGTTTGTAGGCCCCCTTCTTTTCAGCTTATTTTCCAGATTCTTCCAGAAGCTACCCTCCATCAGCTTCTCCCAGAATCTCGTTTTTTTAATTTGTTTAAACTTCTAAATTTGTCTTCCCAATACTTATTTAGAAGTTTAAACAAATTTAAAAAATGAGATTCTGGGAGAAGCTGATGGAGGGTAGCTTCTGGGAGAATCTGAAAAATAAGCTGAAAAGAAGGGGGCCGTACTAGTTCTGCAATGGAGGTAGTTCAGAGGCGTTTTAGTATTTCATAGCATGTATTTTTTCTTTTGCATGTATTTTGATTGCAAAATATGTCTGCCTTTTTTCAGTGGAATGTACTTACACCAATGCCGTGAAGATCGTAACTGATGTAGTTGTGTACTTGTGGTTGAATGCATTACCTGTTCCCGGTCGCGATCGCATATGCAGATGTAGTTTATTTTTCCTGCATAAATTATATAACGTATCTTTGCGTTTTGCATATATTCGACACCAACTGGCGTATTGTTTATAGTGACGTAGTTATCTGATGTTAAATTTGTTAGTAGACTGGTATTTACATCCATGATCTGAAGATCAGAACAACTGTTTGTAGTTGTGGTTATATGTAATGTGGTTTTCGTTGGGTGTCGCTTTTGCATGTGCAGATGTAGTTTCCTATAAAAAATACTATATAGGCAGTGTGCACATGTGTTTTTCTTCGTGTATATTTTCAACACGTAGAATGTATTTTTTGATTTCTGGTCCATTTGAATTTTCTGCATATATGAGATGAAAATTGCATTCAAATGATGTAATTCTGATATGAAAACTACAATGCAGCTTTTTAAAGGGTACTTAATTATTTTTCCACAAGATGTCACTAGTCTGGAGATGTAGTACATGTAGTTCCCATAGAGAGAGATGATTTTGCCATGACATGTAGACGTTTTGATTCGCTCTGCCTCCCTCGTGCCCCGGTTGGCATTACTAGACCACTTTTACCGAGCTAGCATTTTTTAATGCATTTAGATGTATTTTTTATTCAGGTATATTATATGTACAATGTATTTTTGCCACGGCATGTAGATGTTTATTTCTGTAAATTGTTTTTGCACAAATTAGATGAAAAGTGCATGTCAGGTTGCATAGTTTGGTATCTTGCATGTATTGTTTAAATGGTACTTTTTTAATGTTAACATTCCTGACACACCATATGTAGGTTTACAAATAGTTCTTGATTTTTTCTGTCGGTATGTGTAGATTTTCATGCAATTCGGATGTAATTTTCAATTGTTTTTGTAGGAACATTTATTTTTATTTTTTCAGTGGAATCTGTAGTGTAAGTAGATGTTTTATCTGTGAGTTGTTTTTGCACAAATTCTCTTTATGAAGCTGTCATAAACAGAATCTGTAGTGCCATGTCGTGTCATCAGACGACACTGTGTTATCCACGGATGTCTGAGCTAGTTCAACAATAGGAACCCCTTCAACCTCTAGATTGGCAAATGGCTGGTTATCATCATCTAGAGCTGGAGCGCTCAGGTCAATACCACCAGTTGCAAAGTCCATATCCATATCCGCATGAAAAACTACAACCTTTTCAGTACACATGTATGCATGAAAAACTACAAGTATTTTGCAAGTTTTGTACACATGTACTTCTATGCAAATTACTTTCATGTTTCCTTCATTTTTTCTATGCAACTGACTTGATACTTTTCTCTTTTTTACAGCCAATACTACATGGAAAAGAAGTTCAGAGTTCAGACATGTAGTTCCAGGTTCAGCCAGCTACAACTTCTATGAAAACTTGTAGTTTGGGTACTTGGAAAGGAGTTTTTGGGAGAAAACTACATGGATGAGGATATTAAAGATGCTCAAGTAGTTGCATCGGAGGATCCAGAAAACGATGAAGATCTTGACGGTAACGAGGAACAAGCTGCTGACAATACAAGCAAGGTAATGGACTTTCTCTCTTCTTGGCACCCTCTGACCTTTACTGATTTTTTCTGTCATGTATGTTCCTCTACAGAGATGTAGTTATACTAACAATCTTAGGTGAATCAAACAACAAACATGAGTAGTTTAATGTAACTAGTGGTACTTTCCTATATATAAAGAGTTGTAAATTCTTACAATAGTTTCAACTCAGTAGAATTATTCGCAACAACCTTTTTATATATGGATGCTTTCAAAAATCATGCCCAATTATGGATTTTGAATCTCAGTTTGGCTACTTAGTGTGGATTGAACTTCATCGTCGCTACCAGATTCTTCACTTGAAAGTGTGTGCTCTGTTTCTTCTATTGTATCAGCGGATGGACCAATGTTGCTTGCAGACACTTGTGCTGGTTCTTGAAATTGGCCACCTTGTCCAACAAGATCGACATTTTGCTCAGTTCCATCATCATCAGCTGGAGCGTTCAGGTCAAGACTGTCTGGTGGATAGTTTGTGTTCATGCCCTGGATGATCAAATAACAAGGATTTTTATTTAGCAAAATTTATCACAAGTACTACATTTATATTTCTTGCTGAAATTTAGCTATTTTCACCTCATGTATTGATCACAGTACTAGCACAACTATATATATATAAATTAACAGATGCTCCCCGGTGCCTGGGCACCAAGATAGAATAAGTACATTTTGGGTATGTAGATGACACATATATTTCGGGTATGCACATGTTGGGTATATAGGAGGTACACATACCTTGGGTATGTGTATTCGAGGTATCTACATGTTATATATACCTCGTGTATGTGTGTTCAATTGTACGCGTACAGATCAGGTATATATATAAATAACTTAGGTATGTGCACATTATTAGGTATGCATACCCCATAATGTGCATACCCAAAATCATATGTACCTCCTACATACCCAAGGTATATGTATATGTCTACATACCTAAAACTGTTCGTATTCCATCCTGATGCCCATGCTCCTAGGTGCCCCATTTGAGCTTCCTATATATATATATATCCGCGTCGATATATATTTATATATATATATATATATAGGTAAATTAACAGATGCTCCCTGATGCCCGGGCACCAAGATGGATATATATATATCTTGCTGAAGTACAGAAATCATCATCTATCTTCAGTCTTCTTACAGTTTATGCATCTATGTATTGTAACAACTGCTTACTAATATAATTTCCATTGTACATTTGGTTTGCTACAGCTAAACTGACATCTGGATGCCATGTTTGATGATCTATTTGGTAGCCATATCAGAATACACCAAGTCACGAAAGGGAACAAGCTACATCCAGTTCTGAACATGAACATATCTACCATATACGACTCCTGTATCTACTTGTACTTACGTATATACTAGATCATGCGGAAAATTTCAGTCTATTGCCCCTGGTAAAGTGACACGCCTAAAAAACCTGAGTGGTTTACCTACTACTACTGTGATTATACTCTGTTTTCTTACATCTACAAACAATGAAAAGGAAAGAAAAACCTGGATGGTTTCTGTATTGATGTTTAAGATGTACTTTTTTACCTGTGATTAGATGTGTTCATTCTCTTTTGTGAATGTATCTTCTGCTGGACCTGGATTCCTCTCCTCCAGTTCCTTCTATTTTTTGCTTCTATTCTCTACAGAAATATGTATGTAGATTCGTCCAGGAAACTCTATCTTCGGGGGCGTTTCTCCTCTCTGGCGGCTGCTGGAGAAAGACGAGAACACAAGTAGGATTTGTTTGGTTCATGGAGATGCGCACAGTGTTTCTTACAATTAAGGCTCATGTGTTTGCTGTCTGGCCTGGTATTTTTCGGGCCTGGGTACCGTAGCGAGCATCAAAACTGTGCACTTTCTACTGGAAAATATTGGGGACCACTTGCTTTTTTGACTTTCGGACAAAAGGAGGCCGGATGTGGTTCTTTCCGTTTTTGGTAATGCGGGACCACACTTTTCTACTGGAAAATATTGGGGACCACTTGCTTTTTTGACTTTCGGACAAAAGGAGGCCGGATGTGGTTCTTTCCGTTTTTGGTAATGCGGGACCACACTTTCCGTTTTTGGGGAGGGCACCACGTAGGGCAAACCAGTGCCCGGGCACTGTGTAGCCTCGTCCAACATATTTTGTACAAACCGAGTTCGTAAATACCACCAAACCAGAACTAAGAATGATCCATAGAGAGGCATACTAACTCCGTGAACACTCAACCGAGAGTTTTGTATGTGATGAACAGATGATTATCTTGTCACATAATATACGCTTTCACCGTTTCTGCAAAGCTTGGGACTTTCTGTCTATTCCCTCTGCTTGGAGAGTACACTGCAAAAATTCAACAACAATAAACGCTCAATATTCTGCAAAACTGTGAGGAAACATCTACTACTGACCGCATGTATTATTTGTCTTTAGCATACCAGAAATAGGTCAACTACTAATAAATGATCATAGAAGCTCTTTTTTCACAAATTTGAGGTGTCTTTCTTATCTACTGTCCTGCAAAGAGAACTGCAGACAATAACTGTAAAAAAATGACAATTCGGCATTATACAAACTAAATCAGCAAAGCACTCGTGGCTGGAACTTGCAGGCATATAGATGCAGATAAGGAAGGACCTGGAGCCGGCGGAGAACGCTTGCAGGCTAAATGGATCTCATTACCCTTGCCATCAGCCGTCGGAATCTGGCAAAATCAAAAGATATGATCAACGCGATAGAAATATAGAGAGGTTGAGAAGAGAGACCAACGCGTGGTTGGATCTGAGCAGTTTTATCCATATAGATGTAGGACTGCAGTGGATCAAGCTGAACCATGTTTCATGTTTATAAAGGGCAAGCCCGACTGCTCGTTTACCACCATCAGTTTCTTCCACGTTTGATTCCCTACACTGAGTCGTTCTTTCAGTTTCTCAGCATTAATTGTCAAAGAGTGTTGGTGGAGGAGGCGATGGTAACGTAGTAGTGTTTTGTACCTCCTCAGACCTCAGTGTATCCAATGGCTGGCGTTGTCTACTGTTAAAGAGAGAGGAGGAGGAGGAGTAACGGAGGAAGGTTTAAAGGTCAAATTGAAGTCTTGTGGAGGAATAACGAAATAAGAAACTCACTGAATTCTTGATAACTCGCCTTAGGTGCTTACTGCTTAGCATGTGAAGATTTAGCACTTAATTAATAACATGTTAGTGGGTAACTTTTTCTTTTAATTAGGTGGCAGATTTGCTTAGGTGGCATGTGTTAGTGGGTAATTGTTTCTTTACATTTGGTGGCAGATTTGCTAGGTGGCAGGTTAGGATTGCTCATAGGTCTTTGATGATGTGGACACCTTGCATGTTGAGAGAAATACTTGTAGTGGGGTGCTCCTATTTAGATAGAGAAGATTTGAGGGAACAATTTACAAACAGAAAAAGATCGTGCCAGTGTCTATTTGGATACATCTTTATAGTTTTACATCGGACATATATCTTATATTGCAAAGGAGCACCATGCTTATGTAAGCATCCTGGAGCACACAAAACTCGGACAAAGACCACACAACTGATGCGCGGTGATGAAGACGTACTCGTTTCTCGGCACAAATCATGTCATACCTCAATGTCACACATTATCTTGCAGCCCGACCTTCAGTTACGGTCACCTCCTCAGGCATATTCGTCTGCATGTAAAGAAGAAGAGGAAGAGCCCACGGAATAATTTGAGTACGGGCATTGCGCGTGAGTCGAGGCCACAATTGCGTTGTGTGTAGGCCAAATCCTCACGCTGCAACTACACCGTAGTGCATCCGTGGCATTTGCAGCGGTGGCGCCACGGTCGGTGGCATGGCGACGGTCGTGGCGGCGATAAAATTCCCTAGGAATTTTACTTTAATCCTTCAATTCTCAACAAAAAAATGTCAAGAATCCTTCTTATAATTACATATAAAAATCATTCTTATTAGAACAACAAATTCAATCAGTAATTCAAAATTTTGAAACATATTCGCACCGTCCAAGGTACATATCTTTTGTTTGTTTTCCCAGGACCATACACACACACACCCTTCATCCTACAATCTGGACCATCGTCAGCAGAAACTTCACACCGACTACTTTACAGCAAAAACAGACCAGATTTTACAAAACAAACCACCATAGCCTCTGAAAAGATCAATCTGCATTGTAAGATCAATCACACGTTCTGTCGAATCTAGCGTGTAAGAAACAGAACCACAAATTCTTGAAAGTGGGAAAAATGAATTCAAAATAGCATCTGTATGTGCCATGTTTTACACAAGGAGCACCAGGATACAGGAAAAAACTGTCTGAAAATTATGTCTCGAGACAATTTCATAAAATATATCATACCGGAAGCAAAATACAGAGCCTCTAGCTACTAGCTAACTCACCTCGCCACTTCAGCCATCCAGAGAGAAACTGGAAACAAAAATAAATTGTGAATCCATCTCATAAGTATTCGAGGCGGAAGAGACAGTTCTGAGAAGACAAATAAGGTATCGTTCTCGTAGATGCATGCGAAATACAGAGATCAGGGACCTTATCACAGTAGAGATTCTCCAATCCGATGAGTAATTTGTAAAGTCAACTCTCTAGAGCAACCCCTAGAGCTAACCGTGTGCATCTGCCCTGTGATTTCGGGAGTACGTTCAAGTGTTCAACTCCAAGACGGACTCGGCTTTAGCGGACGTCTCCCGAAATTTGGTTTTCGGTGGGAGTATGTTCGACTGCCAGACGAACTCGGTCTCGCCGTGCCTGTTGCCGATCTATATAATCTCAGGTCTAGTCGTACGTCTGGCATCCATCCATCTTGTCCCGACTCTCCTCCGACCTCCTGAAAAAAGGTTGCCGATCAATCGATCGCCCGCCATGGCGCTACTCGAGCAGCCCAGCATACGGTCTCTGCCGGGAACACTGGCGTCCACGAGCCAGGCGGTGGCAAAGATGCTGCGTAGGTGGAACTTCAAGGAGGGGTCAGGTCTCGGCCCGCGGGGACAAGGGATCGTCGCCCCGGTACTGCCCGCGGTACAGCGGGACCGCACCAACGCCGGCCTTGGCTACAGCGAGAAAGCATACGACAACGGCCTGCCGAAGCCGGACACGAGGACGACGCCGCCGGTGGTCGAAGAAGACGAGTGGTGCCGGCGGTGTGCGGACCTTTCACGAGTCCTGCCGCTCGAAGTTGAGTGCTGCAACGAGACCATTAAGTTGCTGTACAAGATGAGGCGAGGGAACGAGATTAAGGCGGCGCGGGCGGCGTTCTGCAAGTCGAAGAAGGTGTTCCGGCGGAAGCGCACGCCGGGATGTGGAAAGCCTCCTTGCCTCCTTCCAGGGTGCACTACGTCGTCGAGCACGTCATCAAGCCGAGGATGGCCGTGGACGTCTTGAAGTGGCAGCCATTATGGGGGGACGGCGATGACTGGATTCGCCCGTGGATGCCCCTCATCGGCCACCTGCCGGAGACTCTCTTCGACGCCGTGGAGAGCAAGATCGTCACCCACGCCAACAACTACGACGTCGTCTCCCCGTGGAAACAGTATATGGATCCGACGCAATGGGACACGTTCACCGGGCGTCATGTCCTGCCATGGCTGAGGCGACTGGTTCGAGAGGTGATGATCACGCCGCCAAAGCAGGTTGACCCCTCGTTCTGCACGGTGATGCGGTGGGCGCCCCTCTTTCCTGCGCAGGACGTGGTGTCGATCTTGGAGACGGAGCTTTTCTTCTATAGATGGGAGCACGCGCTGAGCCACTGGATGCAGTCCGCCGCGAACCCGTCCTCGAAGGAGGCTGTCGCGTGGTGTATCGGTTTTTTTTTGGATAAAGGGCTTTTATTACTTAAAAGGTTTAAGCGTTTACCCCCGGCCTCTGCATAACTAAGATGCACACAGCCACCAGTTCACCATAGGACCAAAAGGCAACAAAAAAGGAAAAAAAGCCAAATTACATATCAAAATGAGAAATTGTAGATCCGCCTAAACTGCTGGTAGGTCTATCCGGAGATATGTTGCCACCCATCCCGAGAGAGTAACTCCCTGGCCGCAGCCTCCAATCTCGACGCCACCTCCAAAAATAAGTCTCGGTGCTCCACACGCTGCAGGGGTGACCATGCTCGTAGCGTCGCTGTGCACCGGTAAATAACCTGCATAAGAGAAGCATTTTTATCATTAAAAACCTTGTCATTTCTACATAGCCATAGCGACCAAATAACAGCAATCGCTCCACCCTACTGAATAGTTTGAACCTAGGATCCACTCCATTTAACCAGTTGCCAAAAATGTTAGCAACAGAACTAGGTGGATGTAAGGTAGAACCTATCTGGATGGCTGACCATATAGACCTAGCGAATTCGCACTGAAAGAATAAGTGTATAATGGTCTCGTCGTGTTGACAGAAGACACACTTTTTACTTCCGTGCCAATTGCGTTTGGCAAGGTTATCTTTGGTGAGAATTACTCCTCGACGTAAATACCACGCAAACACTTTAGTTTTTAGTGGTATCTTCATCTTCCAAAGTTTGTTTATTGAACTATCGACTGGAATTTCGGGTAGAATTAGTGCTCTATACATAGAATCAACCGAGAATTTGCCATTCTTCGTGAGATTCCATTGAAATTATCTGGACCTTCCGACAGTTGGATTGAATCCAATCGGATGAGCAAAGCATTCCAAGATGCTTGTCTTGTTCCAAGTAAACTTCTTCTGAACGAAACATTTGGTGGGAAAGTATCCAACACCTTCGCGATCGTGTCACTTTTGTTTCGAACAATAGAATATAGAGCCGGATATTGTTCTTTGAGGGTAGATTGGCCAAGCCAAATATCCTCCCAGAAACGAATTTCCGATCCATCCCTAATTGAGAAAGATCCATGTGGAAAAAAGAACTTCTTTGTAGCCATGAGGCCTGCCCAGAAGTGTGAATCACCAGGTTTCCAAAGAACCTGGGAAACAGCTTGATCTCCAACATATTTTCTCCTAAGGAGGGTTTGCCAAACTCCATCTTCAGAAAGAAGTTTAAATAGCCATTTACCTAGCAGCGCTCTGTTCTTGACCTCAAGGTCATGAACTCCGAGCCCTCCTTGGTCTTTAGGGCAGCAAACCACACTCCATTTAGTCAGTCGATATTTTTTCTTCTCACAATCCCCTTGCCAAAAGAATCTAGATCGGAAATAATCCAATCGTTTTAAGACCCCTTTAGGCAGTTGGAAGAATGAAATCATATACAGTACCATGTTAGTTAGTACCGAGTTTATGAGAACCAATCTTCCACCCAGGATAGGAGTTTGCCTTTCCAGCTATTTAAACGTAATTGAAGCCTTTCCTCCACCCTTTTCCATTCAGCATTTGTAAGTTCCGATAATGAATCGGAATGCCCAAATAGTTGATAGGAAATTGTCCTTGCTCACAGCCAAAAAGCTCAGCATACAAGGCGCGTTCTCTTGGGCCTCGCCAAAGCAAAACAATTCACTTTTATGGAAATTTATCTTAAGACCCGAAAGTTGCTCGAAAGCTGACAAAATCAACTTTAGGTTACGAGCTTTTTCGATGTCATGCTCCATAAAAAGAATTGTATCGTCGGCATATTGAAGAATCGATAGTCCACCATCGACAAGATGTGGAATCACTCCTTCAATTTGACCCTCATTTTAGCGCGTTCGATCAGGATAGCCAGCATATCCGCCACTATATTAAATAGTATTGGCGATAATGGGTCACCCTGTCGGAGGCCTTTTTTCGTTTGGAAATATCTGCCAGTGTCATCGTTGACCTTAATGGCAACACTTCCTCCGGAAACAAAGCTATTAATTAACGCGCGCCACTGGGAGGAAAAACCTTTCATCCTTAGGGTTTGCTGGATGAAAGACCACTTCACTTTATCATAAGCTTTCTCGAAATCAATTTTCAGAATTACCCCGTTCAGCTTTTTCCTATGTAGTTCATGGACTGTTTCATGTAGGACCGCGACTCCATCAAGGATGTTGCGACCTTGCATAAAAGCCGTCTGAGACGGTCGAACCACATGATCTGCCACAGTGTTCAGTCGAATCGTCGCAACTTTGGTGAATATTTTGAAACTAACGTTAAGGAGGCATATAGGTCTAAACTGTTGGATCCTTTCTGCCTCGTTAACCTTAGGTAACAAAATTATCTCACCAAAATTGAGACGAAACAACTCTAATTGTCCATTGTGAAGACAGCGAACAACTGGAGCAGATCGTCCTTGATAACATCCCAAAAGTTCTGGTAGAACTCAGCAGGGAATCCATCAGGACCAGGAGCTGAATTGTGTTTCATTTGGAAAACTGCCTTTCTCACTTCCTCCTCTGAATAGGGTTTAATGAGTAGGCTATTTTCCTCCTCTGAAACCTGGGGTATATCCTCCGTTCGGGACTCATCCAAGGTGAAATTCCCCTCCTCTGAGTCACCGAACAGGCCTTTATAGTAATTTGTAATATACGACTTTAGTTGTTCCTGGCCCTCAATCGTTCCTTCATCCTGGACCAGAGAATGAATACGCTTTTTCCTATGTCTGCCATTGGCAATACTATGGAAATAGCGAGTATTCGAGTCCCCTTCTAGAATGAATTGAGCTTTAGAACGTTGATACCATTTTAACTCCTCCTCACGCAGTAGTTTCGCTATCTGTGCATTTGATTGGCTCTTTAGCTCAATTTCTTGCGCGGATAGTAATCGAACTTCTGCTAATGCTTCTAGAGCATCGATTATCGAGGAAAGTCGTACTTCTCTTTCTTAAGTAAACCAGTAGTATGACGAGCCCAACCAACGATGTGAGAACGTAAAGCACGTATCTTATTGTTCCACCGCTGGATAGGCGTATCACCCGCTACCGGTAAATCCCAGATTCTTTTGACCATGTCATGGAAGCCCTCGCGGTGTAACCAACCAAGCTCAAACTTGAACCGTGGTTTGCACTGCGGTCTAGGCACTCCAGTGGTCAATAGAATGGGAGCATGATCCGACAAACCCTCAATACGTTCTAGAGCCGTACCGACACCAATGGGAACCTAGCTTCCCAATCGGAATCCATCAGTACACGGTCTAGTTTCTCGTAAGTGGGTTCAGGGAGGGAATTAGCCCAGGTGAACTGTCTTCCCACCATCGTAATCTCTCTTAAATTCAAGCTGTCAATGACTGCATTGAATAAAAGAGGCCAACGGTTGTCGAATCGACCCTTACTTTTCTCGAACGGAAACCGTAGCAGGTTGAAATCCCCACCAATGATAATATGATGGTGTATCGGCTGGAAGAAGCTCTTCACGCCGGAGCTGCTCCGGGATGAACGCGTGCTCGCGCGTCTGGATTATGTGGTCGCCTTGGCATATCATGGAGTAGAACCTCAACACTAGTCTTCTTTGTTAGCTTAGCTTAGTTGGTAGCCTGAGTATGGGATGTAATCCGTCTTGTATAAATTTGTGGTTAATTACTAGCTTCATATTTGTAATGGAATGGTGTCCAATCATGCTGTGATTCCGATGCTATAAGTATCTCATTAATGATTACTACCAACAATTATATTCTTGTAACGAATGTCTCGAATCTACACTTCAACTTTTCTCAAAGCGCAACCAAACAGAGTCTATTTCTTTGGTATTCACAGTGCAGTTTTGGTTTTAGTCAAGCTCTGTGCTTTGCTTGGGACCGTTTAATGCATATCAAAGTTTACATCTCTCCTATTTTGTAGTTCTTGCAATTAGTGACTCACACACAGAAAAAAATTAGTGTTTCCACGACTTTTAGATCTATGCAAGCATTAAGAGCCGCTGCCGCTGCCAGGTTCTCCCGCTCCTCTCGTTCTTTTAGTATTTAATAATATTTTTAAGTACACCCTAGATGACATGGAGGGGTACACAAGATGGTTACCGTTTCTACCTTTGTATCTAATCTCAGCTAGTGGTTGTTTTGATAAAGGGAACATTGTTGTTTTACTGCTTTATAGGGATTCTGTTAGTGCATGCTGACTGGCGATTTCAATCTCACAATCCCAGTAGTCATGATGTAGGAATAAAGTAGTAGCACTACTCAAAATGCCGACTAATGATATGTTTTTTTTAAACATATCTACCTGCAATTGTATGAGCGACTTACCTACTAAATGACCTCCCCTGTCGTTACTCCCATGCATCTATTTAATATGACGGAACACAAATTAACATGGCAGGAAAGAAGAACATCACAGCTTGGTGGGCTATCTGGTACTCATGGAAACAAAACAAAAAATGAGCCGGTGTTCCTGTGAGCTATGCATGAGGATTGCCACAGGCCACAGCAGTATGAATCATTGTGAAACACATGACCAGCTAAACCTGCTGTTTTTAAGATTCCTTCGTGTTGCCCCTGTGAGTTGACTTTGAAAAATTAACAGTGTCAATGACTCTGACGTCACCGGTCGGTACTCACCACCCTAGATCACAAAAGCAACAAAACTATCAACAACTTTCCAGTGCATCAGGCATAGACAGCAAAACAAATTATTATCAACAGGAGCGTGGTAATGGAAAAACTCACTGGCGTGTAACTAAAACCAGGAACATCAAGCACGTAAATGTGAATTTTAATGTTCAAACACCCCACAAAAATATATTGGCAGCAACATCCGGTTCCACGCAGTACATATCTCTGTATATTCTTCACCATTCGAAAATTGGTTACACTAGTAATACTCCTATCATCTAGATATATTAGTGCCTCTAAATGACAAAACAATAAGGGTACATTACAACAGTATGTATTTAGATAATGTCACTTCAATGTATCCGAAAAAAGTGTAAGTAGATCCCTAGCCAAATTGAACTATATAACATGTTCTTTGTTGTGGAGAAAATCCAATCTCAAGTTATAACCTGTTTCACAGCTTGAGTATCATGCTACACTTGTATGAAACTCAAAACATTTCACCACGTGCACAAGCATCAAGTTTTATCAATACAATTTACAAATACTAAACATTTCACCACGTGCACAAGCATCAAGTTTTATCAATACAATTTACAAATACTAACCCAACAATCTGCATGTATGGTACATATGGTTTAACTGAGAGGATTCCTTAACAGGATTAACTAGAAATGTTATATCCATTCTCAAAGTAACATTAGCTAGATTCGTTTACTTTGCACGCTACACTTGAGACCTATGGAAGCAAACTACATTCCAGCAATCACAAAATATAAATGAAAAACCACAGCAGTCAACAATTCTATTCTTGTAACTAATGTCTCGAATCTGCACTTCAACTTTTCTCAAAGCGCCACCAAACAAGAAAGCGCAGAAACCAATCCAAGATGAGCCAGACATAGTTAAGAACATGCTTAATAACAAGACATTCAGTCCACATAGTGTAGATATTCCGAGGAGCATCAAATTAGAACCTCACCTCAGGAGACTGAAAATAAGCAATTTTATTTCTATGGCCAAATAGAATATTGCCTCTCATCATCTCCTTCTTCTTCTGGCGTCCTGATGTCACCATGATCTTCTTGCATCCCAAACAAAGGGAGTGGAACAATGTTCTCCTGAAAGCGGAAAGGAGTGATATGCATGCGGTTGTTTTTGTCTTCGTCAAACTCCATCTTTCCTAGAAACTTGCCATCAAGGTCACAGTGCAAAAAACATGCTGAAATCTGGATCAACAACTCACGCTCATAGAGTGTAGCAACCTTGCGCAGAATTCTACCTCGTAAACTAAGCTGCGGTGATGGCTCCAATGCCAACAGGTTAATCTTGTAGGTGGGGGACCAGACCTTGGCTTTGTAGTCATTCATAACAGAAATATCTATGACGCGGCCATCAGAACTGCTGCACATAGCAAGTGCGCCGTCTAGCTCCAACAATGACATCAAATAGTACTGAACGCGCAGACTGCGCATCCACTGGAATGTCTCAACCTCGGTGTCAAACACAATTATTTTTCTGAATTTGTCGCCATCGCTAGTGTTGTCATCGCTTGGGTCGTCATCGCTAGTATCGTACTGTGTTGACAGCCAATGCAAGTTCCCACGGATTAGGACTGGTGCATTCTTAGAACATGTGAGTTGATCCAGTAAACTATGTTGCAGTGGCGGTGCTTGGATGGGCCTCGACTTGTTGTATCCAACTGCGAGGACGTGGAAATTAACCGTGTTGGAAGTGAAAAAGTACAGCACCCGGTATTCTCCAGATGTGAGATGTTGGTAGAAGCTAGCAACGTGAATTCCTGTAACTGGTAGGCCATGTTCATGATCAGGAAGCAGCGGTAAGGGAGCACGTTGGCGGGTAATTGGATTGCAGACATCAAAGTATCGCTCACTGTCACAGAAGGAGACCACCAGGAGGCCATCACAGGAACCATGGATCACAAGGCGGTCTCCGTAGTGGCAGGGGTTGGGATACCAGAGGATAGTCTTGTGGCTGAGCTTGCGACTGGTGGCACCAGGACTAGCATCAAAATACACAAAAACCTGGTGGTCAACCATTATTCCTTCACGCTTGATGAGGTCAATGACCGGAAGAGATGGCTGGCGGTCATGGTGTGCGAGGAGAAAGTCGAGGGTAGAGGTAGCATGACGCCACGACTTCCGTACAACACGACACCGGAGGATGTCCTCAGCCGGCAACCTGACGAGTATCTCTCTGATGATGACTGCCTCGGGCAAGTCGTCAAGGACGGTCTTGCTGCTGATGTTCTGCATGATGGTTGCTGGTGTTCCGTCTGAAAAAGGGGCACAGAGCACGAGTTAAACTTCTGAATAGAACTTTACTGTTTTCTCTTCTGAAATTACAGTACATAACAAAATATTTGTGTTTTGGTGAAACTAGTAAACGATATGAAAGCCTAATAATTAGCATGCATCTCCTTTTGTTCATCCAGGTCAGATTAACAGTGCAATAGACTAGAGTGGAAGTAAAGGGCGAGAAGCGTAGAACCATTCAATAGCATAGATATCCATTGTTCAGAACACTAACAGATGGCCACCATGCAGCATAATAAGCATGAAAGGATGATAACATAAGTGGTAGTGGAACCTACCGAAATGTCCCCCTTCTAGTAGTTGCACTAAGCAGGAAAATATCAGACAAGTACAAAGGAAATAAAGAGCAGTCCATACAAAATATTTGTGTTCTGGCGAAGCTATTACACGATTTGAAAGTCTATATGATTTGTATGCATCATCCAAGTTAGTTTAAGAGTGTAGTAGACTAGAGTGGAACTGTGGAAGCATAAGTAAATGGTGAAAACCGTATAGAATAGAAACATTGGATAGCAAAGATATCTTTTTTTTTTGAACTGTAAATAGCATAGATATCCATTGTCCAGAACACAAACATATGGCCTCCAGGCAGCAATATAAGCATGAAACCTAAGTGCTACTGGAGCCTACAGAAATGTTCCCCTTCTTAGTACTTTGCACTAGGCAGGACATGATCGGACAAGTACATGAAACAAAGGGCACACCAAACCATAAGAGGGTGCGTGGCGTGTTGCACGGCGGCGGCGGCGGCGGCGGCGGCGGATCTGCCGCTGTGGATGAACCGCTTGGGCGTTCGGCCCAAATGAAACATAAGGGGAAAAGGGCAAGCAGACTTGCAGAGGATGGACGGTAGCTTTACCCTGGGGACACGACGAGGAAGATCGGCGATGGCCGAAAACGGAGGCGGCGGCCGTGGTCCGGCTTCTCTGGAGTCTGGAGACGAAAAAAAGGAGATGCATACAAATTATTTAGGCTTTCAGTCATGTAATAGTTTCACCAAAACACAAATATTCTATATGTACAACTCTTTATTTCCTTTGTGCTTGTCTGATCTTGCCCTGCTTAGTGTAACTACTAGAAGGGGAACATTTCGGTAGGTTCTACTACCACTTATGTTATCATCTGTTGCAACACGAAGAGGATTTGGGAATTTTCTGGAACTAACACACACTCTCTATTCCTTACTGGTTACAGATATACAAAGTACTATTTACATTTCAACCCTCATAACACACACACAATTACACTTTAGTCCCTACAACACTCCCCCTCAAGATGGGGCGAAGATATCAATAAGCCCCATCTTGCTACAGATTTTAGAGAAAACTACAGCACTCACCCCTTTTGTTAAGATATCAGCTAACTGGTCTACAGATTTAACATATGACACACGAAGCATCCCTCTATCCAACTTCTCTTTTATAAAATGCCTATCAATTTCGATGTGCTTGGTTCTATCATGATGTACGGGGTTATTGATTATGTTGATGGTAGCTTGGTTGTCACAGAATAATCGGAGAGGACCATTCCCAAGCACTCGTAGCTCCTTTAGCATTATTTTTACCCACAATACCTCACATAGACCAGATGCCATGGACCTGAACTCTGCCTCAGCTGTGGATCTGGACACTACACTCTGTTTTTTACTTCTCCAGCTAATCAGGTTCCCGCCAACAAACACACAATAACCTGAGGTAGATTTCCTGTCATCTAAACACCCTGCCCAGTCAGCATCTGTATAGCCTTCTATCCTTAAGTGCCCATGAGCAGAGAATAAAATCCCTTTTCCTGGGCAGCTTTTGAGATAACGCAATATTCTACTCACCACCTCCATATGACTTGTCCGTGGATCATGCATATACCGGCTCACTATGCTTACTGCATAAGCTATATCTGGTCTAGTGTGTGACAAGTAGATGAGGCGCCCTACCAATCTCTGATATTTATGTTTATCTATGGGTTCCCCAGCATCTGCTGTTATTCGGTGATTTTGCTCTATTGGGGTGACAGCAGGTTTGCAGTTTAGCATGCCTACTTCAGTAAGTAAATCCAATACATACTTGCGTTGTGAGAGATATATACCTTGTGCTCCATAAGCCACTTCTATACCCAGGAAATAGTGCAGGAAACCCAGATCTTTGACTTCAAAGGACTTGGCCAATGCCTTCTTCAGCCTGGTGATCTCTGGTTCATCATCACCTGTAATCACAATATCATCTACATAAACCACCAGTATAGTACTTTTTCCATTACGATGTTTATAAAATAAAGTGTGATCTGCATTGCTCTGCCTATAACCGAATGAGCACACTTCGTTCCTAAATCTCCCAAACCAAGCTCTAGGGGACTGCTTTAGTCCATAGAGTGATTTCTTCAGCTTGCATACCTTCCCTACAGTTTCTTCTGTACCAAACCCATGAGGAATTTCCATGTACACCTCCTCATGTAGATCCCCATGTAAAAAGGCATTTTTCACATCCATCTGGAATAGTTTCCACTGCTTATTGGCTGCTACAGATATCAAGGTTCTGATTGTATTCATTTTTGCTACTGGGGCAAATGTTTCATCATAGTCCACCCCATAAGTCTGACTATATCCCTTAGCCACTAACCTGGCTTTGTACCTCTCAACCTTACCCTCGGCATTCTGTTTTACTGCATATACCCACTTACAACCCACCACCCTTTTATTCGGTGGTAAGGTAGTAAGCTCCCAAGTATTATTTTTGTCAAGCGCCTCCATCTCCTCCGTCATAGCTTTCCTCCATTCCGGGTATTGTTTCGCCTCCTGCCAATCTCGTGGTATAGGTGGAGTAGAATCGAGTGCAGCTATAAATGACTTATACTGAGAACCCAATGATGCATATGACACATAATTTGAAACATCATATGGACATAGTTTTGATGGTAGTTTCCCAGCAGTAATGCGGGGCTGCTTCCTAAGAGCAATAGGAACATTTAGATCACCATGTGGAGAAGTAGGCATACCATCAAAAGAGTCTGAAGTGTGTGAGTCTGAACTATGTGTCTCTCCATGCTCTTGCTCCTGCACTCGTTTTTCCTCAATTCTCTGTCTCCGTGTATACACTCGAACTTCTCGTTCTTCATTTGGTTTTGGCCACTGACCAACATCGTTTGATTCTTCTTGTTGCTCCTCCTGCACCACTTCTTGCTCTGCATCTATCACATCCCTATCATCTTGTACATTATCTCTAGGTATAACTCCAATTATCATCTCCTGTGATGTTACATCACCATCTTCTTCTTCTCCTTTATCTCCCCCTGTCTCGTTGTCCAAATCTATAGCATCATCAACATACAGATCAGGGAATACATTGGTTAAATCTACTGGCTCCCCATAATATGGTTCATGTTCCCTGAATACTACATCCATGCTCACAAACATCCGTTTTTCTGATGGGCACCAACATTTATAACCTTTCTGTTTTCCAGAGTATCCCACAAATATACACTTCATTGCTCGAGGGTCTAGCTTTCCAACTGATGGTCTATGGTCCCTTACAAAACACACACATCCAAATACCTTTGGAGGCACAATATATGTATTCTTGCCAGTTAGACACTCAATTGGTGTCTTGTTGTTAAGCACCCGAGACGGCATCCTATTAATCAGATAAGCCGCTGTCATCACAGCCTCACTCCACAAATATTTTGGAACATTCATAGCTAACATGATACACCGGGTGATCTCTAAGAGATGCCTGTTTTTCCTTTCAGCCAACCCATTCTGCTGAGAGGTACTTGGACAACTGGTTTGATGGATAATTCCAAAGCTTGACAGGTATTCATCAAATTGTTTGTTTAAATATTCGGTACCATTATCCGTTCTAAATATTTTCACCCGTGCATCATATTGAGTCATAATTAAATTGTGGAAGTCTTTGAAACACTCAAACACATCACTCTTATGTCTCAGTACATAAACCCATGTAGTCCTAGTGCAGCAATCAATAAATGTGACAAATGATTTATATCCATGAAGGGACCACACTCCACTAGGACCCCACACATCAGAGTGTATAGTTTGAAATGGTTCTGCACTTCTATTATCAGATAACAAATAAGAGCTTCTAATAAGTTTTCCATACTCACAGGCATCACAAACAAGCTTTTCCTTATCAACTTTATTAAAGAGATTTGGATAGAGTTTACCCAAAGTCCTGAAAGACATGTGTCCTAGTCGTCGATGGAGCAGCATAAATTCTTGTAATGGTGACTGAGATATAGCTGCAGCAACCATAGCTGATACATTATCATCTAGATAATATAGACCATCTCGCATATTTCCTGTCCCAAGCCATCTTCCCGTCCCAAGTTCCTGGAATAGACACCATGATGGGAAGAAGATTACAGCACAATTAAGCTCTTTGGTAATGCAGCTAATAGATAATAAATTTATCGGGAATGATGGAACATGTAATACAGATGAAAGGGACATATTAGGACCACATATGACACTTCCAGATCCCATAACAGTTTGAGATGAACCATCAGCCAATTTTACACTTTGTCTCCTGACATCAGGAACATAGTCAACAAAGTTGTGATATGAGCCAACCATATGTCTAGAAGCCCCAGAATCAATCAACCATGATTTATCATCAGTTTCACAACCCGTGGTTAGGGAAGTATGACCATGAAAGTTTGCAGATATGGCATATGTGGTTGCTTTGCCTGTCTCCAAAAACTCCTTAAACTTGCACCACCTCTTCCAATCATCAACTGACATCTTCACTCTAAAGGTTTGTGAGTCTTTATCAGCAACTGAAGTGATATTTACCCTGCCTCCAGATTGCATACCATATCTCCATCTTCCATATCTGTCTCCAGAAAAACGATCTGCAGCTGGAGGATAGCGGTCACGTCCACCGCCATAACGATCATCAGCATAGCGGCTAGCAAAACGGTCTGATCCTCCAAAGCGGTCACCACGCCCACCAGCGCCACTGCCATACCTGGAAGGAGGAGAGTACCTTCCAGGTCTACCTCCATCTGCATACGGACATTCACGAGCCCAATGTCCAGAACATCCACACTTGAAGCACTCATCACTCGCAGCGGGGACTACGTCGGCTGCACCACGATATCCATAGCCACCATCATCAGTGCTCATCCTAGGCTGAGCCTTGTTCACAGAAATGGTCCGACCAACCTCCTTCTCCGCCATCTGAAAACTGAAAACTTCAGTACAGCTACAGCCACGACCACACTCTGTCCTCTTCAAATCGCTACACGGGCTCTGCTCCCCCCAAATCTCAGCGCAGCTCTAGCACACAGCACAGCAGACCACCACCAGCACCTCTTCCCGCTTGGTGCTGGGCTCGCCTCCTTCCTCTGCCGCAGCAGCAAGCAGCAGCTGCCGCCTCCTTCTTTCCTCGCCTCAGGCAGCAGCAGCCCGAGCTCCTTTGCTCAGCTCCACCTCCCGCACGAGCACCACACGCGCCTGAGCTCCTCTGCACGAGCCCTCGACCTCGGCCTGCTCGGCCCGCCCCAGCCCAGATCGGGCCCGGGCCACCAACAACCGCAACCTCCACCGCCGAGCTTCCGCGCCGCAGCCGGGCCTCCGCGCCGCCGCCTTTCCGCGCGCCCAGCTCCTCTGCGCCCGTGCGCGACCTCCTCCACGCCCGCGTGGTCGCTCGCCTCCGGCCGCGCGTGCCTCTTCCACACTCACCGCACCAGGACGTCGTCGCCCACAGCACCCAAGATCCTTCAATCAGCCCGGCCGCCGGACAGCGCCGCCGCGCGCTCTGATACCATGTTGCAACACGAAGAGGATTTGGGAATTTTCTGGAACTAACACACACTCTCTATTCCTTACTGGTTACAGATATACAAAGTACTATTTACATTTCAACCCTCATAACACACACACAATTACACTTTAGTCCCTACAACATCATCCTTTCATGCTTATTATGCTGCATGGTGGCCATCCGTTAGTGTTCTGAACAATTGATATCTATGCTATTGAATGGTTCTACGCTTCTCGCCATTTACTTCCACTCTAGTCTATTGCACTGTTAACCTAACTTGGACGGACAAAAGGAGTTGCATAGGAATTATTTAGGCTTACAAATCGTGTAATAGTTTCACCAAAACAAAAATATTTTGTTATGTACTGTAATTTCAGAAGAGAAAATAGTCAAGTTATATTCGGAAGTTTAACTTGTATGTGCCCCCTTTTCAGACGGAACACCAGCAACCATCATGCAGAACATCAGCAGCAAGACCGTGCTTGACGACTTGCCCCAGGCAGTCATCATCAGAGAGATACTCGTTAGGTTGCCGGCTGAGGACATCCTCCGGTGTCGTGTTGTACGCAAGTCGTGGCGTCATGCTACCTCTACCCTCGACTTTCTCCTCGCACACCATGACCGCCAGCCGTCTCTTCCGGTCATTGAGCTCATCAAGCGTGAAGGAATAATGGTTGACCGCCAGCTTTTTGTATATTTTGATGCTAGTCCTGCTGCCACCAGTCGCAAGCTCAGCCAGAAGACTATACTCTGCTATCCCAACCCCTGGCCCAACGGAGACAAACTTGTGATCCATGGTTCCTGTGATGGCCTCCTGGTGGTCTCCTCCTGTGACAGTGAGCGATACTTTGATGTCTGCAATCCAATTACCCGCCAACGTGCTCCCTTACCGCTGCTTCCTGATCATGAACATGGCTTACCAGTTACAGGAATTCGCGTTGCTAGCTTCTACCGACATCTCACATCTGGAGAATACCGGGTGCTGTTTTTTTTCACTTCCAACACGGTTAATTTCCACGTCCTTGCAGTTGGATACAATGAGTCGAGGCCCATCCAAGCACCGCCACTGCAACATGGTTTACTGGATGAACTCACATGTTCTAAAAATGCACCAGTCCTAATCCGTGGGAACTTGCATTGGCTGTCAACACAGTATGATACTAGCTATGACACTAGCGATGACGACCCTAGCGATGACGACACCAGCGATTACAACCAATTCAGAAAAATAATTGTGTTTGACACCGAGGTTGAGACATTCCAGTGGATGCGCAGTCCACCCGTTCAGTACTATTTGATGTCATTGTTGGAGCTGGACGGCGCCCTTGCTATGTGCAGCAGTTCTGATGGCCGCGTCATAGATATTTCTGTTATGAATGACTACAAAGCCAAGGTCTGGTCCCCCACCTACAAGATTAACCTGTCGGCATTGGAGCCATCACCGCAGCTTGATTTACGAGGTAGAATTCTGCGCAAGATCGCTACACTCAATGAGCGTGAGTTGTTGATCCAGATTTCAGCATGTGTTTTGCACTGTGACCTTGATGGCAAGTGTCTAGGAAAGATGGAGTTTGTTGAAGACAGAAACAACCGCATTTGTATTACTCCGTTCCGCTTTCAGGAGAACATTGTTCCACTCCCTTTCTTTGGGATGCAAGAAGATTATGGTGACATCAGGATGCCAGAAGAAGAAGGGGGTGATGATGATGAGAGGCAATATTCTATTTGGCCATAAAAATAAAATTGCTTCTTTTCAGTCTCCTGATGTTAGGTTCTACTTTGACGATCCTCGGAATATCTACACTATGTGAACTGGATGTCTTGTTATTACGCATGTTTTTAACTATGTCTGGCTCATCATGGAGTGGTTTCTGCGCTTTCTTGTTTGGTGGCGCTTTGAGAAAAGTTGGAAGTGCAGATTTGAGACATTAGTTACAAGAATAGAATTGTTGGTAGTAATCATCAATGAGATTCTCCTGTCGTTTCTTGTTCTGTAACCAACACCTGCTTTTGGCTAACCAGTGTTTTACTTTTCTAAGATCAACCAAGCACTGCCATATGTTGTATGTGCTCATTTCTGTCGTTTTGTTGACTGCTGTGGTTTGTCATTTATATTTTGTGATCGCTGGAATGTAGTTTGCTTCCATAGGTCTCAAGTTTAGCTTGCAGAGTCAACGAATATATTTAATCTTACTTTTAAAACGGATATAATGTTTCTAGTTAATCCTGTCAGAGAATCCTCTCAGTTAAACCATATGTACCATAAATGCAGTTGTATTTAGCTTTTGTAAAATGTATTAAGAAAATTTGATACTTGTGTGCGTGCTGAAATGATTCGAGTTTCATACAAGTGCAGCATGATTCTCAAGCTGTCAAACAGGTTATAACTTGCTGTTGGATTTTCTCCAGAACAAAGAACATGTTATATGGTTAAATTGGCTATAGGGATCTACTTACACTTTTTCGGATACATTGAAGTGACATTATTGAGATACATACCGCTGTAATGTACCCTCATTGTTTTGTCATTTAGAGGCACTAATATATCTACATGGGAGGAGTATTACTAGTGTAACAAATTTTCTAATGGTGAAGAATATACAGAGATATGTATTGCGTGGAATCGAATGTTGCTGCCAATATTTTTGTGGGATGTTTGAACACTGAAAACACATTTACGTGCTTGATGTTCCTGTTTTAGTTACACGTCAGTGAGTTTTTCCATTACCATGCTCCTGTTGATAATGAACGGGATAAACAATCAAGCTGCAAGTTGAAAATTCTACAAAGATGATCTCACTTATGGTATCCGAATCACAGCATGGTTGGTCACCATTCTATTACAAATATGAAGCTAGTAATTAACCAAAAATTTATACAAGACGAATTACATCTCAAAGTTGCAGGCTACCAACAAAGCTAGTTTTTTCTCAAAAAAAAAAACTAGTTAACAAAGAAGACTAGTGTTGAGGTTCTACTCTTCGCGATCGGCCAAGGTGACCACAAAATCCAGACGCGCGAGCACGCGTTCATCCCCGAGCAGCTCCGGCGTGAAGAGCTTCTTCCAGCCGATGCACCACGCGTCAGCCTCCTTCGAGGACGGGTTCGCGGCGGACTGCATCCAGTGGCTCAGCGCGACCTCCCATCTTTCGAAGAACATCTCCGTCTCCAAGATCGACACCACGTCCTGCGCAGGAAAGAGGGGCGCCCACCGCATCACCGTGCAGAACGAGGGGTCAACCTGCATCGGCGGCGTGATCATCACCTCTCGAACAAGACGCCTCAGCCATGGCAGGACATGACGCCGGGTGAACGTGTCCCACTGCGTCGGATCCATGTATTGTTTCCACGGGGAGACGACATCGTAGTTGTCGGCGTGGATCATGATCTTGCTCTCCACGGCGTCGTAGAGAGTCTCCGGCAGGTGGCCGACGAGGGGCATCCACACGCGAATCCAGTCATCGCCGTCCCCCCATGATGGCTGCCACTTCAGGACGTCCACTGCCATCCTCGGCTTGATGACGTGCCCGACGACGTAGTGCACCCTGGAAGGAGGCAAGGAGGCTTTCCACATCCCCGGCGTGCGCTTCCGCCGGAGCACCTTCTTTGACTTGCGGAACGCCGCCCGCGCCGCCTTTGTCTCGTTCCCTCGCCTCATCTTGTACAACAACTTGATGGTCTCGTTGCAGCACTCAACTTCGAGCGGCAGGACTCGTGAAAGGTCCGCACACCGCCGACACCACTCGTCTTCTTCAGCCACCGGCGGCGTCGTCCTCGTGTCTGGCTTCGGCAGGCCGTTGTCGTAGGCTTTCTCGCTGTAGCCAAGGCCGGCGGTGGTGCGGTCCCTCTGTAACGCGGCCTGTACCGGGGCGACGATCCCTTGTCCCCGCGCGCCGAGACCTGAGCCCACCTTGAAGTTCCACCTATGCAGCATCTTTGCCACCGCCTGGCTCGTGGACGCCAGTGTTCCCGGCAGATACTGTATGCTAGGCTGCTCGAGTAGCGCCATGGCGGGCGATCGCTTCGATCGGGGACCTTTTTTCAGGAGGTCGGAGGAAAACCGGGATGAGATGGATGGATGCCAGAGGTACGAGTAAACCTGAGATTATATAGATCGGCAACAGGCAGGGCGAGACCGAGTTCGTCTGGCAGTCGAACATATTCCTGCCGAAACCAAATTTGGGGAGGCCGATTCCGTCTTGGAGTCGAACATACTATTCCGTCTTGGAGTCGAACATACTCCCGACTGGGATGGTTGAATTGATCACCGGATCCTGTGATCACCGCTTGTGGTCGAAGAAGCCTCGTCCATCCGTCACCCACGCCGAGGGCGAGGGGAGCTAGTTAATCATCTATGAAAGGCGCCACTGATAATCATGCAGACCCGAGCGAATCATGTTCAGTTTAGCTGCGACCAAACCAAGTCACAGCAACCCTCTTAACTGGAAGATGATTGTCTTGAAGGATAATAACAGATGGTGTACAGATTACATAGGACATGGCATAGGACTGACACCAATAATCTACTTGAGAATTGAGATTGGCCCTTAGCTGGTTGCATCTTTGTCTCTATTACCGAAGGTAGCGTAGACTCAGCAATATAGCAGCAAATTTCAAATGAAAATAATCATAAAAGGCTCCCCTGGCTGAAGAACATGTAAAAGCTTCTCCTTTGAGAACCAACCCTTTCACTTTCTCACTTTATATATTTCTGTAGTGAAACTGCGAAACAGAACTCATGAGACCCAAGAGACCAATAGGAAGCAAGTTAGAGCGGCCTCCGCTCCAATTCAGCAAGAAAATCTCTCGATCGTCTTAAGTTCATTTGGATGAGACAATTGCTCGGGGTAATAGACGTGAAGCCAGGGCAACAGAGTTAAGGGGTTGAAATGTTTAAAAGTTCAGTTTCATCAGTTAACACTGCCGCGCTGCTATCTCAGTTGCATTCAGTTTGCAGAACTAGTAGTGTCGTGAGCTTTACTGCGGCTCCATCGTTTTGTCGTCCACTAAGAAGCAATCGTGTTGCAGGGAGGAAGGTCGGCCGGAAGCAGCCGTGTCCCGTGTGAGTGTGACCGGCTACGGCTCTTCAGCGCTGCAATGAGTAGCAGCAGCAGCGCGGATAGGGATGACACGGGGGAACGAGGAGAAAAACTGTAACAGAGGTGCATCCGATCATACCACAAGCTGAAGACCACTCAACTTCCTGTAGATAATGGAGTACCAGCAAGTTGAGTTCTTGGCAGAACATCGTAGGAAACTGCAACAAGTCTATGTTGAGCACCAGCCAAAGGCACGACACCATATATTTATTGTGATTCCATCCTCATCTTGCACACAGCACTCAATGCCAATAAACTCTTGACTAGAGATAATCTGACTAAAAGACAGCCTCTTAATGATGTCACCTGTGTCTTTTGCAATGAGTCGGAGTCAGTTTTACATCTCTTCTTTGAGTGTTTTGTGGCAAAAGAAATGTGGGCAAATGTTACACAAATCACTGGCCTTGAATTACCTGTCACTTATGAACGGGTAGCGGGCTGGTGGGTGTGTGATAAAAAACGAAAGGTGGTTAACATTATCCATCTGCCTGCTTATAGGCGCTATGGAAATTGAGAAATGATATATGTTTTAACAGAGTAAGTTGGCAAAAAAATGCAGGTGCTTTGGTGTCGTGTGGCCGCCATGCTCCCTCTCTGGCAACTACTATGCCCAGAAGGCGCAAAAGATCAATTGAGCACTGCTACTGGAATGATCCAACAATGCGGGAGGTGTCCCCCTGCTGCTACTCTGCCCAGACCCGGGTTGACTTCTCTGGGATGGCAGAGGACAACACTTGGAGATGGGCAGCAGCAGAGCAGCCCCGTGGAGCTGGTTCGTGAAGATGAAGACTGGGCTGTCACCACCGCGAAGCTGGCCGTGATAGTGGAGGCGTCTTCTCTTCGTCTGGAGCCTAGTGAAGATGGACTACATCTTCACGTGGTTCCCATGTGAAGCAAGCTGCTTTCGGCCTCGCGAGCTCTCGTTGTATGAGGGGCTGGCTTTGTTCAGTTTGTTAATCTTCTTGTTGCTTTGTAAGCTCAGTAGAGCAGATTTCTGGTGATGGCACTTCAGCTATGCTCGTGTGTGAGATTTTAAGTCTGGAAAACTCTGTAAGGTTTCATTTTGATTAATGGAACTGGGGGAGAGCCCTATTTTTCTAAAAAAAAAAAATCATAAAAAGATCCCTGGCTGAAGATCATGTAAAAGCTTCTCCTTTGAGAACCAAGCCTTTCACTTTCTCACTTCACATATTTCTGTAGTGAAACTCCGAAACAGGACTCATGAGACCCAAGAGACCAGTAGGAAGCAAGGTAGAGCGTCATTCGCTCCAATTCAGCAAGAAAATCTCTCGGTCGTCTTAAGTTCATTGCGATGAGACAACTCCTCGGGGTTATAGAGGTGAAGCCAGGGCAACAGAGTGAAGGGGTTGAAATGTTTGAAAGTTCAGTTTCATCAGTTAACACTGCTGCGCTGCTATCTCAGCTGCATTCAGTTTGCAGAACTAGTAGTGTCGTGAGGTTTATTGCGACTGGATCGTTTTGTCGTCCACTAAGAAGCGATCGTGTTGCAGGGAGGAAGGCCGGCCGGAAGCAATCGGCTACGGCTCTTCAGCGCTGCAATGAGTAGCAGCAGCAGCGCGGATAGGGATGACACGGAGGAACGAGGAAACTGTAACAGAGGTGCATCCGATCATACCACAAGCTGAAGACCACTCAACTTCCTGTAGATAATGGAGAACATGCTGACCCGGGTAAGTCTATGTTGAGCACCAGCCAAAGGCACGACACATATATTTATTGTGATTCCATCCTCATCTTGCACACAGCACTCAATGCCAATGCGCTCGTGCATAGTTATTCAACCTGTTTCCTTGTATCTCGAACCAATTCAAGAAGAAACACAGTTTCAGAAACGAAAGAATAAGAAAAAACTCATAAGCTCTGAACTCTGAAGGATGACAATGCAGGAGGTGTGTGGAACCATTTAAGTAAATGATCTAGTGGAAGTTTCAAACCAAAAAAAAGCTATCTTCAACGACTGCAGATAGAAATGGTAATTAGTACTAAATGTTAATAACACAGATAGCTTGTTTTTGGTAGTACTGTAGAACAATACCACCAGAACTAACTTGTTTAAATGTCACATAGCACAACACAAACCAATGGCAGAAATAGCTTGCCTAGATGTCATAAGGTTCAGATAATTAAAACTTGAAGAGACAACTGACATGAGAACTAATCAAGGCAAATAACACCCAACAATGGTCGACCATAGCTCTGAAACAGACCAAACCCTGACTGCGCATCAACATGCAAATGGATCGGCTACATCTAAATCATGGGCACCCTTGATATGCCATCTATGGCGCACACATATATCAGTTGAAAACTGAAACCGAGCGCCTCTTGAAGCCCTGTTCTCAAGTTGCAGTTTCCTACTATGTTCTGCCAAGAACTCCACGTTGTCGTTTTTTGGTGCGATACAAAGTGTCATCAACTCTAACACTGTCGCATTCAACACAAAGAATGTCAAGAAGCTAACTTGTGACTTGATGCCACAATACGTTTCAAACGCTATTTTCTTCAGACGGATGTCATGACATTTGATAAAATTCTGGTGTTTACGAAGCCACAAATTGTTTGGCCCCGACTTAAATGACTACACGAGAATAGAAACAAAGAGAAAAATTAGCCAACGAAAAACATCAGTAGATTAAAAGAAGAGAAACTAAGAATGAAGAATCAATACCTGAATGTACAACTTCTCCAAGCAAGGAAAACATTTCATCAAGTCAATCATTATATCCAGACTAAGAATAGCCATATCAACAGCTAAATTCTTGATACTGCGCACCACCGTTGTAAGGCTATCGATGTGTAATCCCTTCATCAAGAATGCAAGCAAGAAATTATGGTATATGCAATCCAGAGGATATGCAATTTTTTGCGGGCAGAAATACAAGTTTGAAGTATTGTAAAAGCCAGAGGTAGAAAGACCTTAGTTACCTGGATAACCGTGGAGCCAAACGACATTTTAGTGGAGGGAGATTGGAGGCGCAAGGTGGTCAGTTTAGGAGCGGATATTACCGATACATGCAGATCAATACTCCGATCAAGATGGAGTAACTTCTCAAGACAAGGGGCATTCTCGATGATAAGTTCCCCAAACTTGACCTCGACATGATGATAATAGTCAGCACGCACGCCGATGCTTCGCAGGCTACTGGAATTGATCCTGACACAACGGAAGCCGGAGCTCTTCTCTATGAGCAAGCACTCCAAAGCAGGGCACCCGGCAATCATGCCGTTCAGTGAGCACTCCGAGAGGGTAACATCTCCAAGTGTGAGCTGCTTAAGCTGGGGAAACTGAAGCCCTTGGACGGCGTCGGGGATGTGGCAACCTTCCATGGTGGCAACACAGAGGGTCGTGGAAAGGCGGAAAACGGATTCCGGCAACAGCGGCAGCGGCAGCGGATTATATCTCGGGTACCACAAATAAAGCTCCTGGAGGTTGTCGACGGCGGGGGACTGGAGCCAGGCGTCCAGTTTAGCCGCTCCTCCGGCCCTCATTAATCCATGGGGAATGCAGAAGCGTCGGCCGGGGCCTTGGTGGGACGCAAGGATGCGTGAAACGACAGCAGAGAGCTCACCGCGACGAAGAACATTGCAGTCGAGGTTGAGAGGGGCGGAGCACCACAGGTGGCGCCACCGGGACGCGAGAATACGGGTGCGAGCGCCATCCTTGGTGGGCAGCAGGGAGACGATGTCCCCGAGGACGGCGTCGGGGAGATCGCTGATGCGGTCCGCGCCTTCACCGTCATCCTCAGCAAATCTCCTTCTCCCTGAACTAGGGCCGCCCGCCTCCATTTCCGCCGATGGGGATTTAATCTAGGGTTTGTTCCTCAGTTCAAGGAGGAGCAATGTAGTAGGTGGAGCAAGAGAGCACGGGGCTAGGGAGATGCGGAGGATCAGGAGGAAGATTCACCGGAGCTGAGCACGGGGGGAGTGGCGGCGGCGAGGAAGGCGGCCGCCGGCGGCATGATTGCGTGGATGGCGGCTGAAAGTGGAACGGGAGTACATGAAATGGGTCCGACCTCACCCTAGGCCAAGGGGACGCGGCTGGAAGTGTACGTGGCGTCCATCCGACGGTTCCCTCTATTTCCCGTCCGTGAGCGTAATTTTCTTCCTGCGATTTTCTTTGAAGGTAGTACAGAGGGAAATACGGCACAGAATCAGTTCTTTTTTTCTTTGAGAATAGCACAGAATCAGTTGTACTAGGTGCAGGTGGCTTCCCTGCGTCGCCGCCGGTGGCCGGCCGGGTTGTCGCCATGCATGATCCCGTGCTTGATATTTTGTTCCGTCTTCGTGCTTTACCTGCTGAACTACAGGCCGCCGATTCGTTTTGCAGAGTAGCATCCCCTAGGGATAGGAGCATCTGACGGCCATAAAGTTTTGGAACGCACGATCGACGGTTAAAATCACTGACAGCGTGAGAGAGGCCCTAGTTGGCTCAGTTTTAATATCCCTAATGGTGGGAGAATTATTTTTTCAGGATGCAGGGAAAATATTTTGTCAAGAAAAACTTGTTGAATTCTAATTGTGTTATATGGCACATGTAAACAATGCTCGAGCAGTTCGGTTAAGATTCGGATCTCAAGGGGGTGAATAAACAATGGCCTCATTTGATGTAATAATGTCCCTATCCTTTTATAAAAGTTTTTTACATAGTAAGAGTTTTCCCTACTGTTAATGAGTAAAAAAAAGGGTGAATATGCCTGACCAAATAGAACAGAGAAGCCCCGCATGTAACCATATGAGTGTATTGTTTATTAATCAATTAAAATTGAACAGAGAGCAATTACAAGTTACGCGATTTTTTTGACAAAAATAAGTTATGGGATTTTTTCGACAAAAACAAATGAAAACCCACCTACCAGATTGGGTACAAACGTGGCACAATGTGAGAGGAGGGGGCGCAGGAACTAAGATCAGGTGGACAAGTTACCTAGTGAATAGTGGGCGTTGAATTGAAAATGGACATAGCAGATTAAGTACCACATAGATAAACATATGTTGCGGGCAAGCCAATGTGCATCTCGAACAACTGTCTCACCAGCCGACTTACGCAACCACACGCACTTTGCTCAATCTCTCGAAACATTGCACCATAAAAGAGATGTCAGGATTAGCAAACGCCTACGACATTTGCTCAACGACGAGGGAATCAGAACGAAGAGGGGTTTTTTCCGAGACAATCCTGAGTAAGAGCAACGTGGAAGAATTTTTCTGAACGATTTCACGTGTTGCGAATATTTCCATGGTCAGTAATTGATCAACCTTTCTAACCACCAATTCAATTCCACACCATATATATTCCTGTTCGATCTCATGGGCAACTCATATCCCCCTCTCTTCCCCTTCCGCCTTCTCGACGTGATTGTCAACACATTGATAGCTAGCTTGGTATTAGTTGGTCTCACCTATAGCATCTCATTTGCATTATGCTCAATCACATAACATTGTGTAGGGATGAGAGGACCTCAGAAACTAACTCCTCCAGTGCGCACGCATATTGGTAATGGAAAAAGTGTGAAATTGTGGGAGGGTCATTGGTTTGGATCTTCCAGTCTAGCTATACAGTATTGGGATTTATAAATAATAGCTAATGAACAACACATTTCGATGGCTGATGCCTCGGATGTGACTAACTTGAAATCACTTTTAGGAGGTGTGTTGATCAGAGGCTGATGTTGAGGTGGTTTTAACTTATACAAATCGCCTAATCTGTTTGTCTTTCCGAGGAACAAGATGCAATTATCTGGAAATATCTCCACTAATATTAAAAGCCTCAGCCTGGCTGATCCAAATACTGTCAGCTCAGATGACAGCCATCTAATGATCCAGATTTATCCAATGATGAGCTCTCATTAAGTGGTACCCCATCTCAGAGCAGTCCATCTGATGAAACGAACAGACAGATCTCACCCAATCTTTGACAGTCACGCGCACAAGAAATTGCTGCTCCTAATCGAAATCGGAAAAAATGCGCCCTGCGCACAACTCCACCCAACCGCCGCCAGGAGACACGATCCCCACGGTCGTGAGGAGAGGAGTCCACGCCGGTCGCCCGCCAACCATCTCGCCGACCGCCGCCGACCCCTCGCCGACTGATGACCCACAAGTATAGGGGGTGCATCGTAGTATTTTCGATAAATAAGAGTGTCGAATCCAACGAGGAGCAGAAGGTGTTGACAAGTGGTTTCGATGAAGGATTCACTGTAAATGCTCACAGACAAGTTTTTAGGAGTTTTTTATATGACAGATAAATAAAGTACAAGAAAATAAAATGCAGTAATAATAGTTGCAGCGAGTGGCCCAATCCTTTCTACAGTAAAGGACAAGCCGGTTGTTGTACTTATAATGACCAAACGTTTTTGAGGACACACGGGAATATTGTCAAGTGCTTTCGCTTCATATAGTTGATTAATCTTCATTGTTTTGATAAGTGTTGTGTGGGTGAACCTATGCTAATGCACCGCCCTTCCTAGGACTAATACATACTTCTGATTATACCCCTTGCAAGCGTCCGCAAATACCAGAAAGTAATTAAGATAAACTAACCACAACCTTAAACTTTGAGATCCTGCTATCCCTCATGCATCGATAAACCAACGGGTGTTCAGGTTTCTGTCACTCCGGCAACCCCACTGTCGGGGGGCTACCCCCGGGTAGGGCAAAGATGTGGAGACAAGGGCTATAAGAAGTTAACCGGGTCAGGTATAATCCGGATCTCATGGGCCGGATAACTTGGGCCGGATGACTTGGGCCGAATTTAATTAGCGTAGTGACTTAAGCTAACATGATGGAGTCGGTTAGTGATAATAAAGCTTGGCCTTTCGGACTGTGAGGAGGCACATTCTAGAAGGTTGGCTCTTGGGAAGGATAAGAGCTGTCCTTTGGACAAGGCAAAGGGCAGGATGAGCCCCTGGAAGTACTATAAATAGAGCCCCGGAGGCTCACTCTCATTCAGGCAAAGGCAGAGGATTCCTCTAAGAGGCAGCTTCTCGAAGATGTCTTTGAGAGTAAGCCAAAGACATCTTCGCGGAGCTGCGCCTAGAGTTATTCTCTTATGAGATAGAAGCTAGGCACAAATGCTATCCGACTCAGAGGAGACCATGAGACCTAATCCGAATACCTTAACTCGGGTAAGGTTTGTCTATGTTTATGTGCAGGGAGAAGCCAAGTAGATCCGGCAAAGCCTTGCCGGGTCAAGATGAGAGGTCCCGGCTTATCCTTAGCCGGGTTAGCTGTGAAGGATCCGGTTTGCCTAGCCGGGTCATGTTTGAGAGATCCGGCATAGAGCCATATGCCGGATAGAGGTGCATAAAGACAAGAAGTGTCAGTGAGTTCACGGGTCCTGAAGGCCTCAGGCCCGAGGAGCAGAAGACAGCAAGGTCAAGACACGGGTTTCCCGGGTCGCAAGGCCCTAGGAGCTGACTCGGCTACTTCGGGTAATCGGTGGAAGACAGGCCACTGGCAGCATAGCTGGTTAATCACCAAAGAGGAAAGAACACTGTCCGAGATGGACAGTACTGACCGTTGCACTGACAGTGGGTATAAGCTTGTCTTTTACTACTGGTAGTGCCATTATCACTTGGAGGCAAGGGCAAGATAGTAATTCGGTTAGGCTATAAATAGTGCACCACATCCTCATGTGCGAGGGACGACGAACTTGTGCCTCATTTCCCCCCTGTCTTCATCTTCCTCATCGAGCTCTCACCATTGTTGAACCATACAGCTCAAGGAGCAGCTTGTAACTGTGATCATAAGAGATAAAGAGAGTAGGCTAGTGCTGCAGTAGGGGTGTTACCTTCTCAAAAGGGCCCCGAAGCAGGGTAAATCGCTGTGTTCTTTGTGTTCTTGGTTTGGTTTGGTTTTGTGTGTTCTCCCATGTGCGCTTCGTGAGCGTGCACGCCCTCCCCGGATCCCCCAACGTCTTAGCGAGCCCCAACTTAGCCATACCTATGGCATCTGCCGTGACACCACCACGACACCCACAATTGGCAAACGAAACACAATGCATTCCCCTAGGCCCATAAAGGTGAAGTATCATGTAGTCGACGTTCACATGACACCACTAGAATAATAACACCACAACTTAAGCATGGAGGTAATGATGGCTGGCCCAACTGCTGGTGGGAGCAAGGTGGATGCTGGCAAAGGTCCGGCGCCTGAGGTGTTCGCTACGCCAACCGTTCCGGTTGAGAAATCGACTCGGACGGCGAAGCCTCAGCTGGAGAGGCCGACGAAAGTCGGTCATGGTGGTCCCTCTGGTAAGGATGCTGCCCCTTAGAGGACATTCTTGAGAAGTTAGCTCGGCCATTGGCACCAGCAGCAGGTGTAGAGCTTAGCTTAGCCGAGTTAGAGGCAGAGCGCGTGCGGTTGCAGAAAGAGGCTCGGATAGTGATGGAGGACAGGCTAGCTTTCGATAGAGATATGAGAGAGTTCAATGCTGCCAATGGTATCCTAGATGGTTTCACCCCGGTAGCGCCTTGCAATAACGCGGACCTGCGCAACCGAGGTAAGAACCTCAATGACGAGTTAGCTGGAGCCGCTGTCTCGAGCTCGAACAAGGCTACTAGTCACAGATCAGGAACTGGCAAGCCGGTGTATAGTTCCCCGGCTAAGAATTTGAGGGCTGCAGCAGCAGCGCGAGCCGAGTTGTCTACCTTAACCGGAGATGCTTGGCGCAGGCAGGCAGAAAGAGTCAATGAGCTGGTTGATGTTTGTAACCGGCAGAATGAGGCTTACCGGAAAGCTAATCCGGATGCTGGTGGATCCCAGGTGGTAGTGTCAGCTAAGGCCGTCAGCCAGAAGTCCAAGGGGGAAGCTTCGTCCCCGCATGACAATGTTGAGCGAGCAAAGAGTGTGAACTCGGGTAAGAACAAGCAGTTGTAGGCCTATGACGTAGAGTATGCAGGCAAGCAGATGGCGGCACAAGGAAGAGGTTGTCCGAGTCGCAACAATGGTGGCAATCCGGGAGCCGGAAGGGGTAACTCGGCTGGCAGAGGCCAACCACCTCGCCCTCCAAGTCAGAACCAACCCAGGCAGCAGCAACAAGTGATGGTGCAGGCGCAGCAGCAAGGTGGTGGCCAGGAGGGCAATCAGTATGATGATGGCAACTCGGCTATGGCGCGAGCCGGGTATCCAGTGCAAGATAGGTTGGGGCATAGGGTGCTGGATCCGAGTGATCAGCGCCACAAGTTGGACAAGATTTACTACTCAGAACAGATAGAAGAGCAAGGTCCACCGGGTCCCCATGCTTTGGACCTCGGATAATGAATGAGCCAAGTGTGCCATGGTTTCAGCTTGGCCGAGTCACAAAGCCGTATAACGGCAGCACCAAGCTGCAGGACTGGTTAACCGATTATGTGTCATCGGTGCATATTGCGGGGGGCAATCGCCGATGGGCGGTCCGGTATCTCCCGCATATGTTAGAAGGGCCAGCCTGAATCTGGCTGAATAATTTGCCAGAGAACAGTATCAATTCTTGGGTGGATTTGGAATCGGCTTTCTACAGCAATTTCTCCAGCACTTACAAGAGGCCGAATCGACCTCAGCTGTTAGCCCAATGCAAGCAAGAGGAGCATGAGACAGACAAAGAGTATCTGACTCGGTGGAGTAACCTTCGCAATACATGCGAGTGATAGAGGAGCAGGCCATTTCTTGGTTTGCGCAAGGATGTCGGCGTGCTACTCCGCTATGGCAGAAGCTCCAGAGGAGTATGCCTAAAACCATGGCAGAGACTATCCAGATTGCAGACATCTATGCTCTGGGTGACCCATTGCAGCCAGCAGTGGATGCGGTTGGATCAAGCAGGAGGCAACCGGTGAATAACCGGCCAGGACCTTCGAGGCCGAATGACAGGCATGAATTCGGTTACAAGAGAAGAGATCGGATTACCGTTATGGGTCTCACCAGGTTGCTGCCGTGAACACGGAGCAGCAAGGAGGAAACAACCAGAGGCAAAAGAATGAGGGTCAGGCTTGGAGGCCGAATCAGGATGCTAATGGGAAGAAGGAATGGGATGGACCGGCGCAGCCTCTGACTTTTGAGTCAATGCTGGATGGGCCTTGCCGGTATCACACCATTGATCCACGCAGGCCGGCCAATCATTCGACTCAGAATTGTAGTTGGAATCATCGGTTGGTAGCAGAAGGTCAAAGGGGACCACCTCAGAGAGGTGCTCCTAGGCAGAATTTCAGGCCGAATCAGAATCAGAATGCAGCCTTAACCGGAGCAAATGCAACCCCAGTGAACACAGTGAACACAGGAGCGTAGAGACCGGCGGCAGCTAAGCCGGTTAATCTGGTGAACACACACTAGTAGGAAAAAGCCTTTCTATGGATCCCTATTCTGTGGCGCACCAAACAAGCCGAGCGCCACAAAATTTGTTCTGTGGCGCATCTGTCTCAGTGCGCCACAGAAATGGAGCAATTCTGTGGCGCACTGCAAGCATGGTGCGCCACAGAATGTTCTATTCTGTGGCGCATCAATAGGGGTGCGCCACAGAAAGTGTGCGGGCCCCACACCCACCCCACGGGTCAACCACTTTTGGGAAAATTCTGTGGCGCACCCCTGCCCATGCGCCACAGAATTCCTTGCGCTGGCCCCACCAATAATTGGGGGAGAGACGTTCTGTGGCGCACTAGCTGTGGTGCGCCACAGAATAGTGACATTCTGTGGCGCATCAGTGCATGTGCGCCACAGTATTATCACATTCTGTGGCGCATGGGCATAGGTGCGCCACAGAATGTTTGTGTACTATATATAATTTGTTTTGTGTATGTGACACAAGCATATCTATGTATATTGTTGATATATGGCACAAGTAAAATATTTTGAGATGGCACAAGTTAAATATTTTAAGATGGCACTAGTTTTCAGCTGTTTCCACCATTACGGACGTGCTGCCCGTTGACGGGACACGTTCCGTCGGACTTCCGGCGCGTTCACCGTTTTCGCGTTTCGCGTCACGTTTTCGCCGAGTTTTCAGCTGTTTCCACCGTTACGGACGTGCTGCCCGTTGACGGGACACGTTCCGTCGGACTTCCGGCGCGTTCACCGTTTTCGCGTTTCGCGCCACGTTGTCGCCGAGTTTTCAGCTGTTTCCACCGTTACGGACGTGCTGCCCGTTGACGCGCGGGACACGTTCCGTCGTTTTCACCTGTTTTTTTAAATTGTTCTAAGCGCATGGCACAAAGTAAAAATGTGTGTATTCTTCTTTTCTTTAAAATGTGTGTCTATTCTTTAATTCTTTAAATATAAGAAAAAAATAAAAGAAAAAATAAAAGAAAAAATGTGGGACAGCAGGATTCGAACCTGGCTGCCCCAGGTTTTAAACTAACACACTAACCACTATGCTATGAAGTTGGACTTGTCAGGTAACAGGCAGAAATAGCTTTTGACTTAATGTAGCCAAATAATTCTGTGGCGCACCACCTAGTGGATGCGCCACAGAATCACCGAATTCTGTGGCGCACCCCCTAGAGGATGCGCCACAGAATTGTGGCACTTAGCCATATTTTCGAAACGGCGCCCTTTTCTTCTTTCTTCCTCCTCTCTCTCTCTCTGCAAACACAACGACCCGCGCCGCCGCCTCTCTCCCCCGTGCTCTCTCGCCGGCCGCCCCCACCGCCGCCCCAACTCGCCGCCGACCGCCCCCACCTCGACGCCTCGACGCCGCCCTCGGACTCCTCGACACCGACCGCCCCCACCTCGACGGCGACCGCCCCCACCTCGACGCCGACCGCCACCACCTCGACTCCTCGACGCCGCCGCCCCAACTCGACGTCGCCACCTCGACGCCGCTGCCCTCTCCATTCCCTGCCCGAGGTGTGCTCCTCTTCCCTGTCCCTCCCCTCCACACCTGCACACAAACTGTTTGGTCAAATGCCAAACTTAAACTGAAGTCCAATGCAAGTTTTGTTTTTTATTTGCCTACTAGTGCAAGAATTCCAGCAAGCAGTAACAAGCGTGAAATTGAATTAGACAAACTAGTCTGGATTACATTGTTACATTGGGTGGTGGCTGTCAAGTTGGTATGTGATAGGAAGGTTATTTTTCTGGGTTGGTATATGATCTGGCCATCAGCACAAGTCTGCACACATGATTAAGTATTATAACAGTTTGCAAAAAAAAATGGTCGATGGCTCATTGCCATACAACTTTGTACATTATGTTATATTAGTTTCTGGGTTACAATGCTGCAATATAATATACTGGTGTAGCATAACTTGGTTGTGAATGTTGTTACTTAAGTTGCTCAGACACCATTTTAACATGGTCAGGCTTCTAATCCAGGATCCAGGGACATAAGTTGATAATTTTAGTTGTTAGTTTAGGTTAGTTTAGTTGCTGTTAGGTGTGTTCCTGTTAGTTGCTGCTTGCTGTTAGGTTAGTGTTAGGTTAGTTGCTAGGTTAGTTGCTACTAGCTAGGTTAGTGCTTGCTGCTCTTTAGTTGCTACTAGCTAGGTTAGTGCTTGCTGCTAGGTTAGTTGCTAGGTTAGTTTTACTTGTATTTTTGAAATGCACTTCATTTGTAAACTAATATATTGTTTTTCCGTATATATGCAGGAAGTTGGGAAGGACCTAGCTCAACTTTGTTCTCTTTCTTTTTTAGGTGAGATGTGACTGTGTTGGTGATGGTGGTGGTATTTTTGTGTTGGTGATGGTGGTGGTGTTTTTTTTTTTGAGATGTGGATGTGGCTCCGACCATCGTGTCGTTGAGATGCCGGCCGGAGATTTGTTTTCTTTTGGAAATGCTTGCAGGTACCCCGAGACCCTTGAGATTGCCGGAACGTCGATTAACTTCCGTTCCGGCAATTTCGGGTACTCCATATGTCCCTTTTTTAGCAAAGGTCATGCCGAATTTTTTCGTGAAATTTGGCATGACTTTGCTAAAAATAGGACATATGGGGTATTGTGCTTGTGCTCCGACCATCGTGTCGTGGAGATGCCGGCCGGAGATGCCGGCCGGAGTTGTGTTTTTTTTAATTTGGAAATGCTTGCAGGTACCCCCGAGAGGCCCTTGAGATTGCCGGAACGTCGATTAACTTCCGTTCCGGCAAATTCGGGTACTCCATATGTCCCTTTTTTAGCAAAGGTCATGCCGAATTTTTTCGTGAAATTTGGCATGACTTTGCTAAAAATAGGACATATGGGGTATTGCGACTAATGCATGGGCCGGGGTATCTTAGTACTTAGTTAGGTGATTTTTTTTCTCTTATATTTGTTATACTAACTTTTTGCCTCTTTTTAATGCAGTTCAAACATGTCGGGCGACGCTTCTAAGCGCATGAGCGTCGAAGAGCAAGCAAGAGAACACAACAAGGACTTCTGGGAAGAACATATGGGGGATGCCGCGGCCACTAGTGGCCCCGAGGCTGAGCAGCAAGAGGTACGGGAGTCCGACCCCGAATACAACGAAGAAGGTGGTGAGGATGACACCTCAGGAGATGGTGGCGACCACACGGATGGCCCCACCACTGGCGATGACCGCACGGATGGTCCCACCGATGGCGGCGACCAAACGGAACCCGGCTGCAGCAACCCGGCCGCTCAGAACAAGAAGAAGCGGAGGCCAAGGACCAAACCGCGGAAAGTGCAGTCGGTGGACAATGTCACGGACGTGATCACGGAGGTCAGTTTAAGTGGCGCACCATTGATGCCTAAGAAAGTTGCACGAGGGTACAGCATGCAACTAGGGTGCATCCTCCGAGAAGGCGTGTCGATCAACACGACTGATCACGACGACGACGATGATGATCCTATGGACATCAATGCCTTCATCAACACTGGCGCCGAAGACCACGACGCATTCATGCCTCCTGTGGATCACGAACCACCCCATCCGGACAAATCGACGCACATGGTTCATGAAGCTGGAAAACCGATATTGCCTCCGGAGATGGTCCGCCTCGCAACTCCGCCAATGATCTCTTTGAACCAGTCTATCCTTATGCTAGAGGGCCTTCTTCTTAAAGACAGGGATCCAAATTACCCGGTGTGCACTGCCCAAGTGCCAATGGAAGATGGCGGGTTGGTAGTCGTCCGTGAAGACCCCGCGGATCTGTTCTTCATAGCATACGAGGACTTGTTCAATCTATTTCACCAGAAGCGGCTCAACTATAACTTGGTCCGCCTATACGCGCTCAATGAGGCAATGACTATCCACAGAGATAATATCCCGCACGTCGCGGTAGCGGATCCCTACTACATGCGTGACAGCCAGCTCGTGGAAGGATCAGTGACACGGACCAGGGCAGTTGAGTACCTCGAGAGATTCATGCTGCAAAACCAGCAAAAGAATAGCCTTCTTGTGCCTTTCTTTCCCGAGTAAGTACACATCCGCTCGCCACCGTCTTATGCCTTTCTGAGTTCAATGCCTGTTTCTGATCATCATCATTTAAATTGTGTTGAGCAGGGACAAGTACTGCGTCCTCATCATCCTAAACCCGAGCTATTCCTATGCCACTTATTTTGACTCAGGTAGTAGTACTAAGAAACGCTATGCCAACATAATTGCTGTCCTCAATCAAGCTCTTCAGGGCTACGCCCAAAAGGGAGGCGTCTTCGACAAGAAAGCGAGCATTTTTGTCAATCCTCAAAACAAGTTGCACCATTTCAAGCATGTCACCCAGTTCTCTTGCCTCAAGGAGCAGCCGGGCAGCGTGATGGATGCCTTCTACGCCCTCCGTCATATTAACATGTTAATCCGAGATGCAGCACAATTGATTTGCCATCTGCTTTGCAAACATGGGTCGAATATGACAAAGGCCACTCCGATAAGGATCTTAGAAAAGACTTCCAACGCATCAAGACCAGGTTATCGGAAGTCATCCTCGAAGATGTCATCAAAGTAGGGGGGACCTTCAATTGCCGCCGAGGTAACTAGGATGTATTATAAAAGAAAGCCTTACACATGCATACATACATACTCTATTTATCCACTTAGATGAATAAATCATGCATGCATACTCTATTGATATTATTAACCAATATATATATCTACCTCCATCTACAGGGTTGCATCAGAGGGAAATCGAAGAACGCCTAGAGTTGCAGAAGGACGACAGGGCGTGGATGACGAAAGACGCGTGCAAACCGTTCCCGGCGCCGCTCCCGAAGAAGAAGGCTAAATGAGATCGTCGTGCTCCCGCTCTTGCTCACCATCAACACGCCGAGATGTGTAATCTATTTGATCCTAGTGTAGGCGGTGAACACTTCATTTGTAACATGTGCAACGATCGATGACCTTTTGTATATATCTCAACACTTGTGTAAAACTTCCGCACTTTTGTATCAACTTGCGATGACATTAGTAATGTGTTTGTTTTATATACCGGTGAAAATATATCTCTGTTTCTGTTATATCTGTGTAAATATGAAATATACATGTATTCTGGTATTATACGGGTATTTGTATTCTGGTATTGTACGGTACAATACTGCATAGGAATTCTGTGGCGCATCCAAAATATTTCTGTGGCGCACCCTATTCTGTGGCGCACGCTTAGGGGGTGCGCCACAGATAGTTATTCTGTGGCGCACTAGGTGGGATGCGCCACAGAATTGTCACAATTCTGTGGCGCACGGGTGGTGCGCCACAGAATTTACAATTTAGTGGCGAGTATTCTGTGGCGCACCCCCCATGCGCCACAGAATAGCTTTAGGGGTGCGCCACAGAATGGCTTTTTCCTACTAGTGACAGGTGGCAACAATGATGCTGGTCCGAGTCATCAAGGCGGGCAGCAAGGGAATGGTTACAAGGAGGCTCATCAGAGCTATGTGGTTTTCGTAACCGAGCCGAATGACAAGAAAAGTCAGCAAAGGCGGGTGAAAGAGGTGAATGCAGTCATACCAGCAATACCGAGATACCTGAACTGGTCCGAGCAGGAGATAGTTTGGAGCAGGGCTGATACCCCGAAGGTGATGCCGAGTCCGGGAAACTATGCACTGGTGGTGAGTCCGACTATGGTTGGACCCAAGATAAATGTGAAATTCAGCAAAGTCTTGGTGGACAATGGCAGTGCCATAAACATAATGTACCGAGACACCATGGTGAAGTTGGGCATATCGCCGAATCAGTTGCAACAGAACAGTTGTACTTTTCATGGCATAGTACCAGGGGTGTCATGTTCTCCAATGGGCAAGATATGGATAGATGTGCTGTTTGGTACCAAGGACAATCATCGCATGGAGAGTCTAGAATTTGAGGTAGTGGACTTGCAGAGCCCATATCATGCTCTGCTGGGCAGACCAGCATTAGCCAAGTTCATGATTTCCACTCATGTCGCCTATCTCAAGATGAAAATGCCTGGTCCGAATGGTATCATCACCATTGCTGGAGATTACAAGTGTGCCATCCAATGTGCTTCGGTTGGATCTTCCCTAGCCGAGTCTCTGGTGATCCAAGCCGAGAAGACGAAGATGCATGAAGTGGTGGCATTGGCAAAGTCGGCTCAGCTATGAGTGCTGGCCATGACCAACCCGGATGCAGGGGCGACATTTGAAGTCCCGAAGGAGACCAAGAGAATTCCCATTGATCCGGAATACCCGGAGCGCACCGCCATCATCGGAGCCGGATTGGACGAGAAATAGGAAAGCGCGCTCTGTCACTTCCTCCGTGAGAATCGGGACATCTTTGCATGGTCGGCTAAGGACCTGCCTGGTGTACCGAGAGAGTTGGCAGAGCACTCTTTGTTTGTCAGACCGGATGTAAAACCGGTTAGGCAACCGACTCGGCGTCTCTCAGACGACCGAAGACAAGTAGTGCTGGACGAGTTGGCTAAGCTACTGGCAGCCGGGTTCATCATGGAGGTGCTGCATCCAGACTGGATATCCAATCCGGTTCTGGTCGAGAAGAAGAAGGATGAGCCGGCAATAATCAAGGTGTGGCGGATGTGCATCGACTTCACCAACCTCAACAAGGCGTGCCCGAAAGATCCATTTCCTTTACCTCGGATTGATCAAGTGATCGATTCTACTGCGGGTGTGTCGGAGAGTGACTCCCACGAAACAGGGGTGGTCACACTCTGAAGAGTATTCGTGTAAGGGCTGAATCACGTAGTCAAACAATCCTCAACCTGCACGGTGACGGTGCTCGTCGAGCATGAAGAGGGACCTCACGACAGAGATAAGACACCAGCCCGTACCCAGGTTCACGGCCCTCGGGAGGAGGTAACACCTCTACTCCTGCTTGTCTGTATTGCACTGCTGTAGGTTACAGTACAATGAGCTTGCCGAGGGCTCTCTTATGGCAGTTTGGAGCTCAAGGAGGATTGCTAGGGTTTTCTTCCTCATTGCGGGTAAGTGGCTATGCTATGATGAAAATGCGATCCTTTGCTAAGGGGGTGCACCCTCTCCTTTTATAGCCGCCCCGGGCCTCATCCCTGCGTCTTGCGCAGCGGAAGGGTTCCCACATGGCGACGAATGAAGGAGCGGGGTGCACAGCAGCTCTGGTTTCCATGGTCTCGGTCCATGGTCGTAAAGCTGGCCCTGGTGGCGGGAAGACCACCACCCTTGCAGGACGGCCAGCTGGTGCCGCAGAGATCAGTGGGGTGCCCACGGTGACGTCGCCCTTGGAGTGTAGCGCCGGCCATCTTCTTTATCACCAAAGAGGAAACCCTCGTAGTCCGGCGCGAGAGGCACAACTTTGTTGACCCCTTTAATCACCAGAATGGCAACTGGGGCTTCGCCGTCACCGCGCGTAGTGGCGCGCGTCACTCTGCGGCTGCTGCAGTGGCCATGTGCGCACTGCAGCGGTTGCTTCACAGCGAAGCATCTCCACAGGGCCTGAATGGCCTTGTGGAGGGATTGGCGTTGACCTCTCTCCAGGTGAGAGAGCTCCATAGAGGGGCAGCAGCGCTGGGAGCCTCTTCAGGCCCTGGCTGCCCTTCAAGCCCTCGCGAGGAGTGTTACCTCGCGAGTCTCTCCAAGCGGTAGGCTTGGTCCTTAGTCGTTTCGAAGGTATCGTCAAGTGTTGAGGGCTGTGGAGCGTGGGCTCTGCACACCCTAGATTCCACTGGCCGACAGTAGCCCCCGGGCCCATGATGGGCACGGCGGAGCCCACTTTAGACTCAGACGAAGCGTCATGGGCCCAAAGTGTCCGGCCGGCCTGAGACACGCGTCGATCCATCGCAGAATTGCGACGACACGTTTTCTTCAGCGAGGCGTGCGTCGTGGGGGGTCCCACCACGCCTCGGTAACTTCCCCGAGGTGAGATAAAGCCTGCACGCCGTTCGAGCAGCAGTTACTGCTCTCATTTGCGCGCCCGACGTTTTGCTCTCGCCCTCAGAGCTTCCGCAACCTCCGGCGATTCTCCTCATCCTTCCAGCTTTTCCGCGCTCCCCTCTCGCCGGCGATGAGTTCCAGGAGAGGCAAGGCGGTGGCCGCGGAGTCCTCCGCCAACGCGCAGGGGACGAGGTGCTCAACCCCGCCCTCGTTGGCGAGCGCTTCGACTCCGAGGCGTCCCTGAACCGGATCCGCCATGCGGTGGCCGGAGCGTCGAACGAGCACGGCGCAAGCGCCATCAAGGCCGCCAAGCTCGGCCGCCTCCCTAGGGGGTTTTTCCCCATCTTCTTGCACACGGTCTTCGCTGGACTGGTGCCTCCATACTCTCCGTTCTTGGAGGCGATACTGGAGTTCTACCAGATCCAGCTCCTCCATCTGCACCCCAACTCTGTGCTGATCCTCTCCATCTTCGCCTATCTGTGCGAAGCGTATCTGGGGGTGCAGCCATCTGTGCCCTCTTCCGAGCTTCTACGCGCTCCGCAACTCCGCGCCCGGTGAGCGCTCGGGGTGCGTCTCCTTCCGCATCGTGGATGGCATGGGGGGTGTATACATCCCCATGTCCTGGAAGGGCGATAAGCCCGTCACTGCGGTGGTGAAGAAGGTGGACGACTTCCGGCAGCGGTGGTTTCTCATCGGCGCCAGGACACAAGGCGACTTCCTCGACACCCCCACGGCGCCGCCCGTGCGGAACACCCACTGGGCAAGCTGGTCTTTGAGCACCAGAAGATCGCGACCCTGGTGGGCCGCATGAAGCTCCTCCGCGAAGCCGGCCTCACCGGCAGATGATTGCGGAGGACTTCACGAGCGCCGCATCGCCCCGCTCCAGGCGCACAAGAAGCCAATGTGGATGTACTCGGGTCCCATGGACTCGATGCGGCTCCACTGCAGCGAGCACAGTGAGGCCGTCGTCTCCGCCATCATGGGTGCCCTCTTCATCCACCCGACGTCCCGGTGGCTATGGACAACACCTGAGGCCGCTCCACCAGATTCCCCCAGGCCAGCGCCTGGTCATCTTGGAGGCCATGCTGCTGTTCACACCGCTTGGCCTAGCTGGAGAGGAGAAGGATGAGGTGGCGATGCCCGAGGCGGAGGAGCCAGGAGCCACGGAATCACAGGCCGCGTCGGACACCGATCTAGGTGATGACACGGTCCAGGAGCAACCCTCGGCAAGGGAGGTGACCTCTGCAAGGGAGGTGCCTCCTGCCGAGGAAGTCCTCGAGGTCTCGTCTGGCGACGACGATGACTTCGAGGTAGCCCCCTCGCGCCCTATCGCGGAGGGGGAAGAGGATGAGGGCCGCCAGGCCGTGACGGGGCGCAGAGAGCCCCGGTCTAAGGCGGCCCACGACGTGCCTGCTGGGGAGCCAGCAGGCGCTTCCCTCAAGAGGAAGGCTGCCGAGCCTCTTGAGGGATCTGGTGCAAGACCACGCCCCTGAGGCGTGCATCTGTTATGGCGTGGGTGGATACCGCGCCAAGAAATCTGGGTAAGTACTTGACTCAAGTTTCTGCTCTTGTTTCTTCAAATGCCCTCTCCTTTCCTGAACCCTCCTGCCTTTCTATGCCAGCGACCTGGTGCCTGCGAAGCGTCGGAAGCTTCGCAAGGCCGCGGACGTGTTAAGCGCGCGTCTGCTGGCCTCGGCAGACGAGGCCACGAGGCCTGAGGCGGAGAGCCCACCGCCCTCTCGAGGAGGTGCCTCGGTGGTGCGCCCGCCCCGGCCCCTGAAGAGGGCAACAGGAGGAGAGGACGGAGGGGTGCCGACTCCGCCACACCCTGCCACTCCTTCTGAGCGGCAGGAGGACGAGGTAGAGGCAGCGCCAACCCACAGCCCGATAAGGGTTGTGGATTGAGGAGGATGCTCCCCTGACGCCCCCGCCAAGCTCCGCGGCGGGAGCGATGATCACGGGCAGGCTTCACCTGCTCCCGTGGCTGAAGGAGTGCCGCCAGAGGGCGGTGACGCCGGTGCACGGAGCGCCGGCACGGAGGAGAGCTTGCCCCTAGCCCCCAGGCCCATTCTGAGCCAGAGCCATGAGTCTTCAGGTTTTGACGCGGGCGCGTCGACCTCCGCGCCGCGTGGGGCTTCTCGCGCTCTGGTCTTTGGCGGCTGGGACTGGAGCAGGAGGCAGCGCAGAGCGGCCTTCCAGGTGGTGAGGGAGTCCCTGGATGGCCTGAGGCCCACTTGGCCCTGAGGAGGCGGAGATCGCCCGGAAGCACGGCGAGCTCGAGAAGGCTTGGGCAGCCTTCCACGACGCCGTGGAGGCCCGCAAGCAGAGCGACTTGGCTCTGCAGGCAGAGCGCGAGGAGGCCCTCCGCTTCGCCAAGGAGTCCACCACGGTGCGGTGCGGGACCGGAGGAGCTCCTGGAGCCGCTCCAGGCTGAGCAGGAGGCCATCGCCGCGGACTTGGCCGCTGCCAGGGCGGAGCGGATGGCGATGGAAACTTCGCTTGCGGACCAGCGTCGCGAGCTGGCTGGCCGCGAGGCCAAGATCATCGCCGACTCCGAGACCGTGCGGTCTTCCCTGGACACGTTCCGCACGATCCTGGACGCCAGGGAGCAAGGGCTGAGCACGCGGAGGGCGACCTGCTTCGTCGCGAGGAGCAGCTGCAGCAGGCGGAGCTGGAGCTGTCGAGCCAGCGCGCCAATCTTGAGGCCCGGGAGGACAGCTTGGCCGGCGGCCACGCCAAGCTCGAGGATGAAGTGGCTGCCCACAAGAGATTTGTGGAGCGCTTCAACGCGAAGCTCGCCGAGGCCAAGCAGAAGGCGGAACAGGAGTTCCAGGACCGGAGAAGAGGTACCACCGCGCGCGCCGTCTCCAAGGACTACGACGACAAGTTCAAGAAGCAGGAGAGCCGCTTCCGGAAGAGGCGCGATGAGGACGACGCCCGGATCTGCGAGCTGGAGCGGATGAACGCCAACCTGAACTCCCCGCACAGGCGCGTCGCTGATGGCCGCGCCCGCTGAAGAACCCGCGACCGCGCAGAGCAAGACCTCGCTACTCTCATGGCTGACATAAGGAGCTGAACGAGCAGGTCGGGCCCTGCCGTGGGAACGGCGGTGGAGGCTGTCCGAGGGTGCTGAGGTCGCGCGGGTATGCCTGACTCATCAGCGGGAGCACATGTTGTCGTGGGTTTGTCACGTCAGGTGTCATAGATGACTTCGTAGGTGTGGGATTACGAGTCAAGCATCTCCGAGCTTGGGATCGCAGGAACAAAGATCAACACAGATTTACCCAGGTTCGGCCCCCTCAATGTGAGGTAAAAGACCTACTTCCTGCCTACCCTAGATTGGTATTGATATGATAATCGAGGTGTTACAATGGAGGCGATCCGATCTGGTACTCGCCGTATGAGCTAGGGTTTGGGCTTGATAGCTTGACCCGCTCTAAGTCCTGCGAGTCCTCTTTATATACACAGAGGCTCGCTAGGTTACAAAAGGAAACTTCCCCATAAGGAATACATCCACAGAGGCCTACTCGGAGACTACTTGGTCTTCACGTCCTCCGGGATATGTCTTCTAGATCTTTCCCTTATGGCGGTTCAATATTGGGCTTGCTCCCAAGTGGGCCTTTGTCCGTGCGAGTAAGTTAAGTCGCACTGGGCCGCGGGTTAATCCAGAAAGTATTCCCCCGACATTAGCCCCCAAGCGTGGCCTGAACTTCATAGTATTTCTTGATCTTGAATGTTAGGCCGCGCTTTTCCTTGTTTCGCGACTTATAATTGTGCAGTTGGCCTTGACTCGCACCTGGAAGATCATCTGACTTCGTGAGCTTCTTTGTTAGAGTATCCTGATAGCTTCAGAACTTGATGACGACCATCTTCAAATTTTTGATGATAATATGATGTAGCCCCCAAGGATTGAGAGGATGTATGTGGTAATCATCTCAATTCTTCTCAGAGAACTCTGAAGGTCATCACCTGTAACTTGATATCATGAATAAAACAATTGTTAAGTTACAAGTAATTGTAATTGGTGTTGCCGTACTATAAGCAGTACATCGACCTCTAGTTAGGCCATCTGAATCCTTAAGTGGGCACTCGCGCGACTCAGTATTTCCTAGGAACATGTGTGTTCAGGGTCGAGAGCGGCCATGATAGGCAATCAAGCTCGATTGACGCCACACCCCAGTACTTTGGCCACATAATGCGAGTAGCAATCCAACTTAAGGTAAATTTGATAATTGCCAATAAATCGGCTGTTTCAGGGTAACAAAGACCCCAAGAAACATAATGATATTGCCATGATAGGCTAAGCTATGATAAGCTTTGATTATGATGACACATAAGGTCGCGCCTAGGTGGCAACCGAGTGTTATACATAGGGTTGGATCGCGCGTAGGTGGCGATCCATGGTGATACATGGGGTCGGTCGCGCCTAGGTGGCGACCAGAGATGATACAAAGTTTACGGCCGCGCCTAGGTGGCAGCCGGTTTCTGATACAAGGGTCGATCGCGCCTGGGTGGCGATCAGATGTTGCATAGGTCGCGCCTAGGTGGCGACCAAAGTTGAAGTTCTAGCCCTGAGTGGCTGTGATGATACTCAGCTATAAAGCTGGAAAGGATGATGCTTGGCTCTGATTAGCCTTTTCTTATGTATAGTACGGTCGCAGGTGTGCGACGTTCCAAGGGCGAGGTGCCTCGAGACGATCCTCGAAATCATGGCGTTCGCTGCTTTCTTCCCTTACATCCAGCAGGTAGTACGACCCATTGTTTAGCTTCTTGCTGATGATGTAGGGTCCTTCCCATGGAGAGGACAGCTTATGCATTCCCTTGTGATCTTGTTTAAGTCGCAGTACTAGGTCGCCTTCTTGAAAGGTGCGGGTTTTGATGCGTCTGGCATGATAGCGTCGCAAGTCTTGTTGATATACTGCTGACCTTGATGCTGCCAAGTCTCTAACCTCTTCTAATGTGTCCACCGAGTCTTGCCGAGCTATCTCATTATCTGTCTCGATGTAAGCCGCAACTCTTGGTGAATCATGTATGATATCGCTGGGCATGACTGCTTCTGCTCCATAGACCATGAAATATGGTGTAAATCCTGTGGATCTGTTAGGGGTTGTTCTTAAGCTCCACAGTACTGCTGGCAGTTCTTCCACCCAACATCCTGGAGATGCTTCGACCTTTTCAATAAGGCGCGGCTTAATTCCATGGAGAATTTCCTGGTTAGCTCGCTCAGCTTGTCCATTGCTCTGCGGGTGTGCTACTGACGTGAGGTCCAATCTTATCCCATTGTCTGCGCAAAATATCTGTGTAGCCCCTTCAGAGGTGTTGCTCCCATTGTCTGTAATGATACTATGGGGGTAACCGAAGCGGAATATGACCTTCTTCAAGAACTTGACTGCTGTTTCAGCCTCGCAATCTCCCACAGGTTCTGCTTCTATCCACTTTGTGAATTTGTCCACCATGACTAAGAGGTGAGTTTTTCCGTTTGAAGACCGTCTGAAAGGCCCTACCATGTCAAAACCCCATACGGCAAAAGGCCATGTGATGGGTATTGTGCGAAGTGCTTGGCTGGCATATGATCTTGCCTAGCGTATCTTTGACATCCATCGCACACTCTGACAATTTGCTCTGCATCTGCTAATGCTGTTAACCAGAAGAATCCATGTCGGAACGCCTTTGCCACCAAAGATCTTGACGAAGCATGATGGCCACAATCGCCTGAATGAATTTCGTGCAAGATTTTTCGTCCCTCTTCTGGTGAGACACATCTTTGGAATGCTCCTGATACGCTGCGCTTGTATAATTCGTTGTTGATGATTGTATAGGCCTTTGATCGTCGTATGATTTTGCGCGCCTCAATTTCATCGTCCGGCAGCACTCCGCGACTTAAATATGCCATGTATGGCTCTGTCCATCCTGGCTGTTCATGCAGGGCTGCGACTAAAGTTGAATCATCCTCTGGCTCTGCAATGTCAATCTCTGCTGGAGGTTTGACTGATGGATTGTGCAGTTCATCCAGGAAAACATTGGGTGGGACTGACTGTCTGTTGGATCCAAGCCGAGACAGGGCATCCGCAGCTTCATTTTGTCTCCGATCAATATGTTCAACTTGGTATCCAGTGAAATGTCCAGCAATTCTGTCCACCTCTCTCTATATGCAGCCATGTTCGCATCCTTGCTGTCCCACGTTCCGGAGACCTGCTGTGCCACCAAGTCTGAATCGCCAAAACAGCGTATGCGACTGATGTTCATCTCCTTTGCTATACGTAGACCATGAAGCAGTGCCTCGTACTCCGCCACGTTATTTGTGCAGTTGAAGTGTATCTGTAACACATACCGCAGCTTGTCTCCCTTGGGAGATGTTAGAACAACTCCAGCCCCCGAGCCTTGCAACTGTCTTGACCCATCAAAATGCATGGTCCAGTATTTGGTTTCTGCCATGCTAGGAGCACTTGGATTTCTGTCCAATCGTTAATAAAATCTGCAAGGGCTTGCGACTTAATTGATGTGCGCGGCTCGTAGCTGATGTGATGTGGTCCCAACTCGATCGCCCACTTAGCGACTCTTCCAGTAGCTTCTCGATTACGAATGATATCTGCCAATGGTGCTGAACTACCACAGTTATTGGATGCTCTTGGAAGTAGTGCTTCAGCTTGCGACTCGCCATGAACACTCCAAACACCAACTTCTGCCACTGTGGGTAACGCTGTTTGGAAGCTGTGAGGACTTCGCTCACGTAGTATACTGGTCTCTGGACAGGGTATTCCTTTCCTGTTTCTTGTCTCTCCACAACCATGACAGCTCACAGCGCGGGAATTTGCCGCTATGTATAGTAGCATTGGCTCTTTATCTTTGGAGCCGCCAGAACTGGAGCATTTGTCAATTGATGTTTCAAGGCTGTCAGAGCTTCGTCGGCCTCTGCGTCCCAAACGAAGGTGTCTGATTTTTTCAACAGTCTGTACAAAGGTAGTGCTTTCTCTCCCAATCTTGATATAAAGCGACTCAAAGCTGCTACGCAACCAGTAAGCGCTGCACATCTTTTATCTTTTCTGGCTTTTGGAGATCCATCACGGCCTTTATCTTGTCAGGATTGGCCTCAATGCCTCTTTCTGATACTATGAATCCCAATAGCTTTCCTGCTGGTACTCCGAAGACACACTTTGTGGGGTTGAGCTTCATGTTGTATTTTCTGAGATTTGTGAATGTCTCTGCCAGATCACCAATAAGATCCTGGCTAACTTGCGATTAATCACAATATCATCCACGTAGGCATGAACGTTGCGACCTATTTGCTCATGTAGGCAATTCTGAATGCATCTTTGGTAAGTCGCACCTGCGTTCTTCAACCCAAAGGGCATGCTGACATAACAAAAAGCTCCGAAGGGTGTGATGAAGGACGTCTTTTCTTGGTCCTCCCTCTTCATCTTGATTTGATGGTAGCCTGAATAGGCGTCCAAAAAGCATAACAGCTCGCACCCAGCAGTTGAATCAATTACTTGGTCGATTCGCGCAAAGCAAATGGATCCTTTGGACAAGCTTTGTTAAGACTGGTGTAATCAACGCACATTCGCCACGTACCGTTCTTTTTCATAACCAATACTGGATTTGCCACCCACTCCGGATGGTATACCTCGTGATGAATCCTGCAGCCAGCAAGCGAGCTATTTCCTCTCCTATTGCCTTTCTCCTGTCATCATGAAACGCCGTAGTGGCTGCTTCACTGGTTTAGCCGCAGGGTTCACTTTGAGGCTATGTTCTGCTAATTCTCTTGGTACCCCTGGCATATCTGACGGCTTCCATGCGAAGATGTCTTATTTTTCCTGGAGAAAAGCGAGGGCCTTCTCCTGCTCTTCTTCCATGTGTGCTCCAATGCTGTTTGCTTGGATGAGTCGCCAGGAACAAGATTTATCTGCTTAGTGTCCTGGGCCGCTTTGAATTTCATTGGTGGCTCGGCAGATGGCGTGGTAACCACACTCATATCGTTTGGGTCCACCTGCGACTTATAACCTTTTAGTCTTCCGCGGCACAGGCGGATTCTGCGAAGCCGCATCTCCTTTTCACATTCTATTGCTTTTTCTCTATCTCCGTACACTGTGATGACCCCTTTTGGTCCTGGTATCTTCAACTGTAGGTACACGTAGCATGGCCTGGCCATAAACTTAGCAAAGGCCGTTCTTCCAAACAAGGCGTGATATGGGCTTTGGAATTTTACCACTTCGAAGCTTAGGAATTCACTTCTAAAGTTCTCTTCTGTTCCAAAAGTTACCCCTAGGGTTATTTTCCCCACTGGCCGTGCGGCGGACCTTCCTGGGACAATGCCGTGAAATACTGTTGACGTGGGCTGCAGGCTGGAATCCTTGAGTCCTAGACGCTGGAAAGTATCGTAGTACAAGATATTAATGCTGCTTCCTCCATCCATAAGCACTTTGGTCAGCTTGTATCCTGCAACGTACGGTGCCACAACCAGTGCCAACTTGCCAGGTTCCCGTACTTGTGGGTGATCGTCGCGACTCCAGGTTACCGCGTATTCTGACCACCTTAACCAAGGGTGTTGCTGGTATCACGGCGTTCACCTGCTGACTTCTCGGCTCAATTTCTCTTCCTTTTGGAGGTATCGATAACTATTGTGTGATACTGCGCCCCGTCTGCCTGGGGTTACTCGCGCCGTGCTGCCCAATATTTGTGTTATGAGCCGCACTAGGGTTTCCTTCATGGGAATTCCCCCCGTTGTGTTGGCTCTCTTCTTTCCACTTTTGTAATAATGGCATTGCGCCTTGGTATGGTCCGCTGGCCGTCCATCACCTGTCGCATGAAGGTCGCATGGCCGGTTGAAAACTTCTTGCATATTGATTGGACGGGAGCCGTATCCTCGACCCCTTCCACGCTGGCCTCTGAATCCTCCACGCGCATTGGCGACGAGCCCTGAGTGACCATCTTCGCTTTTGCGTTTGTTTTGACTCGCGTTGTTGTGGCTCGTTTGCTGCTGCTGGGGCTTGTTGGAGTTTTTCTTTCCTTTTGCAGCAACCTCCTCTTCTTCTCCGTCTGACGCGTCTCTGGTTTTATCTGAGCTGGCATATTTGTTAGCCGCAGCCATCACCTCGCTGAGGCTCTTGACTTTATCCTTCATGCGACCCAGCTTATGAATCAGCGGCTCAAACTTGCAGTTTTTCTCCATCACCAGGACGGCTGAGCTTGGTGGTATATTATCTGAGGAGTGTATTATTTCTGCCACCCTTTTCATCCAATGGCGACTTGACTCGCCTTCCTTCTGGACACAACGCTCTATCTTCTATATTGCAGAGTCGCTTGCAAGTTCCTTGGAAGTTCTTAATGAAGGCATCCTTCAGTTCCTCCCAAGTATTTATAGAGTTGGGAGGCAAATTTTGCAGCCATATGTGCGCTCCTTCTAGCATCATGTTTAGGTAGCGTGCGCAGATCTCTTCATGATGCGTTTAGGATGCTCATGCCCATCTCGTAATTGTTGAGCCAAGTGGTTGGATCCATGCTGGCGTTGTAGTTTGCCACCTTGCGTGGCCCTTTGAAATCTTCAGGAAAAGGTTCCGATCTGATCCTTTCAGTAAACACGCGGTCCCTTGAGTCGCGAGGACAGGGCTGTGGGCCGCCTGCGGGGTTATCTGCGGGCCGCTTTTGCATCAATGGCGCATTCGCCTGCGCTCTTCTGCGACTTGCTCCTGCTTGC